>CM076978.1:16249594-16299594 GCA_039105355.1 Benthosema pterotum
AAATACTGTGCTTTTTCGCCTTGATGTTAGTTTTATCCTCATAGTTCCAGTAAACTCCTCTGCAGAGACCTGCCAGAGACTGCAGGCGAGTTAGCCTTGGCTCTAATCACCGTCATAAGGGCCATTATCATTATTATCCACTCCTCCTCCTAAGTGTCTTGCGATGGATTTCCCCCGAGTGCTTGTTAGCTCCTAATCTAGCACCTGGAGAATGTGGCAGGCAGGTCAGTGGACGGCCCGTAGCTGCAGAGCATGGGGGCTTTTTTTATCTGTGGTGGTGGGAATGTAGGAGGACAGTCGTTCCCCCGAGCCAGGGGTCATCCTGCTAGCGAGCGAGCCCACCTCAGGGACAGGCAGGGAAGTGAGAGTGAGTTAGAAAGGTCAGTGAAAGGCCGACTGGTATGTCTGCATGCCTGTGTGTGTGTGTGTGTGTGTGTGTGTGTGTGTGTGTGTGTGTGTGTGTGTGTGTGTGTGTGTGTGTGTGTGTGTGTGTGTGTGTGTGTGCGTGTGTGTGGGTGTGGTGGCAGGGGCGGATCTAGGCATGGGCATGGGGGGGCAATGCCCCCCTAAATACCCAGTCTGCCCCCCCAAACGCGATGCCATGCAAAACAACCCAAGATATTTGCTTATATTTAAAATGATTTGAAACACTACTACTGCTACTAACTAACTACAGCTGTGCCACCACTAAACCAACAGCATTTCACCATTGAAAACAGAAAACTCTCTGAGTCAGACCTTTAGCTTTATGCGTGCTGCGTGTCTGTTGCAACTTCAACAACAACTGATGTTATTATTGAAATTTACTTGACTAATAAAAATCCTGTAACCGAAAATGGTATCGGTGCGGCTTCATCGCCCCATACCATTTTCTCTTGCCCTTCCAACATGTTCTCTTGCCCCCCCCCCCCCCCCCCCCCCCAATGGGACATGTTACATCCGCCCCTGGTGTGTGTTTGTGTGTGTGTGTGTGTGTGTGTGTGTGTGTGTGTGTGTGTGTGTGTGTGTGTGTGTGTGTGTGTGTGTGTGTGTGTGTGTGTATGCTTGTGTCTGTGTGTGTCTATGCTTGCGTCTGTGTGCGTCTGTGTGTGCCTGTAATGTATGTGCATAAGGGTTCTAGGTGCATATGCTTTTTGACAATCACAGGATGCATGTATGGCGTGTGTGCGTGCAAGGGTGTGCGCACGTGTGTAAGTGCACATGAGTGAGAGGGAGATTTATATGGCGCACACATTAAAGGGAAGGTGAGATAGAGAGAGGCAGATGCGAGAGTTATGTGACGGAGTTAAAACAGCTGTTGATGCCTGGCATGTAGCTACCACCTACAGAGGCTATCTGGGGTCACGGACACACACACACACACACACACACACACACACACACACACACACACACACACACACACACACACACACACACACACACACACACACACACACACACACACACATACAGCTACCTGTTTTTTGCGGCACCTGTCACTAACCACACGAACCCTGGCATCCCTATTCTGGGCATGTTATATGCCAACATCAGCCAAGCCTAGTATAGGCCCCTGGGGAACTCTTGTCAATGACGTGACTTTGCTGATGGCCATGAAATCTCATATGCACAACAAAACTTTGCAGAACATAACACAAATAACTTCTACATCTACATCAACAAGCTCAAAACATCTTGATTATTTGACGATTTAAGTGTTTGTAAGCTTGTTCATTACTTTTGGTGCCACGGTAGTTGACAAAGGAGGCCAGTCATTTAAACATTAAAAGTTAAAATTTGGAAATCAGGCTTTAAGACATTAGGGCCTAGATTTTTGTCACCACTAAACTCTTCATCCCTTAACCTCTTTAAGTTTTTAAAATATTTAAAAAACACTCATCAGTAGTTAAAATTGCCAGTCTGTATGAAGCTCACATGTCAATAAATTGGCACGTTGAACTATTCCAAAAGGTTTTTCAAAATAGTAAAAAAAAAAAAATCCCTAAAAAGGAATTAGGGATAAGGGGTTTAGCGTGTGACAAAAATGGGGCCCTAGTTGTTCTGGTCCTGGACTCTTTACAGCACTGGTTCCCAAAGCAGGCCAGGGACCGCCTGCCAGGGGTCATTGAGGGAGATCCAGGAGGTCCTCAGCAAAACATGACCTCTAAACCATTTTGGAGGTCAGATTATATAAGATCTATAGATTTTCAGGTGTTTTCACAAAATTTTTAACTTGTTTTATATTTCAGCATATGTCAGACAAGAGTCAGGAAAGAGCATGAGATGCAACTCTGTGTGTGTGTGTGTGTGTGTGTGTGTGTGTGTGTGTGTGTGTGTGTTGTGTGTGTGTGTGTGTGTGTGTGTGTGTGTGTGTGTGTGTGCGTGTGCGTGTGCGTGTCTGAATATATGCATGAGCTCATGCGTGCTTGCTCGTAGGACTGACAGCGCTAAAGAGCTCCGTTCGTTTCACACGATAATGTCACCAAGGTGTCGTAGGGTGTCATAGGCTGTGGTAAGGGTGACACAGGGGGACGTAGAGGTGACACAGGGGTGTCACAAGGCCAACGGAGGTGTCTCTATGAATCCAGGCTTTTTGTCCAGTCAGTGTCACGCCACTCACGGTGGTCAATACAGCTGTCAATCACACACAGCCCCGCCCACAGAGAGCCTGACACCGCACTGCCACAGAGACAGAGGAAGGAACACTTCAAAGTCTCCGGAGTTTGGACGGATAAAAACTATTGTGGGTTCCAAAGTAGATATTGATGTGATTTTAGGTCTGACAAGATGTGATGCCTTTGACAAAAACACAGTTAATTACTTTTGTTTCCTCTAAACAGCCTTATAACCACAATAAAAAAGACAAATCAATAACAATGTGTTTTGAAGTGATGTGGAATGAAGCGATCAGATCAGATGGAGTTATTTAGAAATAAGAATGATTTAGAGATCACCATGAGGAAAGAGAATAATAATAATAATGTGAATAGTTTCACACGCAGTACAATACTAGCCCTTCAAACAGAAGACACCAGAGATCAGATGTATGTCTTTTTGTTGACAAGATCTAAACCTAGACTGACATCTGATGACATCAGTCCATTATATTTTGTTGTTTGAAGCTCTTGGGAGAGCGATCTGTTGGGCTGCACTAACGTCTCCTATATTATGGGCAGGGCTGTCACCTGTCAAAAGGGGGTGGATGGGAGGAGTAGGGTGGAGGCCTAGTGAGGGACCCAGCGAAATCCAAAAGCGACCTCGCCCGCGGGCGCCCGGTTTCAAAACCGGGCGCCCGCTTTCACAAAAACGGGCGCCCGCTTTCACAAAAACGGGCGCCCGGTTTCACAAAAACGGGCGCCCGCTTTCACAAAAACGGGCGCCCGTTTTCAAAAGCGGGCGCCCGTTTTCAAAAGCGGGCGCCTGTTTTCACAAACTAGGCTATGCCTAAACCTAACTCTAACCCTAAACTTAACCTCAGTAAACCTATGCCTAAACCTAACCTAACCCTAACCATAACCTTTTGAAAAGGGCGCCCGTTTGTGAAAACGGGCGCCCGTTTTCAAAAGCGGGCGCCCGGTTTCACAAAAACGGGCGCCCGTTTTTGTGAAAGCGGGCGCCCGCTTTTGAAACCGGGTGCCCGCGGGCGAGGTCGCTTTTGGATTTCGCCCCTGCTGCCTAGTGAGGGACCCCTCCTGACAGTTATAGGCCCAACAGCAGGCCCACAACAGCAGTGGCAACACAGAAGTGGGTGGGGAGTATGAATTAACATAGGCCTAATGACTAGAATGAAGAGGTAAACAACTATTGAGTTCTCTACATTTATAAAGAAAACTCTCGGTAGAGTGCAAACAAGAGCCTACTTATATGTGTGAGCGGTAGTGTTGCGCGGGCCGGCCCGAACCCGGCGGGCCCCGCGGACCCCCGCGGGGGGCGGGCGGACGGGTTCATGATTTTTAAGTAATTATCACCCCGCGGGCGGGGCGGGCTGACCCCGCTGCACATGCAAAAAATAAAACAAAGAAATCACATGCTCTCGTTTTGTTTTACCCTCTCAGTGGTGGTCCTCAGACCACCTGTTGAAAACCCCTGAAATACTGACGAAAATATGAGCCTAAATTGACAGGTAATTAGTGATGACGGGCAGTTATTTTTACTACCAGAACTTGCATTGAGAAGACGGAGAATGTTCATGGAGTGGGACACACCAGACCTAGTACAGCATTAGGCCTCCTACCTACAGCCTCACTTCACCGTGGAACAGTGCCAGGATAACGCCAAATTAAATTCTGGAGCCCTTGATTCCATTCTTTTTCTGCACAGCGCAGCCGGCCGTCGCAAAGGAGACTGGCTTGGACGCACAGCTAGTAGAGTATTAAGCCGTATGGTTTCGTATGTGCGAGAGAGAGAGAGAGAGAGAGAGAAGCTGACAGCGCGTCTCAAATGTGGTCTTGTATATCGCATAATAGGGTTATCTGCACATCAAGAGGATACGATGGTAGAACGCGCCTCAAAAGTACTATTGTACATCGCGTAAGATACGATGATTGAGGCTTGATGATCAAATATTTGGTATGGGCATTTAATAGCCTACTATTGATTGCAGCTGCGTTTCCAGCTCATCAATGCAAACGAAGCGCTGTTGACTACGCATGTTTTAGTCGCTGTCTTACATGACAACAAGTTACGGGATGCAAGTTATATAACTTTTTTGTATATATTGTAATATTGTAATATCAATAGCCTCGGTGGACATGGGGGGAGAGACAGAGACAGAGAGAGCGCTGTGGTGTTTTTTTTTTTTTTTTTTTTACCTGTGTTGTGAGTTATTTCACATTGCAATGCTGAGTGGCCGTGTTATATAGGCTACAAAAAGTTGTAGAACAGGGACAATCCGTCGCGAGGAAAATAAGTCCATGCATGCAGTATACTATAGGGAAGTCCAACGTTCTCTTAGTCTTCAGACGTTCATATTTTTGCTAGTGTAGGCTATATAAGCTGGTCTGCATCTGATTAAATGAATGAAGGAGGATGCGGCATTCGTGCGGTCCATAGTTTGTTTTATCGTTTTCGATCCATCACCGACAGCCGCCTTTTATTTATTTTCCATGCGTCTTAGAAAGACATAGGTATTTAGAGCCAAGACTGTCGATTTTACTGTCATTACAGAACCATTCTGAACAACATGCTTGTTTATTCAGCCCATGACAATATCATTTATATAGCTGCTATAGTATTTTAAAGCTTGGGGTACTCACAAGAACATGCACTAATCATTATATCATTTTTCTTTAATTTCGGGCTGCGGGCTGGGGCGGGCCGTTGATTAAAATTTTGCGGGGCGGGCTGCTGCGGACGGGCTGGGACAATTGGCGGCGCGGACTGGGGCGGGTTGTGAAAAAAAGCCGGCCCGCGCATCACTACTTATATGTGTGAGCGGAGCGAGGTAATACTCATGACTTCAGTTAGGTTTCTTACTTAAAATCTCTTTCTCTGGTTGCAGTGGATTAAACACCGAGGAGACATTCAGTAATCTGCTAAATGGACTCTTTCTTAGTTAAAATTTAAAGCAGCAATGAAGACATTATCAGTTATTCGAAAACAATTATAGTTTCCTAAATGGTGACACTTAATATCCCTCCCAACAAACCACATGTTCATCAGGCAACACTGAGGTATAGTCTTTCTGGGTACTGAATCTTGCTGCCGCTCATCCAGTTAACAGTCGAGAACAGCCTGACCCCAGTTTATGACCACAGGTTGGGAAGAAATTAGGGTTGGGAGGGGTCAAAGGTCACCTAAGTTTAGTAGTGCCCGAGAAGAGGGGGGGGCAGCAATTTAAGGGTAGGGAGAGACGCTCAGAGAGAGAGAGACAGACACAGAGAGAGACAGACAGACAGAGAGTGAGAGGGGGGAGGGGGAGCAGACTCAGAGTTCATCTGAGAGTTATGGAGCGAGCGAGAGAGAGTGGGAGGTCAGAGTCAAAGAGAGAGAGAGAGGGAGAGAACCAGTTGCAGAACCAGTGAGATCAATTTTAGACGTGATTCAGGGCGGGGAGCCGGTTCCTGTCCATTGTGTGGATAAAAGAATAGTTTGTCTTTCATGTGCTCTGGAGTTTCGCAGCCCCTCTCCTTGGACTGTCCTGCAGGACAGGGTTAGTTTTAGTTTACAAGCAACGGGCTGCGATTATTCATGTCCAGCGGCGCTCTGCGCCGAACGTCAAGGCAGCCAGTGGGGACCTTTGATAGTATATATGCGCAGAACCTCAGCGCTATACATTTTTCATGAGCTATACATTGTGACACAGCACTTTGATTTTCCACACAATAGAGGCTTTTGTTCAAGTGGGAGGATATGTTGGGAAGAGATTATCATCGCATTCATGTTTCCCCCCAAAGAAACAACTCATGTCATTAGTCAAATGCGTGTGCTTTGTCTTTACATTTGAAAAACCCTTTTATCTCTTTAGCAGAGATGTATAAGTACTCAAAACTTCTTAGAAGGTCCTGTTTTCCACTTGTTCTTCCTCTGATCTCTCTCTCTCTCTCTGTCTATCTCTCCTACTAATGGGATGGAAATGATTAGTAAAGACCTCCACGCCCATGTTACAGGTCAAGGGGCAAATTATGGGTGGGTGGGTCTAGAATCGAAACATTTCCCCATTGGTTGGCCGAGCTGTCAGTCAAGTGTAACTACATTGAATAGGCCCTTAATTACTTTCCTGCGATTGTCCAAACGTTTTGGTGGCCATTGTGTCCTCCTGTGCAGGGGAAACCGCCCATTTGGCACCCCGAAAGGGATAAAACAAACACGCAAAAAAGAAGGATAAAACAAGCGGTCAGTATTTACATATAGAATTTGGCCGTTCTGTACTGTATAGTCTAGCAGGAGCCAGACTGTAGATAGATATCTAATGCTGGCGTGCAACTATTGAAATGTTGCTTACCACTTTCAACCTGGGTATAAATAAAATAAAGTAAACAAACAAAATACTCTTCTATCATGCATTTCTCAAGATGTGTGCCCTCTTCCCAGCACCAAGCATCACGTTTCAGTGGCCTAGAGTTGAAAATAGTCCAACTTTTAGAGACTAAAAGTCTCTAAAAAGTGACGTTGAGAGTGACTCCACTCTAATTTGGAGTGGAGTCACTCAATGTCACTTTTTTAGACCGACCAATATAAATTGAGGAGATGCGGGATCCTGTGGAAAGCTCCATTCCCCTCCATGTAGAAGATCAACAAACCTGAGCGGTTGATGGCTCAGCCTGCTGTGTCAACAACCGCCTCATTTACGGCCTGACTTTGATGCATCACCAGAACCATGAGATGTCCATGTTTACTGTTATTTCAGCTAGGCTGTTTGTGCAGGTGACAGGAGCACAGCAACGCTTGATGGGTCCCAATGCTGAGTCATCAGTGGCATCCAGAAACTGTGTCTGTGCAAGAAGCTCTCAGGACATGATCTCCGAAACCCTCAAAGAAATGTTTAGGCCTACTGCCTGGACACAGTAAATGAGTGGAGCAGCTATACCTATAGTTCCACTGGTCACACACGCACACGCACACACACACACACACACACACACACACACACACACACACACACACACACACACACACACACACACACACACACACACACACACACACGCCACATGCTCTCTCTGTCTCTCTCTTCTTCTTCTTCTTTTAATTATCAATTCAAAGGAGCATTATTGGCATGAGAAAACATAGATTTACATTGCCAAAGCCAAAGTGGAACAAGGCAATCAAGATACAACAATGTCTGCACAAATCAATATTGAATATAAAAGGGGAATTAAATAATGATGTTAATGTGAATGTATTCCATTAACACTTTGCTTGGGAAACTTTAACAAGAATTGCGCATTTTATGGCAGGGGTAGCTATACATCCACATAGAAGAGGTTGACTTGACTGACAGCAGTATGTTTTTGCATTGTCTTAGCTTAAAAAAACATCTGTGACAATTAAATAGCAGCAATACAACTGTAATTCAAATTAAAGTTATTTTGTGACTTTGACTATTTTCACAGAATTTCTATGTGCAGTGTATAGCCGTACACATATGGATTTGTATTTTCCTTAATGTGCTCTCTCTCTCTCTCTCTCTCTCTCTCTCTCTCTCTCTCTCTCTCTCTCTCTCTCTCTCTCTCTCTCTCTCTCTCTCTCTCTCTCTCTCTCTCTCTCTCTCTCTCTCTCTCTCTCCTGCCATCGCAATCTTTGCCATTCCTAAAAGAGGAAATGCAGACTTGCGCTGTAGTTTATATTCTGTGCATGTTATGAATAAATAATTCTGTGAATGCCTTGGCCGTGCCAACATTGTCCACCCTAAGGTTTTTGTCCACAGGACTGTTTTGTTCTTAGAACAAAAGTTCATACTCTACTGAAACCAGTCACTTTACTTCACACAGCAGCTGCAGGAAAGAAAATGTTCTGGAAATAAATCAAGGTAAGGATCTGAGAGATTCCCAGAGAACATTAAACCACCATCAGGTGCATCTAGAGTCTCTGCTTTATTAACTTAAAGTTTATCTGTAAACCTTTAGATTATGTATCACGGGGGGGGGGGCGGCTTTAGTGTACATAAAATATCATACACTACATAGATAAATTTGTAACTGTGGGCACCAGAGAATGTAATGCAATGATTAGAATATACGGTACTTGAATAATCGACGGTTATACCTAATATTCCAACTAGCTGCTAAAAATATCATGGTACTGCATATATCCATGCAGTGTTTTTGTGAATAAACAATAATCTGAAAGATACATTTAAATGTTCAAATCATAATTCTAGGGCTTTTCAACAGGTGGTCTGGGGACCACCAGTCATCCTTGAGAGGGTTCCAGGTGGTCCCCAGGCTAAATGATGGAAAGTTGGTTAACCAGATGTAACTCTTTGCGAGTGTAAAAATGGAACCAAATTGGACCTTTGCGGGTCCAATTAGCCCATACGTTTAACAATTATAGACAATTTTGTTTCCCAAATCCAGCCATGCATGGTATTGTGGACAAAAGCAAAAAAATCTTTAGTTTTGGGGTCTGTGGGGCTAAAACGTCCTCAAATGGTGGTGAGTGGCTTAAATGCTGAATAAATAGTGGGCACTGAGATCAAAAAGGCTGAAAACCACTGGTCTATTTACATTAGATTTTCGCATTTTGGAAAACTGAAAACCCACTTATACATCAATGGTGCTCCTTTACGTGTGCGCATGCGTGTGTACGTGCGTGCGTATGTGTTGGTTCCTGTAGACATAGGGGTATTTACAGCGGTTCTCTGTGCGTGGACACATGTCAGGAATTCCTGCGGGCCTCGTTAACTTGACCCGAACTCGTCCAAACGGCCCAAGGAGCCAATGACAAACACCACCACCGCCTTCCATCCAGCACCATGCAGCCCCAGAAGAAGAAGACAGATGTGTTTGCACAGTGGTAGTGGGCCAGGCTGGGGTCAGACCCACTGGCTAGTAGGGGCCGTCCTCCTCACTCAGCTCTATAGTGGAAAACACAAGGCCTCCATACATTACAGGCTGCCGGGGGACCCCCTGCCGCGGGCAGGAGGGCTCCCGAGTGTCGCGGAGGGAGGCTACTGTTTCTGACACTGTCAGAGAGACGGACGACCGAGGAAACGCGGAGAAAAGAGCCAGAGCTGGGGGGAGTCTGTTACAGCGCGGCGACACCTTGGATTGTCTCTGACACATGAACACAAAACCTGTGGAACCACATGCGCGTGCACGTGCACGCACGCATGCATTCACAGGCACGCTCGCATGTATGCACACAGATTAGGGCTGCAATGATTAATCGATGAATCGTAATCGATTATTCAGTTGTCAACTATTTTAGTAATCGATTAATCGCTTCATCAACTAATCACTGAAGTTCTTACCCATTTTAGTTTTTCCAGTGTTAAGTGTAACGAATCCATTTTCAACATTTTGCTGTCATGAATTAATACACCTTAGAGATGTTGTGTGGACATGATAAAAAATTCCCCCCATTCTGTGTTTCCTGGAAATGGAGGTCTGGTCTGAAAAAAAAAAATCATTAAACATGGTGAAACACAACTTGATGACATAATCAAGATATGTTTCACCAGGTCAATGATTTTTCTTTCAGAACCTTTTTTTCTGAGTACACTCACAAAAAATGAAAATGGGTGGAATCCCCCTTTAAGGTGAGAATAAGAGTAATAATAATAATAAGGGTGATAATAATTAAATAATCGGACGATGAATTAACGATTATGAAAATAATCGTTAGTTGCAGCCCTAACGGACACACACACAGGCACACAGACACACACTTCCCCCAACTTTCCTTTCACTCCGACTGTGAGTGAACATATGGCACCCTGAAGCACTTATGCGCATATGTAAAAGAAATTAGATTAAGTCCTGAAAATGATGAGCCAATTATATTCATTACGCCTCAAACTCTCTCTCTCTCTCTCACTCACACACACACACACACACACACACACACACACACACACACACACACACACACACACACACACACACACACACACACACACACACACACACACACACACACACACGGTACAAAAGGCTGGTATTGTCTATAGAGAGGGAGGCCTGTGGAAGACACCATACTGTGGCACAGTCAGGCTGAGTGATGGATATGATTTATCAATCACCGATGCTGTCCAATGAATGAAGACATCAGTCACCGTTCAGGACCGGGGGGTTGGGGGAGGGACAGGGGGGGTTTCATGTGGAGGGTTCGCTTGAGGCCTGGGGGGGAGGGGGGCTTTGGGGGTTGATTGAGGGCACAGGGAGGTGGTAATTCTGTGTCAGACTTGGGAGCACATGCATGATGTAAAAAAAAAAGACTTAAAACAACAACGGTTCTCAAGCTTTTTAATGTCAAGGGATCTCCAGTTTAGTAAGAATTAAGACCACGGATCCCCATAACTCTGAGGGAGTGCATGAGGCTGCACACGCGCACACACACACACACACACACACACACACACACACACACGCACACTGCAACAAAGTGTGTGTTATTGTTACTTTCACTCAAAGAATAAAAGCTGCTTGCGTGCCTATACATACTCTATACATACTCTAATCTACTGTATGTAAACATTAGATTATGTAGCACTCAAACACTGTGTTTTACTGTAAGGGTTATTGGTCTTTATATGGGATGTCTGTCACTACGATGTGAGGCAGAGCAAATACCTGAGCAAATACCATACCGCTATACAGGGGCTTTCAGATTCCGTGACTATGTGCGACTGTGTGTGTGTGTGTGTGTGTGTGTGTGTGTGTGTGTGTGTGTGTGTGTGTGTGTGTGTGTGTGTGTGTGTGTGTGTGTGTGTGTGTGTGTGTGTGTGTGTGTGTGTGTGTGCCGAATCCGTGCACACGGACGAGGCAGGGAATACCTAGAGGCTCTTTATAATGACACATTACTCTCTGATGGGCGGTTTTACAGCTGTGAAAAATGAAGAATGAAGATGCTGCAACAAGAACACGCTTGTCCAGGGGAATGCAGCCAGCGCTTTCAAACAATAAAGCAACGGAATAACTGCCTGTGTGTGTGTGTGTGTGTGTGTGTGTGTGTGTGTGTGTGTGTGTGTGTGTGTGTGCGTGCGTGCGTGCGTGCATGCGTGCGTGCGTGCGTGCGTGCGTGCGTGCGTGCGTGCGCAGTCCATCATGTAACTCTGTGATTTCCAAACATTTCAGGTTTATAAAAAAAAGTAACAATAATAGATTATTTTCCGTTACCCAAAAATTAAAATACAACAAAACAACACTTGGGTGCACCTGGGTTCAAAACTGTGGTGTGGACCCTCACCACCCACATCTGAATTAGACAGTATAGGCCTATATAAAACAAGGCACGGTCGGCGGCCATCCATCAAAGCTTTGCACCACGTTTTCACGATTTTTCAAAAATAGCAGAGATACAAGCTCATAGCGCGCCACTCGGTGGCGCGCTTGTACATCTGCTATTTTTCAATAGTTAAAACATAATGCTTAGAACACCAAAACGCGTTCAGTACACTAAGGGTTAATGACAGAAACAAAACAATGAATTGACAGGTACTCACCTAAAGATGCAACCCCAGACGATCTACCGTGTTTAAGTAATTCCAAAAGTTGTTTACAATCCTAAGACGCATAGCATTTTAGCATATCGGTACAGCAGCTGCTAGCACATTGAGTAGGGCTAGCTAGCATGGCAGGTACAGGCTCTCTGATTCAATGTACAGCCTAATCAGACATTGAATCACCTGTGAAACATGGCTGGTGGAGGACTATAGATGAGACCCATGAATAGAAACAGTGCAGTTGGGGCTTTATTGTGCACTCCCAGAAGAAGGAATACAATGGGCAGCGTCGGAGCTTTATTCTTTTTAAATCTTGCAAGAAAATGAATAGGGGCAAACTATAGTAACAGGATTACTTTTTTGAAAAAGTAAGTAGGCTAACTACTAAATTGCAAAAATGCACACAATGCAAGACTTAAAGGATACAATGAGGAAAAAAAACTATTTTTTGTGGTGTAAAAAAAATCCTCTGGGGAGACTAAAAACACGAAAAATCTTGAAAAATGTCAAATTTATGGTGGATCACTCTTTTAATTAACTCGAGTTGTGACCCATAAAAATTAGTCCCTGTTGGGAAATACAGTGATGAATGCAGGTCACCACGTTGTGTGTGTGTGTGTACTCTGCACACATACGTGTGTGTGCGCACGTGCGTGGGCGTGTGTGTCATTTGCCTGGTGGCATAAGGTGATATTGATTAGTGGGTTGGTAATAATAGCTTTCCCTTTTTCTGTCAGTACCCAGGAAGCTTTAAGTGGACGTTAACGTATATGAGGAAGTGTTGGTGGGCAGCAGGCTATCGTATAGGAACACCAGGGGAAACCAAGGAAGAGAGAGTGCAGGGAGCCGTAGGGGAGAATGATGGACAATGTGTGTGTGTGAGGCCCCATGGGGAGGGGGGGTCCCTCTCAGGACCCCTCCTCTTCATTATGAGGCCACGAACAGTCCAACCTGCCCATGCGAAACCAGTCTGGCATCTTTTTACACTCTTCTATAGAAGTACTCAACCCCCGTATACTGAATGTAGTTTTAGATATTTTCCTCCCAGAAATGCAAATTAAGATTTTCCCAGAAATATCATATCTCAATCAGAATCAAGTTTATTTCGCTCTATAATTTTATAGTATTCTGTGAGAAGAGAAAGGAGTGAGGGAAAGCAGAAAATAATGAATGTGCAAAAATGTGCATACTATACGCAACTATATGTGTATAACGGAATCAATCCGCCTTGCACTGCCACTGCTGAGAGGGAGGCATAGGATTCCTTGAATGCAACACAGCTTAGCTTACTTGGGCTATACATCAACCTATCCATCCATCACATCATTGACTCTCAGTCTGTTTGTGTGTCTTTTCATGTCAAAACATAAACTAAAACAATGTTCACACCCAGTGAAAGAGAGATAGATAGAGGGAGAGAGAGAGAAAGAGAGAGAGAGAGTGAGAGAGAGAGAGATCTAAGAGCCAAGGCATTTTGTGGGAAAGTCTTGTTGCTACAAAGAAACATGTAAAGATGATGTGAAGATAATGGAGCGTGTCTGATGTCTTTCATGTGTGACCCAAAGACAAACGGCGTGGCCTTGAAATGCACGCAAACTGGTTTTGTTAGTTGGTCTGACAGTTACTGGTTCCACCTTTCCTTTGACCTTAGCCCCATGAATTCTACCTATTCTGTGCATGTCAAAACAGATGATCTGCAAGTTCAGAATGCATATACTGTAGCATTGCAACACGCTGTGAGCTTGTATGTCAACTCATATAGTTGTTGTGTAGAGCGAGAAAAGGAAGAAAAAAAGGATATGAACTAGCCACACACTGTAGCTACCACTGCTCGTGTGCATGCACTATTTAATTGTCTGTATTTACCTGTATTTTAATTGTATATTTTAATTATTTTTTCTCTTAGACAAATATAATTAAAAATGTAAGAGGGTCAGAGGGTAAACCTCAACACGAGTTGCATGGTAAAATATCCCATATCAAATAAACGTGCTTGGGGGATACTAAAGAATGGAGTGGGGCAGGAGGGGTATGTCGAAGCCATAAGGTGGATAGGGAGAGGTTTCAAAGTCTCCTGAGAGCAGGGTTCACATTTCTCTAATCCCCATAATGAAAGGAAGGCACAGAGAGCTAATCTGTGCAGAAACAGTTTGGAGATGTCAGGTACAATCAGCTGTCAGTCAACACCGAGGTGTGTGTGTGTCACCCTGAGACCACCTTGTGCTTTGGAAACACACCGTAATGGACGTTTGAGTCAAATGGATGAATGACAATCAACCAGCCATGAGCCAGAGGCTGTCGCCTCGGGTTCCACAATTCAAATTTATTTGCATCGACCAGAAAGTGCAGACCCAATACTTCCATAACACTATAGGTTCCTATGAAGTTATCCCATCCATAGCCTAACCCTGTGTCAGAACATCTTGCAGCAGAAAAATACTTAGCCACTTTAAACCTGGTGTTCCTATTTTGAGAGTGATAGCCTATCCCAAAATGTTCCTCACAAATAATGTCACAATTCTTCTAGTATTTTCATTCGTGTAAATGAATGAATGAATGAATGAAGGAATGAATAACAATCCAAAGCAATTCAAAGAAATTCTACATTTATAAATCTACCAGCTCATACACTGTAGCACATTGTGAGCTAGTAAATCGGCTATTATTTTTTTTAATCTTTTATATATATAGGCCATAAGTGGTTCACTTATAAATCCCAGGTGTTTGGTGGCTGGCCATATGAAATGTGAAATGGAACTTTGTGAAATGAATCAAACGATTCAATAATAATAAATACTGCTATGATGTAACTTTGTTTGGCATCTTAAAGTTTATAAGGTCATTCACGTTCCGTGAAAGCATGAACCTATTCCATTCTTTCAAGTTGTAACTCAAATGATCAGGCTATGCCCTGAAAAACACACATTATTCTAACCTTTCCTCCTCATTACCGCAACCCCAGAACCCAGAGAGAAAGCCCTTCCCGGGCCTGGACATCCAAAGCTTCAGTTAATCAAAAAGTCCATTCCTTTCAGATGGTGTGATCAAAGTTGTTCCCCGTCTTTCACGCTCTCTCCCCCCTCTGACCCTGCCCCACGGTCCCCTCTTCAGGGGGACAAACACTTAACCAACACAGGATCTGCTTTTTAAAAAAGCCCTGGCGCATTGTCACATTGTCATGTTGATGGTCTTAAAGGACCATTCAGCAGGGGGAGGAGGGCAACCTGAAAGCGAACCCCTCCTCCCTCTCTCTCCACCCTGAAAGAGAACAGGACTTCTCCCCCAGGCAGAGGCTGGGACAGAAGGCCAGACAAGGAGGTAGAGGAGAGAAGAGAGAGAGGGAGAGAAAGAGAGATGGATTGATAGAGGAAAAGGAGGAGGGGAAAGGGCAGGGAAGGGAGACGCGAGGAGAAGGATGGAGATAGATGGACACAGGAAAAGAGAAAAGCAGTGACAGGAGAAAGACCGTCGTTCCATTAGAGTCGGTCCAGACTAGCCAATCTTAGATCCCACTGGCTTGAGAATAAAGGAAAAACAGTGTCCTCTTCTCTTTGGAATTTGAGGTGATTCAACTGTCTGTCTCGAGTAACTAGTCCAGAGCTACCCCAGATTAGAAGAAGGGGGAAATAAGGACAGTCTATGCCAGGGCTGGGCAATTATTTTTCCTAAGGGGCAAAATGAGATACATAAAATATTGTGGGGGGCCTAAAGGCTGAACTAAAGTCTGTGTGATATTAATTTAATTTCAAGATAAAAGTAGATAAAAGAGATTTCTTTTGTTTTGTCCACAATACCAGGCTGGATTTCACAAGCAAAACAGGCAAACATAGATAAAAAATGACCATTCTTTTACATTCTCTGATTGTGTAGACTTGGGCTAATTCAGATGATGAATATTTTAACTCTTGAGAGCGTAAAAATGAAACCAAATGGACCCGCAAGGGTCCATTTGGTTTCATTTTTACGCTCTCAAAGAGTTACATCTGGTTAACCAACTTTCCATATTTAACTGGAACTCTCTCAAGGACCACTGGTGGTCCCCGGACCACTGGTTGAAAACCACAGTACCCTTTCACGGGCCGGTCAGAGTCAGTCAAAGGGCCGCATTTGGCCCCCGGGCCGCATAATGCCCAGGTATGGTCTATGCCAATAGGTTCTCAAAGTGCAGGGTATGGCTGGGGGCCCATGCTTGGCATCCCCAATGGGGGATTCCAGGGGGTCCCCAGAAAAAAAAGTTACTTAAACCCTATCTGTTATTAATGGTGTTAGTGGAGCGGGCGCAAGTAAAGCGATTGATGTTCGGTGTTTGGTGGTCAGCGGTCCCTCGAAGTACTCCAATTGGCCGGTTTAGTTGATGATGTAATGATGACATGAATAAGAGACCTTTATAGCTAATGTCTAGGGTAATGGCCCACTCTGCTCACGCAGGAGTAGGCCATGACGAAAGTTTGCACTACCGATCTAGCTTGAAAACAGCAGTAGTGATTGCGGATCACCAACTCTTATAGATACTATATATTTTTAGGTAGTGGATGGCAGCGAAATATTAATTTGAAGAGTCCTTGACAGTGTGAGAGCCACTGGTGGTCAACAGTCCTCTCAGCCAAACCACTGACCAGCTGTCTCTCTCTCCCTCTCGCTGACCGTTACTCATGGACCCTCAAACAAAATCGCTGTCCACTCAGACAGAGCATTACTCAAAACCGGGGTCCTCTTCAAATTCATCTCTGCATTCCCAGGCCCGGCAGCAGCACCATACGTCCAGCGCGCTCTCTACGCCCTCGGACCATTGGTTTTTGTGTCGATGCCTCTGAACAGAGCGGCCTGCGTGGGTAACGGCTGCTGTGTGTCCCCCCACTCTGTCCCTCTCATCCTCTGGGAAGATGTAATTATGTGTTAGGGGAGCTTCTGAGGTGACCTTTGTGACAATAGAGCTGGGGAGGATGACCTTGGATGTCATCAACGTACGTATAAGTGACATGAGGTGGTCAGTATGGACGGAGGGATCATCTTTCTCCAATAAGGGGCTGAATGTGCGGGTGTGCGGGTGTGCGTGCACGTGCGCGCGCATGTGTGTGTGTGTGTGTGTGTGTGTGTGTGTGTGTGTGTGTGGTGGGTAGATAAGAAACAAGGAGGAAGAAAAGGCAGGGATATTGAGAGAGAGAGGGACGAGAGGTGGAGAGAGAGAGGAGCTATAGGGGGACAGGTGAGTTTGACGGGTCAAACGGAAAGGCCAAAGGTCATTTATTTGAAGTATTGGACACTGGGAAGTTGATCTGGATAAGCTCTTGTTTCCATCTCACTATTAACAGACACTCCACTTCTCCTCTTTTCCTCTCAGGTTATGGACGCATCATCACCAAGGTCTTCTGTTCCCCGCCATGGGAGAACAAAGGCTCAACCGCTGGCATGGCAGCGGATATATTTGATTAAAAAGTGTGACGTTCTGGGGAAGGGAAGCCTCCATGAAGGAGGAGAGGCTCTGGGAGGGTCTGTGGCTTGGTGTATCGCTCAGGCCCGGATGTAACATTTCCAAATTGAGGGACGGGTGAAAATGGTATGGGGGGCGGCTTCATCGCCCCCATACCATTTTCGGCCTTTTTCAGTCTTTTATTAGCTAACTAAGCATCAATAATAACATCAGTTGTTGTTGAAGTTGGAACCGGCGTGCAGTATGAATAAAGCTAAAGGTCTGAGTTTTCTGTTTTGAGTGATGAAATGGTGTTGTTTAGTGGTGCCACAATTGTAGTTAGTTAGTAGCAGTATAGTGTTGGAAATCATTTTAAATATAAGCACTTAAATTTTAATTATCCTTGAAATTTGGGTTGTTTTGGATGCCATCATGTTTGGTGGGGCAGTCAGGGCATTTAGGGGAGAATTGGCCCCCCATACCCATGCCTAGATCCGGCCTTGATATTGCTATATGCCATGCAGACGGGCCTTCGTTTGAGGGGGAATGTGAATGAACAACACAGAGTCTGGCATAAAAAACAACGCAGTATTTTTTGGCAGATACTGTTGTTATACTTTTATCCCTTTCATCTTCCCGCCTGCTTTCTTCTTCCTTCGTCCTTCGGTCTCACGCCTGATTTATACGCGGTCGGCTGCAGTGTCGCCTGCCTGCCGGGAATAGCAGATCTATAAGGAACTAACGTATCGCGCCAACTTGTAGGCTTGTAGATCTATTGTGGCGTGTGACAATTGTCGACACATGACTAAGTATGAATCAGGCTGCACACACAGTGCCATGAGAACGTTGTGGCGGTTTGACGCTTATCGCCCATGTGCGTGTAAGTGTGTGTGTGTGTGTGTGTGTGTGTGTGTGTGTGTGTGTGTGTGTGTGTGTGTGTGTGTGTGTGTGTGTGACAGCATGGGAAAGGGGCACTCCTGAGAAACTACAAACAGGAAGAAAGACACATCTATCACAAAAGCACCCCCCCACCACCACTACCACCACTACCTCACACACACACATAGGCGCGCGGTACTGTGTGTGCTTTCTTACTGTGTGTACTTACCTCCACTGTAACAATGGGTGTTTCCTGGTGGCTGGGGTCACAGAGACGTCATGAGTAATGGCCCCGTCGCTGTGTGAAAGCTGGTGGACCGGGGGACGGGGAGCCAAGGTCTTACTCAACCTCCACACATCACTCACGGGGGCTTTTAGCGAGAAACGCTCACAACGCCACGCCGGAGCCATTTTCAACGTCCTAGAATACGCCGTCCCCTCTCACTCAGCACCCCCCTAAGAGCATTACGCAAACGTCATGTGAAACACACAGACAGACACAAGCACTGTTGTTTGAACAGTGTTCACACACACACTGTGATGCTTTGAGGATTGTCACACAGTGACTAAAGATCAACCGTTTCTTTCACAGATATTTTTGGGGGCTTGTTCTTGCGTTATTTCATAGACACACAACAGAGAGAAAGAGGCAGGAAACCAGAGAGAGTTGGGGGAGTGACATTCAGCAAATGTTCTGCAGTGCCAAACGCACAGCACTAGACTTCAGATTGGTCGGTGCATGTTGTGAAAGATTAATCTAGATTGGCACCGTTTGCAGAGAGGTGTCTTATCAGTGAGTCATGGAGGGACGAGGCTTTCATTCCAACTGATTTCACTAATGAGCCCCTTCTCTTTCTCTGAAACGCCTACACCCTACACCCAGAGCCTGTTTTTTTTAAACAGCCATTGTAGATGGAAATAACGCTTTTGTGCGCGGCTTCAACTACAAGTTGAAGCCAGCCCAAAAGGAGAAGAGCAAACAGCAACTATAACCGTGACCTATAGACTTAACTGGTGCCACAAGCAAAGCAACACTGATCTCTGTTCTTTGAATCACAGGAAATCTGTTGTGTTGCATTCACACGGGCATATGAAACGACACAGTTTACAATGCATCGTCAATAGAAGCCAGAAGCTACGAAGCAACTATGGTGCACAAAGCTGACACAAATTATGCTGTGAATTATGCGTTTTGCATAATTTCATCTGGCCGTCTGAACGTAGTCCTACCATTTGACTGTTATGTTGGTAGTGTCCAATATGTGCTCCGAAAGCGCTTAAAAACACCTCAGGTGAAGTCAATGCTCTCCACTAAAAAATAAATCATCTTGCGATTCAAGAGTTGTACCACATAAGTTACTGTCTAGCCTGCCCCAGTCAATGGTTTCTGATCCAGAGTTGGATGGATTCAAATTTGCAAACAAAAAAGTTGGACTAACGTTTTGAAGTGGTTTCCTGCTCCAACCTGTCCAAATAGGTGTACAAAAGGAACTTCATCTAAATAAAAGGTTTCTTCCCAACAGTGAAATTGTATAACTTTCACAACAACAATAATGGTGGAATAAACCAATCAACCAATCAAAACCATCCTTTTAGGCAATGTGATGGCACGGCTCTATGCTGAACTATAGTGTTACTACATACAGTATACAGTATACTATACTCGACACATGGATTGTTTGTTTACATTAGTCGCTCAGCTCTGCCACTTTACTGCTACAGTATATACTGTATGTGGCTTATTTCTACCATGCAGGGGTGCCCAAAGGGTAGATTGTGATCTACCAGTAGATCAAACAGGCTCTGCAGGTATATCACATTACAGTCCCCTAAAATAAATACTGGTAACTGTCAAGTTAAACCCCAAATACTTTGTTTTCAAAAGCCAGTAGTAACATATACAAGAAAAGTAGAAAACCCTTCCAATTCTATACCTTTCATTTTAAGTGCATCACTCTTAAACACGGCATAACAGCAAGCAACACCATCACCACTATTTCAAAGCTCACACTTTCTAGGGGCCTTGAAATGGATTTTCAGTAATGGGATAATCACATTGTTCATGTGTAGATCTTGTTGAGCCGATCATTTTGAAAGTATCTCTCTATAGCTATAGTAGCTCTATATATTTGTGATGATTGAGTTTAAACCGAGTAAGGGGCTTTTCACACAATGAATAATAAATTATGGCTCTAGTTCTTTTTCAACAAGTGTGCTTAGAATAGAATAATGCCTGGCATCACACGCTTGCTTTATTGCACAGCGTTTTCTAAGTACTAAACGACGTTCCAGTGTTGTGTGTTGCATGCGTGCTCGTTTCATACACACGCTCGCATCTGATTTCTCAAAGCTGTGAGCTTTTTATTCACACTGAGCGATTATTGTCCCGCCATGTTTATCACTCCCCGTCTGTAATGCCCTCAGTACACTGTATGGATGCCAGAATGGGATTAAAAATGGAGTCTTTCTGACTGTAATAAAGGCATTTGTGGTTGTGGAGGAGTCAGGAGGACTATTCAGAAATGGGATGAAAACAGGTCAGCTTAATAACTATTGACTTTTATTGATGTGATAGTGGATAAATTCATTAAAAATCAACTTTTATTGTGTTTTGATATAAAAATACACAAAGGTTTTGGCATGAACTGTCAGCTGTGGCCATATAATGACCACAGATGTGGTCTAAAAGTGTGAAAAACATAATCAATTCACTGGTCCTTTAAGAGGTCACAAAATCACAAACTAAATTTACTCCCGCTAAAAAGTATTTCTGTATTTTCTTGTTTTTGGCTGCACTGCTGTGACCTTTAAGGTTGACTCGGCAATGCGTTGAGTTACAGTGTGTTATTCTTTACGTTTATTTTTGGGAAGAAAGCTCCGGAAAGTTTCATCACAATGAGCTCATTTTGGAGTGGAGTGGTCATTTTTGGTGCCGGATTGTGTCATTGTGGGTTTGGTTTCTCCTTGTTCTGCCAATCGGTGTGTTATCTGATGTCCCTGTGACTATATTTATGGATTGAGATAAAGCTCTTCATTTAGCCTATGATAAGAAAATCTAAAAATGAACATACAGTATGTTATGTTGCATATAGCTTAATTGTGGCAAAAGAAATGAAAAAGGATGCAACTGATGAAACCTGTTCTTGGAGAGTGTGCTATGATATTTGTGTTGGCGTATTCCTGTGTTTAGTGCCCTGATCAGTGATAAACAACAGTTCTTTCAACCCTCTGACAGACACATGGGAGGGAATGGGGAGGGACGTCCTCAGGTGGAATCCATGCCACTTTAAATATATATTTTTTAAATAAAAATATATAGCTACTGTAATTACTGTACATGACCTATGTAATCTGGAATGTGACAATACAATGGATCGGCAGGCACCATTGATCATTAGAATTAGCCACGCCTGTCCTGAGCCTGATAATGTTTTGTTTTCATGATTTGTTGACCACCACAAAATTCTGTCTGTCTGCAGGGAAACAGCCGTGGCATCAAAGCAAAAGCAACATCGAAAAAATGCAAAAATGAAATAATAATAATAATGTATATATATATATATATATATATATATATATATATATATATATATATATATATATATATATATATATATATATATATATATGTGTGTGTGTGTGTGTGTGTGTGTGTGTGTGTGTGTGTGTGTGTGTGTGTGTGTGTGTGTGTCACTTGGTTGTAGGGAATGCAGGGAATGAAATGCAGAGACCTCTGGCCATGAGGGCAGTTGACGAACGAACGAAATCCCGAGAGCAGCCGGAAAACAACGAGTCGCGTTGCATGCTGGGAAACATAGGTCCACCATCTGACCGTCCGCCATCTTTCTTTACCGCAACTTACCAGGACTAAATAACAAACCCGATTCTAATGAGTATTTATGCAACACAACGACGTTTTACCCAACCGACCGACCCCCAAAGCAACACATAACGAACCCTAACGGCCGCAACAAGCACCCCTTCCCCGGGCAGACGCACGTATCGGCCGTTTGAGACATCTAAACGGGTCGGGAGCAGCAGCAGCAGCAGCAGCAGAGCAGCAGCACCATGGGCCGCTCGCGGAGCCGCAGCTCGTCCCGCTCCAACAAGCACTCCAAGAGCAGCAAGCACAGCAAGAAGCAGCGGGGCTCGCGGTCCCGCTCCCGCTCCAGGGACAAGGAGCGCCCCAAGAAGCGCTCCAAGTCCCGGGAGTCGAAGCGCAGCCGGCGCGAGCGGAGGGAGTCCCGGGAGAGGGAGAGGGAGCGCGCGTCCCGGTCGAGGTCGCGGTCCACCACCGCGGCCCCGTCCTCCCGCAGCAGGGCGGCGCCGGAGAGACCGGCGTCGCCGCCGGAGAGGATCGATATGTTCGGCCGCACGTTGAGCAAGAGGACCGCCCTGGACGAGAAGCAGAGGAAAGAGGAGGAGGAGAAGAGGGCAGAGATGGAGAGACAGAGGAAGATGTGAGTGTTGTTGTTGACGCTTTTTAGCCTCCTGTGCTAACGTGGGGGCTAATGCTGAGTCGACTGAGCAAGCAGCCTGTTCACCTGGTAGCTTGCTAACTCTAGCATGCTATCGTGCTAACGTTTAGCCTCCTGCAGACTGCAGCAGCAGAGCAGACTGTTGGCAGACCTGCATCCGGTCACTTTGGGTCACGTCTCTCTGCCTACATCTGTGTTAATGATCATCAGCAGGACGTTTACCACAACAACCAGTAGTGTAAGCCAAGTGGTTCCCAAACCTTCCAACATTAATGTCCAGCACCCCCAAATTGACACTGATGACCCCCCATTTAAACACATATGCCAGCAGGGACCCCCCCCATTAGAGAAGATGTTTACATTGTAAATGTTTACATTGTTTCTCAACCTGCTTAACAATGTCAAATCTCTGGGGGCCTCAATGTATTGTAAAATCAATGTTAATTTATTTAACTCTGAAAGTGCACCCTTAGGGTCCATTTGGTTCCATCTCAGTTACAGGCCTATAAACGTCAAATTGGTTCCAAACTATCATTTAGCTGGGGACCCCATGGAACTCCCTCAAGTACCCCTGCGGGAACCACTGGTGTAAGAAGCACACTGTTGCAGAAGTAAACACAACACTAATAGTCACCCACTGCTGAGTGTCAATGCTCTTGTTTATCTGTTCTGAACAGTCCCCAGGGCTCTATTCCAAAGCCCTGCAAATAACTCCACCATAACTTCACCAAAGCCACTAAACACGATACTATATTACAGTGTATTGATATATTGCACTGTCCTACTCTAAACCATGTCCAGTGATCGCACATTGCAGCCTGACAGTGTCAGTCACACAGGTGAGGTCTGGTGGTCACCTGTGTTGACACTACAGGGTAATTGGATTGAAAAAAGGAAGGATTACATTCCTTCCATGACCACAAGCTGGGCTAAAGCTGCCCTCTGTAGTGCTGTACAGTACATGTTTGAACACAGCTGGAAGCTTAATGCTGATTGATTAACTAACTAACTTGTCATTAGTGGTTAATCAATTTATTCAATTTAGTTTGCATTTATTTAGTGCGCATTATATGCGCCATGTGTCTGTACGAATGTCTGTAATCCACGTAATCTGAGAACCCTTTGCCGCATCGTCTTCAAATTTCACACACATGTTCCACATCGACACACAGAGTGCACTGCCTGGCCTTGCTTGAGTCCGGCAGGTGGTCAGATACATGGTTGTTCAGAACCGCCACTAGAATAGGCTCTGGTCAGGCTTTGCCAATGGACCTAATGAATGATTTGATTGAGATGGAGAACATGCAAATCACAGGTTGCATTAGATGCAGTTCCCATCTGGTATTAAAGAACAGGCCAAGTGCTCCAGGGACAGTTGCTGTGTGGTCTGCTACAAGGTCACTTTGTTAAATCAGTGGCAGTGCGTTGGCTTGGTCGTGTTGCAGCCAAAACCAAATTTCATAATAGTCAGGTCAACTGTGTGAGTGAACAAAGGAAGGAATTGTCATGCCCTATTTGACAAATGAGTGAGTTAACTTGAGCAAGCTTTTCTTATCTATTCCTGTTATTGTTCACAGTTCACCCTATCTAATAACACTGCACTGCAGGCTGTGCATTTGAGGCAGCTTAGAAAACTATACCTTACTAATTTAGAGAGTGTGGCAGAGGCATCCGATAAGCGGACGACCCCTGCTCTTTATCATGCTTAACTCATCTAAACTGCAGTCCCATTATTTGCTTCAGTTATGTCTTTTTCTGCATTTTCTTAGTTTTAGTTATGAGAAAGAGACTACAGCGCAGGACTTTCACAAACATTTCCATTAATCTTGTATAGGAGAACAGGAGTGTTGAATCACTGTTGCCAACAAACAACAGGGTCAGCTACTGTTAAGTCTGCAGCTGCAGAGTAAACTGGCTGTCTCAGCAGGTGTTCCCAAAACGGAAACACTGCACTGGACAGCCACGGTTTATATCAAACTTTTACTGCCCAAGGCACACCAAAGGGCAAGTCAATATTTCAAAGCACACCTGTATTCTTAGCAGAAATTGCATTGGATCTACAAGCTCAGAAATAATGCCTTGCTATGCGTTGTGAGAAGCATTGTTATAAACTGAAGGATGGAGCAGACCAGGGGTGACAGCCCTGCACGCTGCTATTCATTTCAATGAAAGTTGCTCAATGACATTTGAAAAACATCTCAAAATTTCATCATACTTTAAGTACCATGTGATGTGTTCAAACTAAGGAGCTTTCATGATTCTGAATACAGTGCAAGCATTGGTTGGTTTTGCACAAAAAACTATCCTTGGGCTAAACACTACAAAGAGGATAGTATACCCTTTATTTTTGTAGCTTAGGCCTATTGCAGGTGATTTGGAGTTGAATTCAGCAGATATATTGTGCATTGTTGTTGAGTACGGTACGGGCATGCATTATTGGTATTGATGGTATTTTGTATGTGTTGTCATTAGCCTGATTGAGGCAACATTTATGCGGATGCATAAACGAACACACATTCTTAACCACAGTAATTTTTATGGTTTATTAATCCACCGCCTCCTGATGGACAGCTTTGTCAAATTTGGCGATTTCTTTATCATCTATCACTGTAGTATCCTTTTATCTTCATGTGCCCATCACTTAATTGTGGAACTGATGAAGTAAGCGGTGAAATGTGAAATAAAGTATCTGAGGTGGCAGAATATATTATAAGTGCTGGTTTCGGGTGTTATTTCAGGAGGGCGTGTTTACCCTTTGGCCCCTGGCTTTGCATTTCATAGACTAGGTGGACATGTGTGCCACAGGGCACATGACCTCCACCACCACTTGTATGTTTTAAAACGTTAGAGCGGGCGCCACCGGTTACTGCAACAACCCCCTCTCATTGTCTCGCTGACAGTTGATATCAGTCTAATGTGGACGCTGCCATTTTGTGTCTGTGAGAGAGAGAAAGAGGCAGCCAGAGGCACAGGAGACATCTGAGACCCAAGCACACACACACAAACACACGCACACTGTTCCACACCTGGTAGGTTGACCCAATGGTGTGCTCCCTCCTTTTTGACTGCAACGTAGCCACGGGGCCACTTAACCAGCCATACAAATGTAAAAATAAAGAGATTGACACTTGGGAGATAAGAACGTTCTGAAGACCTGGGACAGATCAGGTGCTCTGGTTTCCAGACCAAGGTTAACCTTCAAGAGAGGTGCGGAGGAAGGCGGTGGTTTTGGCTTTGTGTGTTCCTTGTAGTTTAGTGCCAGAAGCAATGGGGCAACACAACCCCTGCAATAATTGCTTCCTGTTGAGAGTGAAAACAGTTTCAAAAGCATTTCTGAATGTGGGAAAACAGGATGACAGGTTGGTGACCCACACCTGATTGTTGATGGCTGCCGACTGGCTCTTTCACTCCTGTAGGGCAGTGGTTCATAAAAAGGTTTTCATGTCAAGGAGAATTTGGCCACAGATCCCGATGTGAAAACATTTTAGCTAGCTCTGGCAAGATGTTTCTTGTTTTTGAAAATAGCCCAAAAGTATAAAATAGAGTTTAAATGGTTAAATTGGTTTCAATTTTTCTTATTTTGTTACATTACTGGTTCAGGTAGTTATCATTCTTTTGTAAAAATGCTGTCTGACAGTATGACAGGTATCTTACACCTGCAGAAGCCTAACAGTTTATGGTCAGCTCCCACTGGCTCATTGACTCCTATAGGAGTGTGTTGACGTGTTACTTTCACTGCTGTCTGCACCTTGGTAAAAAAAAAAAAGAAAGTAGAGGACTGTGTTAACAGTTTACCCTATTCGTGCTCAGTAAGATGACAGGCTTTCAAGCACAGCTCTGTAATGGCCAAAAATGTTTTTATTTTCTTCTTAGCAGAGATAATCCCACACGGGACAATTTGACGGTGGCCCATTTCTCTAGCGAAAACAGGCAGCCCTTAACAGTCAATCACATACAAGTTCTCCGTAATACGTATCCCTGAGAATTTCTTCCTCCACCTCCCTACATTTCTGTATTTGTCGCTGTGCACTAATCCGGCAGGATGTACTACCTTACTCGCAGACTTTACTCCTTTGCCACATGAATTCAAACATGTGTTGCTTATTAATAGTATATTTAAGATATCACAATGCCTCTTTTGCCTGTATTTGAAAGGGTACAGTGTCAGAAGTGGGGGAGAGAGATTTGGGGGTGCCATCATGCTCGATTAAACATCCTAGGTGCCTGGACCGCATTTGTTGATTCTAATGAGCCTTTCCCTTGTGCCCTTTCCTGCGGGTAACAGGAAGGCTCGGCCCAAATAATACTTGGCCCTGAGTATTGACAGAGTTACACTGTTGCAAACTCTGTTCACTTCATGGGATCAGTCCGATGGCGGCTCTACCATCAAGTTGTGTTTCACCATGTTAATGATTTTTCTTTTAGGACCTTTTTTCCTCAGAGAATCCATTTGGTTCACATTTGTACACTCTCAGGAAAAAAATATAAATGCCCCTCTTTTGTCCCTCTTTCAGAACTTTTCAGCTGTTCCAAATATTATTTGGGGCAAGCCTTCATGTATTCTTCATGTATTGCCTTCTTACTATGTCTCCTTCCCTCCAGCCGCCAGCAGGAGATCGAGGAGAAGCTGATCGAGGAGGAGACGGCGCGCCGCGTGGAGGAGATGGTGGCCAAGCGCGTGGAGGAGGAGCTAGAGAAGAGGAAGGATGAGATTGAGCGGGAGGTGCTGCGGCGGGTGGAGGAGGCCAAGCGCATTATGGAGCGCCAGCTCCTGGAGGAGCTGGAGCGCCAGCGCCAGGCAGAACTCGCGGCACAAAAAGCCAGAGAGGTAACGCTCGGTCGTTTGGAACGGCAAACCCCCTCCCTATCCCCCTTCCTCCCTCCTCCTCCCCCCCAAAGCCTGACTAGTACCCATCCCTGGCAGGCTGCGGCCGTGGCGGCGGGTGTCCCCTCTTCTTTTTCTGTTCAGACTGTAGCCCAGCCATGGCACAATTTTCACTGTGTTGGTGAGGGGGGCTGACGTGTTTGCGACAAATTGGCTAGTGGTTTATTCTTTTAGCAAGTGCTGATGAATTGGCTCAAATTCCAAAAATAACCATTCGACTGACCAGATACAGGACCCTTGAATAATGGCGGCTAGCGGTGTGGGCGAAACTACTAGCCACAGAAAATAGGTTTGCAGCATTTTTATATTGGTGGTGACGTACTGGGTCTGGATAGTGGCAAGAATCTATGAAACCGCTGTGATGCAGGGGTTACAATTCAGTATTGTCCCTTCATATTTAAGGCGATATATTGAAATTTAAATGGTACGACCAGCCGAAAGTGATTATCTGAATTGTTAACTGTGTTAAAGGCTTTTCGATTAAGTGCAAACGTAATCGACAGAATAATGATGACATCTTCAGTGGTGTTATTGAACTGTTGGTGAAGCACCTTTCTTAGGGTAATGGCAGCTATTTAGCCACTGTTTTCATAGTGGATCACCTCCTCACCCCCCTGGCCCTGACCCCCATCTCCCTCTGTGAGTTTTACCATGGCTGAGTTGCTTTAACCAACTTCATTCTCTTCCCATCAGTCTTCTACAGTTGAGATTCCTATTTTTGTTAAATATGTAAGCATCTTTTGATATGCAATAAAGACATATAAGTTGACAGTGTTCTACAGTCCATGTCTGTTCGTTCCCTAGTGGTATTTTTAAAAATGACTTAATCATAAATCACTGCTTTTAAATGACAGTATTAGGTTTATTTTCATATTATCCTATAGACACACATGTTGTGTATGTGGATGTTATTGCTGTCCAAGCAGCAGTGAGCAGTCAGGGCCTTGGCTTTAGCCTTAAACAGTCAAAGGCAATTTTTCATATTAGAATTATAGCAATTCTTTATGGCTCTGTATTCTGTCCTACCACTGAAGACTGAAGGGTTCACCAGGGGGTTCCTGTAACATCCTAACAAGCTCAGCCATCAATTTAGACTTATTGTCTAAACGTAATTGCTTTGTTCTTCCCCTTTTTATAAAGCGAGTTCCTCGAGGTTACCATCCTGGGGGTTCCGTTCTGATTGTGATCCAAAGCACCGCTAAACGTTGCTCAAAAGCTTGTCACGTTTGCGATTGTAATACCACTGGACGTAGGCAGGTGTTTGAGGGGAACCCCCCTCTGTTACCCTCCTTAACCCCCTTCCTTCATAATGTAGAGACGTTTGTTGACACTACAGTATTAAAGTATTGTGAAGGAGAGGCGCTGTTAATGCAAAGTGACCCCGATTCGCCCAGGGAGCAGCCGGTGACTCGGTACTAATGGGGTGAGAAATGTGCTCCCGACGCATGAGTTTCCCCTCCCCACAGCTTCTAACAAGCAGTGGGAGAGTTGATTTTATTTGTTTTTACAGTGGAATAGAAGACTACAATGCGATCAATGGCAAACAAAATTATAGAAATTATAAATTACACTATATACTCAAGTTTGATGGTGTGTCCTCTTTGTTTTTTTGCTTTGTTTTGTTTTTTCCGCCCTGCCCACGCCTCCCCCTCCCTCCCCTCCCATAATGCTTCTTGTTTTGAGAAGTTCCTAATACAAGGCATCCGCAGTGATGGTGCAGGACACTTCTGTTTCCTGTTTGAAAGGTCACCAGTGTCTTTTAACTCTATTGATGGATTTATTATTGTTCTAATATTTCTTTGCTGCGTTGTGAAAAACTAACATTTTTTTACTTTGAAGACAATCAAATGTGCAATGTTGTCCCTCATCATTTTCTTCTCCTTCAGGCCTGCGGCTCAGTACCATGTCCGTTTCTGTAAAAATGTTTGTTTTTAATTTGACATGAGACTTTGTGTTTTTATGCCACGTTCTTCCTAACGAGCATTTGAACTGAGCTATAGCCTGCAGTCTCCCAGCTCGCCCACTCACACACTGCTGTACACACTCACACACACACACACACACACACACACACACACACACACACACACACACACACACACACACACACACACACACACACACACACACAATGCAGATATACACCCGTCTCTCATACACACACACACAGGTTACTATAGTAATGCACTTAGTTTAAAGTTTTTGAAAATATGTAGTTTTAGTTTTTACGTGATGGTTTAATTTTATTTTTTATATTAAAACTATCACTTGGGTAGATTTTACTTTTCTAAACACAATTCTATACTGACTGCAATGTATTTTTTGTTACTTTTGGTTTCTACAAAAACATTTACACGCGCACGCACGCACGCGCACACACACACACACACACACACACACACACACACACACACACACACACACACACACAGCTGACGTTGGCCAAACCACCAGCCCCTCTCCCCTGTTTTAACGTCCTACTACACACTCTGGGCACCGAGCGACTCTAGAAAAAAGGAAGAGACTTAAAAACCAAACAGGACTTAAAAACCAAACAGAACTGAGCAGAGAATGCGAGCTGGGGCTGCAGGTATAAACAGTACAGAGATCAGAGTTTAAGGCAGAGGAATGGCCGCGGTATGGCAGAGTACCCCCCATACCCACCCACCCACCCGCCCGCCCCCAAGGAGCGCTTCTGTCTCTCTGCAGGGGGGCAGCACTGTCTGGACCCGTCAGTAAATATTCATCTGGTTAATGGCGAATGCTTTCATCAGTTGTGTAGGTACACAGGCACAGGAAAATGCGTAGGTATACACACGTGCATTGGTGAGCCAAAACTATTCCACTCCTTCTTTTATTCGTACTTAGCTTTTGTTTTGTTTTTTATTTTTTTTCCCTATTTAGTTTTTTTGCTCTTGCTTATTATAATGCTGATGATAAGAAAATAAAAATGACAAAAATGTTTTTATTGGTCATATAATGTATCCTGTCTGTCATTTCTTCTCTGTCCTTTTTATGAGTGAGACCGAGTGGCTTTTACCACAGTTTTGGTTATATTAAAAGGAAAAAAATCTTTTATATTAAGTCAGTCATAGTCCTGAGGTGTGGGCGGGAGGGTGGGGCTACTGTGACCAATAGCAGGAGGAATATATGAATAACATAAGAGAAGAGTAGTGGGTTCATTTCCCCTTTTCCTCTAGTCTGTGCCCCTACTGTGTTTGAGAAGAAGCCTGGCAGTCTGCTGGAGTGTGGTCAAGTGTGAGAGAGGTTAAAGCCATTTCTCTGCGGTGGAATGAACTAGTTTTTTTATATACGTACAACTGTGTGTGTGTGTGTGTGTTTGTGAGAGAGACTTTGACTGCTGCTGTTCTATGTGTGTGTGTGTGCGCATGTGTCATCAAAGAGGTTGAGTTTGTGTGAGTGCGTGCGTGTGCATGCAGAGGCTGTAACCCGTTCATGCGCTAACATTGCACCGTGTTGTCCATTCAGGAAGAAGAAAAGTCCAAACGGGAGGAATTGGAGAAAATCTTGGAGGAGAACAACCGCAAGATCGCAGATGCTCAAGCCAAATTGGTACGCACGACTCCTGGCTGCCTGTCTGTCTCTCCGTCCGTATCCCTGTTCATCTATTTCACTCTCATAGGCTACAGAACTACGCTCCTGACTGTCATGTAGGCATTGTTTGCTGCTTTTTTGGGGAGACATTTTCCCTTCATTTGAGTCAAAATTCACATCCCTTAAACTGATGCTTTCTGGACGGTGCCTTCGATCACATCCCTGATAATGGCTACTGATGGTTAGCCCACGTCTGTTGGTGTTGAATCTGCTGCCATTGCAAATAGGAAATCAAAATATATGGTCAATAATCCTAAAAGCCTGTTTTCCACGTGTAAGCACATGGATGAGCATTTTTTCCCCTTCTTTCTCTTTTGTCCACTGCAATACCCTTCTCTAGTTGGCATCCAGTTAAAATCCCACAAATGACTGTTTTTGTTGAAGTGTAACTTGGCACTTTTCACAACCAATAAAACGGTGGTTCTTTGTTGGTTTGGCAGCAGGTCCTTGGTTTTGCATCAACGATGAAATAAAAAAACCTTGGTATACATTTAATAACCCAATATTCTTCGGTTAAAGTTATTCTTTGTCCGCGACCCAGCTAAAGAGTCTTGTCGCGGCCCACGTGTGGGTCCTGCTCCACCAGTTGAGAACCACAGTTGTAATGAACACCACCTTGTACCACAACTTACCTAATCCGCATAGTCCAACCTCATACTGGAAAAATATTGTCTTTCATATACGTTTCACAGATATAGTATATGCTGTGTGCTGAGGCATTTAATAGTTTTGGCCTGGTCATTGTACAAAGTAAATGCTTGTGCTCATGTATTATTATGTTCAATTTAATAATATGAGGAAAGTGAGAAATGAGAACATGCCTTAAAAACTTGGCACACAATGAATTTCATAATGTACAGAGGGGAGAATATTTTTGGGTCTGCACGTGCACACATACAGCGTGCGTACGCCGTGGTTATCAGTCATTTCGATGTCTCCTGTTAACACGGTTTTGGCAGGGAAGCCCTGTTATTGATGCTTATCAGAGGCGCTTAACAATGAACGTTTTTTTACTCGAGGCCTGAGATCAGCCCTGGTACTCATTTGAAAGGCGTGTTTATTTGATTCAGGCCTGATTTGTCCAAGCTGAGTCTGTGGTGAACAACAGACCCGGGGAGAGAAATCTGTGTTATTGGAGAGGCTGGTAGTTTGTGGGTACTCGTCTCTGAGGGGGTGTTCTGTTCTGTCTGTGCGTTGCTATTCCCTAGCCAAAACCACAAATACCACACCCTCATTGTAATGATTGACGAGGCGGGCACGCTCTATTCGGTTCACGTGATAATTGAACCTATTTTGCGTCTACTTTGCTTTAGCAACTATGGCGACGTGCTTGTCAACATTCAGTTACTCACCCACATATCCCAGATGTATACTTACCTGCCAGTGTCGTACGTCTACAATCCTGTGCTCTTATACTGTAGATTGTGTGCTTGGGATGAACCAAAACTGCTGTTTCCTCTAAAACAGTGGTTTTCAACCACTAGTCCGGGTACCACCAGTGGTCCTTGAGAGGGTTCCAGGTGGTTCCCAGCTAAATAACTGAATGGACTTTTGGTAACCAAATGGACACTTATGGATCTGTAACTCCTGAGAGCATAAGATGGAACCTTACGGGTCCATTTGGTTTCATTTTACACTCAAGATAAAGTTAAAGTCAAGTTAAAATGTATTCGAGCATCTGAATTACTTCATTTTCAAATATCTACACAATTACAAAATGTAGAAGAATTGTCATTTTGACAAATGTGTGGCCAGTTTTAAATTGTGGACACGGAACTTGAAAATTCTTAGTCTGGAATCAGAGAGACTGAACTCAACATCAAATGGTGGTCCGTGGCTAAAATGCAGAACGAATATGGCCCCTGGTTTGAAAATGTTTGAAAACCACTGCTCTAAAAGATTGGCATGGGAATGACATACACCCATTGCATTCTATCCTTATCTGACCCCAGTCTCCCTGTAATGACTGTTTCTCTCCTGTGACATCCAGGCAGAGGAACAGTTGCGTATTGTGGAGGAACAGAGGAAGATCCACGAGGAGCGCATGAAGCTGGAGCAGGACCGGCAGCGGCAACAGAAAGAGCAACAGAAAATCATCCTGGGGAAGGGCAAGTCCCGACCCAAGCTGTCCTTCTCCCTGAAGGCCACGGAATGAGACCCCATACCCCCCTGGCTCCCTGCCCCACCCTGAAACTCCCCCCGTCCAACAACCAACACCCACCCACCAACCACCGCCCCACCCTGGAGCGTCGTCCTCATCCTCTCCTCTCTGGAACGCTGGAATCGCTTCGTTTTCGGAAGTGCAGAAGGAAGGAGGGCTGAGGGGAAAAAATGGCTGCGCCGCCAGTCCGAAGGGGGCTTTCACCCAACAAAAACCCGCCCCCCACCCCCCTCACTGTGCCGCAGGCTCCTACTCCGCTTCGTCGCCCCTCCCCCACACCACCATGACTCTAGTTTGTGCTTCTTATTCTCTTGTTTTACTTTACATTTTTTAAAGAACTTTGGTCTTTTGTGTAGAAGGCTTCTACTTGTACCCTTTAACCCCTCCCCCATCCATCCCATAGAGGTCTTACTTGGTCTAAATGAGCCACCGTATGTCACAGTACCTGCTACATGTACGTGTCGCTCCCTCCCACAAGTCAGTCTAGACGCTGCTGCATTCGTCCTGACTGGAATGCACAGATCCGACTGGACTAGTTTTGGAGACATTGTCGATGGTCAGTGTGGGCAGTCTGGTTTCTGGGTTTGTTCCTCCAGTGCATTTTAACCACTTTCAACCCTGGCATCAACTGTTAAAACAATAGTTCTGTCTTCAAGCTTGTAAAAAGGCTTGGTGACTGGATAATATTTGTCATACAACAATGTATGTAGGACATAGGTTTTATTAAGGGATCAAGCAGTCCACGAAGTGGACCTTGATACCTTCTTGATTCTGTCTCTTTTTTTCTCCTTTCACCAGAAATAGCTGTTCTGGCTGAACCGTGCAGTCGGTTTTCGCGAAAATTGGTAATCTGGTAGAGGGTGATGCCAAACGGTGATGATGCGAAGCCTGTGACCACTGGTCAAATGGTGGCGCTATAGCACTCAACTGAAATTGCAAACTTTAAACACTCATAACTCATGAACTGCTCGTCTCTCAGAAATGTAACTTATATTCACTTATGCGTCTGCTTATGTCAAACAACTTTTGTATTCTGACTTTTCACCTCTAACCTTTAGATGAACTGCCATCTTGAATTATATGTAAAACAGTTAAAATGTCTCTTCTCCTACAATCTTTGATCAAAATGCATAACAATGACCTACACATGAACTTTGGAGCCATACAAACATGGAATGGGTGTGAATCATGTTTTTAGTGGAAAAAATGATGTTTTTACGAGCCAATGAAAATTGCTCATTTGTGAAAATTCGTCTATTGCCCCTAATCTACACATGCAACGTAATCTGCTTCTGGGATTTTACAGTTTTGTAGAGGGGGATGCCAAATAGCACTAAAACCAGTCTTGCTCCAATCGCTCAAATGGGGGCGCTATAGCAATTCTTTGAAACTGAAACATTTGAACAAGCATAACTCAGGCTTCGTTTGGCTTAAAATCATGGGACTTGTTTCTACACGTTCCTTGATTCATGTGGAACACATCTGTAATTTCGACTGGTAAGCTCCACCCCCAGAGTGTCTGCCATTTTAAGCAGTTTGAAAAATGCTCATGTCTGAGTCTCCAAGTCTCCAAAAACCCTGCTGTGTTTCCACAATCACATGATGTATTTCTTCCATGTTTCTATGGCTTATTTGTGCATATTTAAGGAGCGGTAGTGGCTCAGAGGTAGAGTAACCGGATGGTAACCACAAGGTTGCCGGTTCGACCCCGGGCTCCTGCAGAGTTAGTGTCGATGTGTCCCTGTCCACTGCCATCAGTGTATGAATGTGTGTGTGAATGGGTGAATGTGATGCACAATCTATGTAAAGCGCCTTGGATAAAGGCGCTATATAAATGCACCATTTACCATTTACCAAGCAGTCCACTGAATGTGTGTGTTGTTTCCAGTATGTCTTGTGTCTGTTGGGTAGCCTCATTGGTAGAGCGCATGACTTGGAAATGAGAGTTCCTGGGTTCAAATCCCGGCACGGACACCTAGTAATATGAGTCAATCATGCACAATCTCATGTGGTCTTCTACATCTAAGTTCATGGTTCTATGTGTAACCCAGGGTAAAACTCAATGTAATGGTGGTTGTCAGCATTCGGCCATGTTGTGTTTTGTCACTATTCGGCTGTGTTTCCACAATCACATGATGTATTTCTTCCATGTTTCTATGGCTTATTTGTGCATATTTAAGGAGCGGTAGTGGCTCAGAGGTAGAGTAACCGGATGGTAACCACAAGGTTGCCGGTTCGATCCCGGGCTCCTGCAGAGTTAGTGTCGATGTGTCCCTGTCCCACTGCCATCAGTGTATGAATGTGTGTGTGAATGGGTGAATGTGATGCACAATCTATGTAAAGTGCCTTGGATAAAGGCGCTATATAAATGCACCATTTACCATTTACCAAGCAGTCCACTGAATGTGTGTGTTGTTTCCAGTACGTCTTGTGTCTGTTGGGTAGCCTCATTGGTAGAGCGCATGACTTGGAAATGAGAGTTCCTGGGTTCAAATCCCGGCACGGACACCTAGTAATATGAGTCAATCATGCACAATCTCATGTGGTCTTCTACATCTAAGTTCATGGTTCTATGTGTAACCCAGGGTAAAACTCAATGTAATGGTGGTTGTCACCATTCGGCCATGTTGTGTTTTGTCACTATTCGGCTGTTTCTCCACAATCACATGATGTATTTCTTACATGTTTCTATGGCTTATTTGTGCATATTTAAGGAGCGGTAGTGGCTCAGAGGTAGAGTAACGGATGGTAACCACAAGGTTGCCGGTTCGATCCCGGGCTCCTGCAGAGTTAGTGTCGATGTTTCCCTGTCCCACTGCCATCAGTGTATGAATGTGTGTGTGAATGGGTGAATGTGATGCACAATGTAAAGCGCCTTGGATAAAGGCACTATATAAATGCACCATTTACCATTTACCAAGCAGTCCACTGAATGTGTGTGTTGTTTCCAGTATGTCTTGTGTCTGTTGGGTAGCCTCATTGGTAGAGCGCATGACTTGGAAATGAGAGTTCCTGGGTTCAAATCCCGGCACGGACACCTAGTAATATGAGTCAATCATGCACAATCTCATGTGGTCTTCTACATCTAAGTTCATGGTTCTATGTGTAACCCAGGGTAAAACTCAATGTAATGGTGGTTGTCACCATTCGGCCATGTTGTGTTTTGTCACTATTCGGCCATGTTGTCACTAATGACAGTTCACAGCTCAGTTCACCACTCACTCACAGCTCACCAATCATTTACTCATTCAGCAACTCAGTGGCCTTGTGGTTAGAGTGTCCGCCCTGAGACTGGGAGGCCGGGGTTCGATTCCCGGCCGGGTCATACCAAAGGCTCTAAAAACGGGATCCAATGCCTCCCTGCTTGGCACTCAGCATCAAGGGTTGGATTGGGGGTAAGACCCTGTGTCATACTAGCGTCATGTCCAGAGGGTGTACTTGTACATCAAGCTGCCTCATGCTACAGAAACAGGAGATAGGCACGTGCCCTATGGGCCTCATGGCTGGGCAAGGCTGTTTGACTGTCACTATTCGGCCATGTTGTCACTAATGACAGTTCATAGCTCAGTTCACCACTCACTCACAGCTCACCAATCATTCACTCAGTCACACCAGATTACAATGTGTGAGTCAGTCAGGGCAGGAATCAAAAACCCTGCCCTGCTCCCATAATTACCTGATGTATTTCTGAAGTTCAGGCTCCCATGTTTCTAGGGCTTATTTGTGCGTATTGTTCTTACTCCTTATTGCTGCTTGCTTGATCCCGTTTTATTGCTGCTTGCAGCTATATTTTTATTTTTTAAATTTGCAACAATGGCTGGCGTAACAGGGACAATAAAACAAAGTATGTTGGAACCAAAATATGCATATATTATGAAATGCAACTCCTGTAATTTCCCTACATTTTAAAATGTATTCCTTCCACGAGGAAGACAGCCCCCCCCCCCCGGCTTGATGCAGTTCAAACCCAGGGTCCGAATCCCACACTGTCCACACCAACAGGGATGTTTGTGTGTCTCGTTTTGGGGGCTTTGTTGGGTTACCTAGGCGAGAGAGGGAAAGTTTCCTGTACGATGTAATAATAACGCTAGCCTTGCTGTGATGTGCTGTTCAATCTGAATGATCATGTGGTGACTGGAAAAAAAAAACGGTCCTTCGCTCGCTCACCGAGCAACATCAGCAACATCGTATTTTCTGTCAAGTCTTTGGGTATAAAAACAGAAAATGATCCATCAGAAACGACTCCACGGTGAATTGTACGAAAAGGGTCCTGTTTTGCGTCTTTAGTTTGTGGTGTAGTTTGTTAGCCACTTGAACCCTAGTGTCCCTCTTGCGGGCATAGGCACACATTGAACGAAAATGGCTGTTCGGTGAGCTCATCACGATTCTTTGAACTTATTGATTGGCTGTTTTCACCGTAAAGATTTTTATTTAGCGGGGGTAAAGAGAAAGGCTCCTAATATTGGGCCCTGGGGGTCCCCGATCAACTGACAGTATATAGGGTTGAAGTGGTTAAATTCTGATAGGTGTTGGTTTGGTAATGGATGTCCGTTGCAAAGGTAAGGTGAGGATTCTGTCACAGTGAGGAGGTCAGCGGTGTGTATGTGTGTGTGCATGAGAATTTGTGTGTGTGTTTGACTTGCAGGCTGACCTCAGGTAGGTATACAGTTTAATTTTATTTTATTCTTTTGTTTTCTGAGAATTTTGAATTTGTCTTGTAATTTTGCCCCCAAACTTGTTGGACTGAACAATTCACCAATAAATCCATTGAATGCGTGTCTGTTGTGCACAAATTCTGTATTTATACTTTTCCAGCCCTGCCCTATACTTAAATGTCACTCGATGTCCTGCAGTGTTGCAGCATGACCACATTATGAGTTCATAGATCTGCTATTGCCTATATTTTAACCTATTGGCTATATTTTGTTTTTGTCTACAAAGACCCAAGGATGCTAGGTTGAAAGTGTTTGTCGCGTTGTTACAGACTACATATTATCGCCTGACTTTTGACTAAACCACATTGGAATCATTGGAACACGTTTTCCATTCCCTGGAAAGTTAAGTTTTGAATGTTCAGTTTCCCCCAAAAAGCAATATGATATGGTACATACTCTACAGTACATTACTACATTGTGAAACTTTAGTTTCACAATAGTTTACAATTACAGTGGTGCAATTTAACATGCCTAAAATTGATTCTTGGCTGTATTTTGTTATACGACTGGTCACCGATGAACAAACAATTTTGAACCACATGTAATGAAGGGTTGTCTTGATTAAATGCAGAATTTCCAAATGTTCCCAATTCTATTGTAGTATAATGACATTTGGGTTGATACACGGTAGCATGTGGTGCCGTATTTGTCTCAAGTATTGTGTAATATTGTTTTACTTGGCCACAATTTGACGATAGATGATATTGATGGAACTTGTGAAGAAACAGTGGTAACCTTTACTGTATTGCGTTTGACATACTTTATTTGGCAGCTCTCATAAACCCTACAGAAGTCTGTTGACCTTACGTTCTATAGATCTTATCTGCATGTGGTTATAATATTGCCTTAATTCACTCTTGACTCTTCACTATGAAGGCTTCTTATTCATCATATAGGTCTAAAGATGGCCACGCTTCATGTGAATCAGAGCTCCTTTACACAAATATCTTGCGGTCAGTGATGCGATCTGTGACATTGCAGTTTAATGGAAGTCCTGGCAGCGTTGTGTTAAGATTTTATCAGCTTACTGACATGCACGCTTGAGTCATGACCAGTGTTGGAAATAACCTAAATACAATTACTCAAGTAATTTTAGGTCATTTTACTTGCGTATTTATTTACATTTTTTATATGACTAAAGATTGTCCTTTTTTGACCACTACAATTATTTGTCAGTTTTAGGCGTTGATTTAGATACATTTTAGATGAGTAAAAAGCCTTAAATTAAGAGATAAATTATGCATTCTACTGTAGGTTAAGCCTGCCTGCCAACAACACAAAGTAATTAAAAACAGCCTCACCTCTACCAGCTGCAAGACTGAATTAAACAAATGAGTGCATTTCTAATTAGACTCCAATAATATGACTGCCTGTTTTTATGGGCCACTTTACTACAACGTAGCCTACATTTGTACTTTCTAGATTGAAAATACTGTCTACATGTTCATGTCATCATATAACAGCAATAATCTTACATTTGACTAATTTCAGCTATGGGGTGGGTCGGGGGGGTCTGCTTTGGTATTAAAGTTGAGTTATTTCCATGGCTTTGGAAAGCCGGGAGTTGGGTGATTATTATAAACAGAGTGTATCCTCAGTGGAACTTTTAACGCTGTGGCGTTTGAGGTTTTGGGCTGAAGCTGCTGACAAGTTGGACTCTCTTTCCCAAGTACTTTAATATATATTCCTTAAATATCCGCGTATAGCCTGCCCTATATGTACATTGTTTAGGCTAGATTCAGTTGTTCCGCGTATAAAGTCTAGTTTATTAAGGCAGTCGCATCTAGAAAGGGTTCAGTCGACCTACCAGTTGTATTTATTTAAATCTAGAGTTTCTCTCGGGCTATCCAACACATTCTAGCCAAGTTGCTCAACTCCTCCTCGCCCTCGCCCAGTCTGCCTGTGCCTGCCTGGCGCTCCCCACACAAAGCTGCCTTTTCTCGGAGGCCTCCGGGGGGGAACGCAGAGAGGCTGTCCGGTGAACGAACCCTTTGATGCCGAGAGCCGAGACGCAACGAGCCGCTGCTGGACTACCAGAGGTAGGCATGCCATGTGACTTGCATCCACGTCGCCTCGCGCTAGTCTTCTTGAGAAGTTTGTGTTGTTTGTTTTAGTTAAAAATAGTTGTAGCTGTTGTTTTTTTTTAGTTAAAAATAGAAGTAAAACAAAAACAACATTTAGGCTATAAATCAACCAACCATAACTTGGAGGAAACCGGCCGTCCAAATTAATTCATTCCCAGCTGGGTTATATTATATTATATTCATTAGTTAATAGTTTTATATATATATATATATATATATATATATATATATATATATATATATATATATATATATATATATATATATATATATATATATATATATATATATATATATATATATATATATATATATATATATATATGGGGTGTGTGGGTGTGTGTGTGTGTGTGTGTGTGTGTGTGTGTGTGTGTGTGTGTGTGTGTGTGTGTGTGTGGGGGTGGGGGTGTGTGTGTGTGTGTGTGTGTGTGTGTGGGGGTGGGGGTGTGTGTGTGTCAAAAAAAGCTATAAAGTAACGTTACATTTCGCATCATCTCTATTATCATTATATACTGTAGGTGTAGCATACTGTGTAGTTGATTGTACAGACATTTATTTTCTTAACATTAGGGAACAATTGCTGACTCTTCAGTTTGCATCCTGTTTGAACGGATTCACGAGTCCATAGTGGGAAGTTTGCGTGCGTGCGTGTGCGTGTGTGTGTTGGAGAGGGGGGGGCTGCCTGCTATATATTTTCCAGTTCAACTCGTATATATTCAGGACGGATGCGTTTGGGCAATCATTAGCCTGTCGAGCAGAAATTATTATCATATTGATTTATTTATTAAATGGAGAGCTTCTTCCTGGTATTTCTGCAGGGCCATTTCCATAGTATATAATAACCTACTTCCTCAAAGAAAGATTTAAGGCCAGTGGCTCCATTTAGTCAATCCAATAAACGTTATTTTCATTAGAACTCATGTAATGAACTGCAATCAACATCAGTGTTCGGTTCTCCTGCCGGGACGTCCCGTCCTGACACTTTCCCCTGTTTACTCCCAAAACGCACACAAATCCTTCAATTATCGCTGTCCCGCTACTGATTGCCAGCTTAAACAAACACACAGGCGCACAATACACACCGAGCGGCGTTATAAAAAAAACAAGACCGATTGAATTAAGCGGTCTGAAGTGACAAGACTTCACACGTCCTCCGTCCTTTATCACCTGTGATCTCTGGGCTGCTGTCAGATGGTGTGTTTGACCACTGACCGACGGCTCATCAAATTAGTGACTGCTAATAAAGTGCCTTCTTCTTTCAGCTCGCGTCGATGTTACTTCAACTCTACAAACATACCTATAGGCCTAATCTTCTATCTCGAGACAAGTCAGATTAATTTTACAACATTGGAGAAAGTGGAATGATAGATAGACCTGGAATGGCTAACAATAACAGTTTATAATCTATAGGATCAATGGGGGGGAATTATAGGGTTGTCAGAAGTGATGACAGAAGAAATATAGCCAAAAAAAACTCTTAACAAAAACACACTACTTAATTTAGTTCCACTCTAAAATGTATAGCGTAAGGACAGTTCATTTTATTTTAATTCCATAACATCCACTTTGGCATCTATAGGCCTATTTGTATTTATCATGATATAAACTAAACTTTTGCATTACCAATTTAAAATAAAAATACATTTTAAAGAAATAACCAAGTAAGTATGCAAAAGTACAAATACATTATGTTTTCCAGTTTTCTATGCTCTCCCCGTTGCGGCTCGCCGCTAGTGGGCACTCTCAGCCCACGGATGAACAGCAGCGCGCCCTGTGCTGCCTAATGGAGACGCTGCCGAATAACAGTAGACTGTGTAGAACACCTACCTATGGGACCAAATATGTTCTCATTGCTTCCATTATGTGGCGATAACCACAAGTCTCTCAGTAATTACTCGGTTGTTTGGATAATATTCAGCTCTGTAATGAACCTGGTTCGCATTTTAAGCCTATATGTTTTAATCAGCAGCACAGTATCACGTCATATTTCTTTATCTGATTTAATAGTTCATAAAGGTGTTATTGTTGTTACGCAGTATTTCACGTCAATTTAGCATGCAATAACATGCATACTGCTTGGAATCGATTAAAGCATATATGGTGTGAGAATTGACACATATTTTATGATATGCAATACTTGACTTCGAATTATAGACATCATGAAGTTTATTCAATTAAAGTTTATTCAATCAATTCACTTAATCTATGCATCATTGTCGCAACACGCCCGCCCCCCTTCCCCCCATCGTGTCGTTCATTCAGCATTGCCAATAATTGTTAAACTAGTTGTCCTCTTGACTGACAGCTGCGTTCTCTCCAACAGGGCCAATCGGGAGCGCCGTGGGGAGGAGCCTGTGCGTAAAGCAAATATTCCCCCAGTCCTGGGTCCTTTTGCAGTTACTTTGGTGTGTGCAGTGCGCGAGTGAGGAGAGGCCACCAGCATCCTCTGCGTTTCAAAACGGCTGTTTTTTTTTACCCACAGCTTTGGATCTGCTGGATTTTGAATCGACCTGCGACGGGATAATACGGAGGACCCTGTAGTATGAGAACTCTCATCCACTCTCGCTTAGTTCGTTCTTTCATTTCCACATTTGACCATTTTATGAGTTTCTCGCCTCCTCATCCGATCCCATCGTTTATTTCGCCTCATTTCTCCACCACCACCACCGCCGCCACCACTTCTGCTCGTGCCGCTGCTGTCGCTGTCATCCACGGCCCGTCAGAAGCCAGTGTGTCGCTCCTCTCCACCAGTACGAGCTGAGAGAGCGAAACGGTGAGGGGAATCATCATTGTGCCATTCTCTCTCCATCTCTGCTGCTTCTGTTCTTTATCGCACTTTGGATTTGGCTCCTGCATCATCGCTGCTGCTGCTGCTGGCTGGGCTGCTGCTTGTTCCGATCCGGACTATAATAACGCAAGGGAAAAAGGATTAAAACGTTGCGTCTTTTTTTCCTCTTGATCTTAGAGTGGACACCCACGTAGCCGAGGAGGACACGGGTCTAATTTTTCATCGTTCTGAGGAATGTACCCGATCGATTCGGCGCTCTGAGCGGATCTCTCTCACACACGCACACACACGCACAACACACACTCCCTCTCCGTCTCTCTCCCGGGCAGTGAACCAGTGTGCGCCCCGGCGGGCCGTGCGTCTTTGGGTCGGTTTGGTGACCAGGGAGCGCGGAGGAGAAGCCCAGGCGCCTTTCTCTGGAGCTGTTGTTCTGGTGCTTTTTTTTGTTAATTTATTTGTATTTTTGTGGTGGAGATGGTCTACGACCTCTGAACGGCGGGTTTCTTTTTTTGTTTTGTTTTGGTGCCCCGTCCGTGCGCGCGTTCACGTTCCACCACTAACCAACCAAACCGGATCATCAGGGATATATAAGACATCGTCAGTGTTTTTTCTTTTTTTGTGGTTGTTTTTATTTATTATTTTATTTTTTTTGTGGGAGACTCGTCTGAACGTGACGGGCTCGCCGTGGATCGTGGTGTGGAGAGGGGATATTTGTGCAGACCACGCACGCAACGATCATGGGGGAGTCGCTGTGGAGATACTGTTGCTACTATTTGGGAGTACTGTTCATATCGTGTAAGGTGAATCTGTCCCGGGCGATCATCCTGGAGTCCATCTACTGGAACACGACCAATACCAAGTAAGTACGACTACGCGCGCGCACATACACATATACGTAAGCTTACGTTAACGTACACTGTACACACACGCAGAACGGCACGCGAAATACGGAAAAAAATATCTAAAAACGCACCATGAGCACCAAAATCGCACAAAGCCTTATTTTGCATAAAGATGCCATAGTGAAAGGGGGTAAATTCGTATGTGTTATTTCTGTAGGGCCATATGCGGGTGCGTTTTCTATTACCCGGGAGATCCGTGAATGAGCGACATGTTGCTGCATACTGTATATGAGCTTATAGGCCTGCCGTACACACAGAATAACAAAACAAAAACCCGTGGTATAATGTCAATTTGTATATCTCCCCGAGAGTTGTATGCAAGCGTCGAATTGCGTACATTTGTGTTTCTCGGAGTTAAATTATAACACTGCAGGATTCTATCTATTTATTATTTATTTAGCCGTGTAGGCCTGTGTGTGTGTGTGTGTGTGTGTGTGTGTGTGTGTGTGTGTGTGTGTGTGTGTGTGTGTGTGTGTGTGTGTGTGTGTGTGTGTGTGTGTGTGTGTGTGTGTTTTACTGGCTGATTTCTCGATTAGATTAATCAGTGAATTAACAACATTGAGCCCCACATAGGCTATAGGGTATATGGAGGGGCCGTTCCCTTTTAGTGTGAATTCTAACACCCATTTGTGTACACAGATGTAACGCGCAAACGGTCCATTTGGTTACACTAGTAGCCCATAAACTTAATAAATAAACACTGCGGATATATCGAAAATTCATGTTAGATTGTTACATCGTGTATCATTGGGGGGAGGATATGTGAGGAGTTCATAGGGCTCCTACTTGCAGCAAATGAACGTAATGTGAAGAAATTCATGTTACGCTTCACTTCAACGCTCAACCGTAAGTTTTGTCAAAGAAAGACAGCTCAGTCTATTCATTGTCGATTGCAATGCGAGAAATAATAAAAGCAGCCTCTGATGTGCAGTTTTCGCGTCAATAATTAAATTGCATCTCGTACAACCTATAGGTTAGGCTATACTATAGGCCTATTGTAATATTAGTTATATTTGAGAGTGGACGTAATCTAGCAGTGTGGAGTTCAGTTGGCCCCTGCACGGCTATGTAGGGCCTGTAGCTGTGTTACTAATGACTAATGGCTTTGCTGTTATCCTGCATTCAGATTGAAACATAGCCTATATATCAGTAGTTTTCAACCTGTTTGATCCCAGGACCCACTATTTATTCAGAATTTGAGCCACGACCACCATTTGAGGGCATTTTAGCCCCACAGACCCCTAAAACTAAAGATTTCTTTTGCTTTTGTCTACAATATGGACTTGGGAAAACAAAACAGGCAAACATACAGATCAAAATGACTATTAGGCTAATTTTCTAGTTGTGTAGACTTGGGCTAATTCAGTTGATGAATATTTTAACTCTTCAGAGCGTAAAACGAAACCAAATGGACCCGCAAGGGTCCATTTGGTTTCGTTTTTACGCTCTCAAGAGTTACATCTGGTTAACCAACTTTTCATCTGGTTAACCAACTAGGCTGGGGAACACCTGGAACCATCACACTGGTGGTCCCCGTACCACTGGTTGAAAACCACTGGTCTATTTGCACAAACTCAACAAAGGAATAGCCACACGCGCCACTATAAAACAACGCATTCGTATGTGAGATGAAAACGTGTGCAGGCTAGTAAGGCTACTAAACGAAACTGACCTGTGTTACTGCCTTTTTAAAATCTACACCAAAACCTTTAACCTTCACCAAAAAATAGCCAAGATCTACAAGCTCAAAGGGCGTTGTTGCAACGAAACTCATTGTGAGCTTGTAGATAGCTCCTATTTTTGGTCAGCCGTGATCGCTGTGGTTTCAAGTGGGCACCATTGTGTGCCGTCACTTTATTATTGTTGTTGTTATTATTACTACAGCCGCGGTCTCACTTGCAACCCATGTCTCTCCAAGCTCTCCACGGAGCAGAATTATTATGCATTAAACATCACCAACTCAACAGGAATTTCAGGGGGTCGCCGCCCCGGCAGGGGGGCGCCTCTCTCCCTCTCCCCCCTCTCTCTCTCTCTCTTTGTGGTTCCATTTCGTCACGGCAAAAACTCCCCAGCTCACTTTATCATTTGGCTGTTTTTTTCTCTCTCTCACTCTCAAGGACTCGCCCCCCAAAAAGCGAGCGACGCCTCGGTGCGCCCTGAAGCATAACACCACCAGAGATCACACTGATATGATGGTCTTAACAGGTGGCTATTGTTCCCTGGATCGTATTATACGCCCAGGTGTTGATAAGTGCAGTTGAGAATTTACATGCTCGAGCCCTACACGCAGGGAGACGTGGTTTGGTTAACCGTATGCCCCAGAGCGCCTTGAGCTTGTTTTGCTTTATTGCAGAATAGGTATATGGCAGTGGTTTTCAAACATTGTATCATTGAGATGGTTCCTGGTGGTTCCCAGCTCACTGGTGGGAGAGTTTCTATCCATATGGACCCTTATAGATATATATTTTTTTAACTCTTGAGAGCATAAAAAAAGTTTTGCTTTCATTTTACGGCCTCAAGAGTTACTATTAAACTTCTGCATTACTTCACTTTCAAGTCCACAATGAAAGAATGACGTATAATTCAAAATATAACAACAAAATATTCTTTAGTTTTGGTTCTGAGAGGCTCAATGTTATCACACAGTGTTCCGTAGCTCAGAAAACAAAAAAGTGACCCCTGAAATCCAAGTGGTTGATGACACACTGGTGTCTAGCCTATAGGTATATACAGTATGCACATGTGTGCGTGCTGTGAGGCTTGTGAACTTGCACACTCACGGTTCCCTCACTGTGGCATTTGGACTGATTTCCTTCGGCCTAAATGTCTCCTATGAGTCCCCTGCCCTCTGCCACGGAGGCCACCGCCGCTCCTGACCCTGCATACGCAGCCCATTCCCCCTTACACAGCACCAGTCTGTCAGTCTGTGTGTTCATTTAACTCTGAGCTGCAATCCTAAGTCTGTACATTACGGACTTAGGATATATAGATTAATTTAGTGTTTTACTGGGTATCAATTCATCTAATAGGTCTGACAGAGCCTAGGCTATGAATTTCATTACATTAAACTCAATGTAGTTTAAAGTGGCAGGGGGTGTTTGGGCTGCATTAGCATGGGCTGTTGTGTTTGAATAAAGGTCTGCTGATCTCCTTTTGCTTTGTAACTAATGAATAAAGAGGCAACAAAATGTGTTTTTAAACTAAAGCCATTTGGTCACAGATGGATGGCGGTGGCATAGAGGCTATGAGTTTTGTCACGTCACAACGAAAAACAAAACCGAGTAAAATAAATGTAGCTATAGAATATAGCCAGAAGTTTTGAAGATAGAAGAGATTGGGCCCCTTTATTTGAATTTATATTTTATTTTTTACAGTAATTTTACTTTTAGGCGGCCGTGTAACTTTTTCTTCTATCATGAGAATGACCCACGTAAAAGTGGCCATTTTCAAAATACCTTTCCTCTTCGGGAGGGGAAAGATGGACGGGTTCTCCTGCCACTTGGAGCAGCAACTGCTGGCCCCTGAAAAACGAGTGTGTCATTTTAACTTGGCGTGTCACAGGCCCTGCTTTTGAAACAAGGGACCACAAAGGAGTGTCCACCCTCGGAGCAAGTATAGGCCTCGGGGTGGCCGCAAATGCAATGCGGGCATTCCGTGGAATTAGCGTGTCTGCACATTCCTGACGCTCTGTCTGTCTGTCTGTCTTTCTGTCCATCTAGCTGTCTGTCTGATTTATACCCCACAGTACTATAGTGTCACTTGTCAAAAAAAAAGTCTACAAGCTAACAATGCTGCTGCGTTACGTCATCAGAACTTTTGGGCAAGCCATACTGTATACGTGGCCTAAGCTTGAAGCTTTCATATGTAAAACTACGAAGGTCAGAAAGCAGCGCAGAAAACATGCGCATTAAGTCACTTAACTCCCTACCGAGTTGATGAGCAGCAGCACAACAGGCCTCTTCACTCTGTATAGTTAACACATTATAGCATTAGTGGTATATTATGGTTTCACAAACACTTCTTCTGCCGTTGGCCCGTTTCTAAACAGATTACTTTATTATAATAAAGTTATTAGCTCACATTTCATGCGGCCAAAATGTGTTTTCACGCGCAGGTCTTAGTTTAATGAATAATAATCCATTTGCTAGCCTTTGCGAACGCTCCAGTGTCAATCAGTTATATGAGAAAACTCTCTCTCTCTCTCTCTCTCTCTCTCTCTCTCTCTCTCTCTCTCTCTCTCTCTCTCTCTCTCTGTCTCTCTTTCTCTCTCTCTCGCTCTCTCATTCTGGCCATTCAGGGAGGATGAATGTTGGGAAATCTTAAGGCTTGGGGCCAGTTTGATGCCTTTGTGCGTAGGCAGAGTGAGGATAAAAGACCAGAGCTTGCAATAGTGCATGTATACAGGCCTACATCCGTGCTGTTTGTGTGTACGTGCAGTATTTACACGCGCATGTGCTTCTATAGCAAAGACCTACGGTACGTGTGGTACATTATCGCGAGCGTGTGTGTATACGCTGTAGTGTAGCCTATATGCAATATGCACACGTTGCACGACGGTGACGTTTTGCGTGTGCGCGAGTTCAGCGTGCAGGCGCGCGTGTGTACGCAGCTAAATGTCAGAAGCATGCTAAAGAAAGAAAATGCTTTATTGCTCCTCTGGGTCTCGTCTTGTATCATTGCGCCAATTTACAAGCTCATTGTTGTTTGTGCTTTACTACTTTAGCCTACTGCCTCTTACGCATGACCCCCCCCCCCCCACCCCCCTACCCCAAATACCACCCCCCGAAACCCCTCCTCCATCCTGCTGTAATCCGTTTTGTAGTTGCGAGTGAGAAACAAAGGGCCGCCGTGCTCGACATGGTCTATGGTAAGAAAAAAGAACGGCTCCCTCTCTCCTCCATGCACTTCATTAAGAGATTACACAGGACCCCCCGAAGGACCCCGCCTTCCCCCCTTTGTGAGCAGGCAGCGATGGGGGCACCTCCGCGGGTCCCCCCCTTTGTCACCGGGGGAGGGGGGACGGAGTGAACGGACGGACGGACGGACGGAGGGAGGGCAGGCATAGAGATGTAGATACGCATCATGAATGACTGTATCTCTCCACCTCCGTCCACCCCGGCAGACCGTCGCTGTCCTTCTCCCTGTCCGGCCTGTTCCTCTGGCTCTCCTTCAGCACAGAGACGGCCCTGGGAGTGCCTCTTGATTTGATGTCTCCTCGTTCCTTCTTTTTAATCAGATCTGAGCGGCAGGGCGGGCTGGGGTTAAGGCCGAGTGTGTGTGTGTGTATGAGAGAGAGAGAGATCACAGAACTAAAATGGAGTCCAATGTGTGTGTGTGTGTGTGTGTGTGTGTGTGTGTGTGTGTGTGTGTGTGTGTATGTGTGTGTGTGTGTGTGTGTGTGTGTGTGCACGCTGGGACGGGGGTCAAAGCTATATACCGCTGGCAGGTTTACAGATGACAACAATGCCCCTCCAGCCAAAATTAACCGATGATTACAACTACATTTGTTATAAAGGAAAACAGACGAGCAGGGAGGAGTGAGGGAGACAGAGAGACAGAGAGAGAGAGAGAGAGGGGTGGGGAGGGTTAATTATGTCTAGCCATGTAAGATCTCAAAGACATGGATTACTATACATGAAAGGTAGAATGGACGGCTGGGGGAGAGAGGGAGGGACGGGGGGACGGTGGGACGGAGACAGTCGCTGGTGGGCAGATAAAGACCCCTGTCCCCTCAGCCGACCGGCGGATGAGAGAGGAGCGGCGGCGCAGCAAAGCATGATGGGTGGATTAACCCTTCGCTATCCCTCTCCGTTCGGCCTGACCCCTTTTTTTGTCTGAGACCCCCGAATGAATCCCAGTCAAACAGTTGTTCTCTCGGCCCATCTCTCTCTCTTTCTTTCTTTCTTTCTTTCTGTCTCTCTCTCTCTCTCTCTCTCTCTCTCTCTCTCTCTCTCTCTCTCTCTCTCTCTCTCTCTCTCTCTCTCTCTCTCTGTCT
>CM076978.1:16304594-16347094 GCA_039105355.1 Benthosema pterotum
GTGCATTAATGTGTGTTTTTTGGTAATCTTACAATGCCCTAGTATCAATCTCAATTTCTAGTATCTATGTCTATTTGTAAATTATAAGGCAAATATCAACATCCTAACATATGCTGTCTCCCTGTTAGAGCAGTGTTGTTGTGTAACTCTTCCAACTTCCCCATGTCTTTAGCAGAACAATATTAGCTCAGCATAGTCTATTGAATTTAGTCATATTTGGTGGTATCCTGTCCAAGTGAAAAAGCTATTATGCTGAACCTGTATGAGGTTCTAAAATTGCCAATGAAGAGTGAGAGATGTTTATCATGGGCAGATGTTATGTTGTAGACAATGTGTGTCTTCACATATTGAAAAGTATGCCTTTCGGGATAGCAATCCTTTGTTTTCTCATATTTTAGCACTAATCACTAGTTTAATATGTTCTTTAGCATTCCCATATACTTAGTTGGGAGCCCGCACGCTGTTTTTGGGCTGAACCGAGTCTTTATTGGATTTGCGGGAGATCGGTACATAAAGGGGTTAATGTGCATTAATTAACAATTCAATAATTAATAATCATATACTTTGTGCATATCCATATTCACAAACACTATATAATGATAAATTTGATGCATTTAGACCAAGTAATTTGCATTAAATACCATACAACTGTATTTTGTATGGATTTTTTTTTTATATTTTGGACATTAAGGGGTTAATAATTAAAAATGCCCGAGGCATATCAGTGGGCACCCTCTTGATTTCTTAAGAAGTGACTCCCAGCTACAAGAATCACTACTATATCACATATCCAAAACAGTTCATATCAATGTTTATTTTAGCCAGTTTAAATACACGTATACTATGTGATTAGAATAGATGTTTGTGTGAGGCAAAAATCAGTATGATGCAATAACAGGATACTCTGATTTTGTCTTTCACCTGTAAGAACAATTCACTGCTGTAGTTCTGTAAGCTCAGTTCAACTGCTGCCCTTCCCCCATACTGCAATGGTTGGGTCGTTAATTAAGCAATGCAGCCTAATTAACGACCCTGCACTCTACAGGCAAACTGCCTAAATCTTTTGGTTGGTTGAAGCAGTCTGGACAAAACCCATGCAGGTGCATTAATGTGTGTTTTTTGGTAATCTTACATTGCCCCAGTATCAATCTCAATTTCTAGTATCTATGTCTATTAGTAAATTATAAGGCAAATATCAACATCCTAACATATGCTGTCTCCCTGTTAGAGCAGTGTTGTTGTGTAACTCTTCCAACTTCTCCATGTCTTTAGCAGAACAATATTAGCTCAGCATAGTCTATTGAATTTAGTCATATTTGGTGGTATCCTGTCCAAGTGAAGAAGCTATTATGCTGAACCTGTATGAGGTTCTAAAATTGCCAATGAAGAGTGAGAGATGTTTATCATGGGCAGATGTTATGTTGTAGACAATTTGTGTCTTCACATATTGAAAAGTGTGCCTTTCTGGAAAGCAATCCTTTGTTTTCTCATATTTTAGCACTAATCAATGGTTTAATATGTTCTTTAGCATTCCCATATACTTTAGTTGGGAGCCGGCGCGCTGTTTTTGGGCTGAACCGAGTCTTGTAGCTTAGGGCAACCTCTTAAGAATTCAAGAGGGTGCCTGCTAATATCCCTTTGACATTTTGTAGTTATTAACCCCCTGATGCCAGAAATACAAAAACATCCACCCGAAATAGAGTTGTATAGTATCTAATGCACAATTATGCATTTTATTTGTGGAATGTGTTATTAATTAACTACCTGTTAAAATGTCTATCATGCCGTTTGTGCCCGTTGTATTTGTGATCTGGGACACGTCTTCAGCACTGCTACATTTCCCTATTACGTCTATGAAGCTTTACGTCTACAAAGCACTACGTCACATGTATCCCCATAATAGGCATGATGTGGTGACTCAGACATAATGAAACCCTGGGGCGTGAGGTCAGAGTATCCCATATAGGTATGACGTGGTGACTCAAACATAATCAAACCATGGTGCGTGAGGTCAGAGTATCCCCATATATGTATGATGTGGTGATCCAATATAATGCGTTAATTTTGAAAAAAGGGCTTTGTCAGTCTCTTCCTAATATTATGGTTAACAACCGTGTGAAACCGTGTGAGCGATTGGTGCAGCCAGCGAGGAGTAATGGCGGTTTCAGACATTCAGACAGACATTTTCTGAATTATAGTATTGATGATGATGATGATGATGATGATGATGATGCATATTCATCCGTTCATGCCCAAATTTGACTGCCAGAAGGTCCTGATAATTCTTAAAATGTCCTTATAATTCATGTGTATGTCAAAGTGCTGTGTATGATTGATTCTAAAACTCTTAGTCCCAATACTCCACACCTTGAATCAGATAATAACAAACCCAGGTGCGCTATTTCTTTCCACTGTATTGTGAAGATGACCTGGGGAAGGGAGCGCTTGATTTACCAACAAACCCTAGCCGTGTGGGTGCTTTGAAGCACCGCCCACATGCATAGGACAGTGACTGAATAGCTCCAGGGTGGTCCGTCTAAAGACAACAAGCGCTTCCTATCGTTTGTCTATTTGGTTTTGGAATTTCAATTCATGCAAATATGCTTAAATCAAACTCATGAATGTGGTCATCACACGAGTTGTCACACCAGTTGCCAGAAGTATATTAACTAAATTCTATCTATTCAATGGTCATGTGTAGGCCTATGCAATGGCACCATTCTTAACTGTGATGTTCACAGAGGGTGGAATACAAGTTTAAAAAGCCATGTCAACATTGACAATGTCATTCCAGGTCGGAAGGGATGCGGCTGACGCAGTTGTCATTGCCATTGATGTCTACCTATTCTTTTACTACTAGGTACTCTGATTATAATACCAGGTCAGCCAGCAGGGATCAGCAAGAAGTAACCTATCATATACATATCTCCTCCTATTAACAATGTTTCTAGCCCAGAAGCTTGTGATCTCAAAGGGTCAATGTATTGGCCCCAAATGGCAGCACTGACTCCATTGTAGCTATACTTCACTCTTGAGGTCTGACTACCACACTCTCCTCATCCTTTTTGTGTGAAGCTTTCCAGGCAAGTGCCATCTGAACATTCAGGTACTATAGCTGTTTTGTTAAGCAAACTGGAGGAAAATGCATTTATCTCTCAAAATGTGTATTTTATTGGATTTGGGGGAGATCAGTATATAAAGGGGTTAATGTGCATGGAACTGAGTAGACCATAAAAAGACAAAACGTTTTTTTGAAAGTGAAATACCCCTTTAAGAGCGTCTGATTTGCCTAAATTGGAGGCATATTGTAATGTGCATGTAATGCTAGACAAATTTCTCCCCTGGGAAGATAAAAAAATGTGGTCCCATTATTATTATTACCCTTATAATTGTTAATTATTATTATTATTACCCTCATTATTATTGTGTTTGTTGTTTCCTTTATTATTTTTATTTGTTTTTCTCAGTTATTAAAATTGTTTTTTCAATTATTAAAATTGTTTATCAAATTCAAAATGAAATGATTTTCTCTAAAGTAACTTCATTAATAAGTCAAAGTAAATCTAAGAAACAATCTACAAGCTCATAAGTAAGTCTTAAATCTCTCTTTTTGGTCACAGGCAAAAGTGTCCGGTTTTGATGTCCTGAATCCATTTCTGCCGTATGTCAAGTGATACAAGTGACGGTTTTGTTAGAAATTTAGTAGTTATAATAAGCAATTACGAAAATTGGAAATTGGCTATAATTTTTGATGTACTTTTGTTGTTTATGATTTTTTGCTGTATTGCATAATCACCATGAAATGGAATAGGTCTATACTTTTAGTGGCCTACAGGCACATCTTATAAAAGCCCTGTGAGCTTGGTTTCCAGAAAAAAAATCTGCCTCATATCACTTGGCATATGGCAGAGTGGTTTCAGCACATCAAAATCATATAGAAACAACTTAAAACAACTTAAGTACAATTTATCAGAATTAGACCAATTTCTATTTTAGTTATTCATTATCCTAATTATTAGATTAGATTATTAGATTAAAATGGGGATTTGTATCACTTGAAATGAATTTGGCTCATAAAAATCATATAGAAAGGTTTTTTTTAATACATCGAATGGATGCAACCTGGGACGTGTCTTCAGTGATGTATCCTAAGCTCATTGGGGTTTCGGGTCTCTCGAACATCATACCCCTCACTCAGGTGACCCAGCCGGGGTTCATGACACCCCGACTCACGTCCCAGTAGCTACCCCTGATCAATCCCACAAGGGAAAGGCCAAGGCCGTCCAATCCACCGCCCCTGAAATACTCCGCCAAAACTGGGAGGTTCTGATGCGTGGAGGGACTAGGCTCTGTGGTTTGACACCTGTCCGTGCCCCTCCTACGTCTCACCAGGAGGCACAGGACCTGTGCGTTGCACCAGACTCCCAACGCCGGACATGGAAGAGACATGAGCGGTGGACAAACAGCCCTCCTAAAGGACTAACCAAGGGGTTAACCCATTATGTACATTAAATATCAAAATTAAAGCTATTTGATTTTTCTTTTCTTTTTTTAACTGTTGTTAATTTGGGGTTTTACTTGCTAATTACTCAATTTCTGACAAAACGGTCACTTGTATCACTTGGCATGTGGCAAAATGCATTCAGCACAGTGTCACTTGGCCACAGTGTCACAGTGGCAGAATTGGACCTTGCTTAAGGTCTAAATGTCATCAGCCACCATTTTTTGGGGCATTCAGGACCAGACTAGTCTGCCTGAACGCTCATCATGTACTGCCTCAAAACCATGGGATGAATAGCAGCTTTGAATAGCACGGTGTCTACAGTATATTTCACTTTGAATGCATGTCCCATTTATTCATGTTTGACCCTTTAATTCACCTGTATGTCTTGTAAGTGTGTTGTATAGCCATGGTCCATACAAATCAAGATAGTCCTGACAATTACCATTTGTGTCATGGGCGGAGCTAAGCAACTCATTATCTTTTGTCCTCCTAATACAGCATCATGTCAGGTGGCTATATTTTGAGTTCTATTGTGTGTATTCAACATTTGAAGTGAGATTTGTCTTGTAGAGCTCAAATAATATTTTTTGGTGTTTATTACATCTTCGTAGCACTAGTGGAAAGGGGTGTCCCTCTAACGTTGCAGAACACAAGTCCTGGAAAAAAGACCTTCTAGTACATAGAAACATGTAGCCTGGAGGAGAGGGGCAGTGATCTGGCCAATCACTGCTGACCAGCCAACTGGAGAGTGTCGTGGGCAAGGGTCGAAACACTCTACGAAGGTTGGAGACCACCTGATGACCTCTCTTCCAGGCCAAGGCAACCACTTGTAGTGGAGTATATTTGCATCTTCGATGTATTTACAAACATGATTAAACTCATAAGAGCCAATACATCTACGTTAACAAAAGGTATTAGCTTCTACAATGTTTCTACAATGTTAACAATTTGACTATACTTGTTAGGACCACTCTTGGTCCTAACAAGTAGGGTAAAATTGTTAATATCTAGAATGTTCTAAAATGAATTTTAATACAATCTGCGGTGATTGTATTAAAATAGATTTTTTTTCATGTTCAGGAGTGTAATTCATATGTCTCTACAATGTCTAGAAAGGGTGGTCCTAAAAAGGATAGCAATAGTCCATTTTTTTGGAGTGGTCCTAAGTAGTTAACATATGTAAGAATGTGTGTGTGTGTGTGTGTGAATGTTTACTAATTATGAAGATACAGTATGAGGTCCATGGTGATGTGGTGTTAGTTGTGCTCCAGATGTTAGATATCTATCTAATCATCTGACTGCTGCAGGCGCATTCACACACACGCAGGTACACTCACATATACGCGTGCCTGCACACAACTCCACGTGTAGACACACACACACACAAATGTGCATGCATGCATGCATGCACAACCACTGCATGTGGATGTGTGCAAACACACATCCACACACACACAGACACACATACGCACGGATCCTGTCCAAAGCTATAAGACAGATAGAGATCCAAAGTGAGTGCTTCCTACTGGTTACATCACTGATGTAGATAACCCACGTCACACACCCCCACACACCCCCACACACACACACACACACACACACACACACACACACACACACACACACACACACACACACACACACACACACACACACACACACACACACACACACACACACACAATGCATACATCTGTCCTTCTATCAGTGAAGCCTGCTGACTTTTAGTATGCCCCCCGTGCTCTCTAGCCTCTCTCTCTCCATCTCTATCTCTCTCTCTCTCTCAGTGTGCATCCCCAGAGGGCAGAGGAATTATTCACTCGGCCTAGTTGGACACTGTGTGTGTGTGTGTGTGTGTGTGTGTGTGTGTGTGTGTGTGTGTGTGTGTGTGTGTGTGTGTGTGTGTGTGTGTGTGTGTGTGTGTGTGTGTGTGTGTGTGTGTAATGTACATGAGCGGCCATGTGTAGAATGTGTGTGCGCATGCTCTCGTGGCATAAGAAAAGATTATGACGATGATGCTGCGTGCGTGTGTGTGTGTGTTTGTGTGTGTGTGTGTGTGTGTGTGTGTGTGTGTGTGTGTCTGTGCCTTTCATGCAGAAAGAAGGCAGTATCTCTGCTGTAGCTATGAGAAAGAGAGAGACTGAGAGAGCAGTAAGTGACAGAGGAAAAACAGAAAGGACATAAATGGTCCCTAAATCTAAAAAGAACCCGTGTGTCCCGGTGCTCCACTGTCGTTATTGTTTGGTCACGCGCCCTTGTTAATGCTTTTCATCGATTAAATATTAATAACCCACTGACAGACATTCACTTTCACTAAGCAGCGTTTCATAAGACGAAGTAGGGCATTAATTAACAAGCAAATGAAAGAGAGAAAGAAACTAAAACATGGAGATTCCAAGCTTTCTGCCAAATACTGTCGGCATAAATGTACCAACTTGGAAGTGATTAAAACTTTGAATTAGTATTTAGGGCTTTGTGGTAATTATGAGCTCAGCACAGTGAAGGCAGCGGTGCCCGTGCACGCCGCCGCACACGCACGCCGCGCATGCACACGCACGCCGCGCACGCACACGCCTCTTCCTCTCTCCTCTTTGTGTTGAGAGAAGAAGAGCTCTTCTCTCTGGAGGACTGAGCTCCTGCCCTCTACTCCCCTGTTCAGGGTCAAAGGTCACTTAGAGATGGTGGACCGGACAGTGCGCGCATGTGCGTGCGCACGCATATGTGTGTGTGTGGTGTGCATGCTAATATCATTGTGTTTATTTATTCTTTCTTTGTCTTACTCTCTCTCTCATCTCTCTCTCTGTATTTCCTTTCTGTCGGTCAGTGCTCCAATTGTATTCCCAGATATATTGGTCACTCGTGCGCCCACACACAAGACACATGTGTTTGCGCATGCGCGTTGTGAATAAAAGCCGTGCACACACACACAAACACACGCGTGCACCATCATAATTCTTCATCATCAAAAATTCATGGTGCTAATTAGCAATTATCAAGATGAATAATGAAGCGAACTGGTAACACTTTTCCTCGAGTCCTCGGCGCGTGCAGACACTCAATGACAAACACTCCAGGAGTCCATTATGTCTAACCTCACTTGAAAATCTCAAAAAGGCGTTCCGTAGTGTGTCTAATTCATAACTGACATGGTTAGTTCTCAAGGTTATAAAGAAAAAAGAAACATGACGTCACTGCTGTCAATAAAATCATAGTGTTTTGACAAGGATTTTGCGGCCACAGGCACACCCGCCATGTCCTTGCAGGTTGAATTGGTGTTAATGAACGTCTCTCTCTCTCTCTGTGTCCAGGTTCATCCCGGGACAGGGCGTGGTGCTGTACCCGCAGATCGGGGACAAGCTGGACATCGTGTGTCCGCGGGTGGACGGCGGGCTGATGGACAGCGTGGAGTACTTCAAGGTGTACATGGTGCCGCGGGAGCAGCTGGAGAGCTGCACCATCACCAAGGCCGACACGCCGCTGCTCAACTGCGTCAAGCCTGACCAGGACGTCAAGTTCACCCTCAAGTTCCAGGAGTTCAGCCCCAACCTGTGGGGGCTGGAGTTCTTCAGGGGGAAGGACTACTACATCATCTGTAAGTCGCTGGCGTTGGCTTTTATATGTACACTCTGATCTGTTTTCAAGCTTTTCCTGAGAGCGTACAAATTTGAACCAAAAAAAAGTTCCAAAAGAAAAATCATTAACCTGGTGAAACACAACTTGATGTCGTCATCAAGTTGTGTGGGAAATCCAAGTTGTTGGATTTCCCCTTTAAGGAGATATTGATGCTCGCTTGCTATTTGCTGTGTTTTTTGGCTAGCCTGGGGAGGTCCCTGGACTCCCTCTTCTGAGAACCAATGTGTACTATGTCCGTACTCCTGAGTGCTAGTCACAGTGAAGAATCCACTCTGGTATATCATAGCATTAATAAAGGCTTCCTCACTTAAACGAGAGGAACTCACTGGTATCTCTTATGTGGCATTCCACATAAATGTTATACCGTAAAAAACAATCAGTGGGAGCATTAGATGTGTACAGCCATTGTTGCAGGGCTAGCTGCCCTGGCACGTCATCACTGATTGACAGTCAGATCCTTTGGCCTGGTGGCGGAAGTACACACACATGCACACGTATACACACTCTCCCCGGTTCCGAGAGTTGGTTAGTGGACCGTACCATCTGTGTGTGGCTGATGGGGTGGGGTGGGGGGGTGCAGTGGGGTGGGGGGGGTAAGAGGGTGGGAGGGTGTTATGCCGAGGACAGGACCATCTGCGAGGCTCCTTCGCCACCATCTGTGAGCTGTCACTGTTGGAGAGAACCATATCTCTGACCGACTGGAAGGAGATGAGAAGGCGAGGAGAGGGAGGGGTGGAGGGGGTGGTGGAGGTGGGCAGGGGGGCTGAGGAACGATAATAAAGAAAATAGGAAGATAGGGAGAAGCACAGGGGGGAAAAGTGGAAGTGGAGAGCTTGTGTATAGCAGCCAGCCGGACAGACGTCCTTTGCCTTACTTTGCTGCGTTACCGGCGTACGACGACCAAACCACTGCCGCACTGTTAGAGAGAGATAGAGAGAGAGAGGGAGAAATCGATAAGGTAAAAGTCAGATTTTGCCGGTGTGTCCCCTTCTGCAGTCCGGACGGAAGAGGCACAGGGGAGGAGGGTCTGGCAGGCAGCCGGCTGAGGAAAACGAGTTTAGCCTCACAATACGGCCCATTCTCCTCTGGACTTTACAATGTCTGAAAAGAGAGAGAGAGAGCTGGCTGGCTGGCGACAGAGACCACTGCCTCCATGACATGGCGGAGGGCTGCCCTGTCCGGCTTGGTTGCATGGATGTCGTGAGAGACGTGGTCTCTGTCTTAACCATTTCGTCCTGATATTGTAGATTCTACAAAACATTCACTCTGAAAGAACATACTGAAAGATTTGTGCTGCATGCTCACATTCTCCCCAAAAATAGCAGCCGTTCACGGCTCATAGCACGCCACAGACAGTACAGAATGGTTTAACCATAATACCTTACCTATAACTACCTGTACCTACCTACACAATTACATACCTACCTGCATACATACAGATTTACCTCATTACAGAATTACCTACCTACCATACTTATTTTAGACATTTTACTGGAAAAATTGATATGCCTGTCTGTTAGCCTCACTGCACTGACAGAGGAAGAGGGAGAGAGAGAGGGAGAGAGAGAGAGAAGCAAATCCAATCTTAAACTTGAAAAGGGAGTGGGAAATTTCAATTCTGCAGCACTAGCAAATTAATGTACCACCACCTCCCCTCTATGCTGTTAGCCTGAATGCTAATGCGTAGCCTAGGGAGAAAGAGAGAGAGAGAGAGAGAAAAAAAAACTGAGGAACCGATAGAGGGAGGGACGGAGGAATGAACTGGAAGGGAGCGACGGGGGACATGAGACGATATGGAGACACAGAGAAGAAGCACAAAGATATAGACAGAGTTCCGTGCAAATGCATAGTGTTGTTGGAGGCCAGCGCATGTGTGTGAGTGCCTGTATAGTGGAGTGCATTTTGTGTGTGCGTGTATGGAGGAATGCACATCTGTGTGTGTGTGTGGGGGGGGGGAATCCTCATCAGGGAGCATTCATCTCATCAGCACGTATTTATTTATTTATTTTTTAACGAAGGGGCTCGATACGTAATTAATTAACGAGCCTTCTAATCTGCCGTCGCTCCTTGTGATTATCAGCCGGTCTCCCTCATCAAAAAGCTCGCCGTTTCAATCCCCCAGAAATTGGATTAGCGCCGCGCCGCCTTCCCTCCAGACGAGACGGTTCAAATCCGCCGGTGTTCATTTAACACTGAGCGGCGCACACCAACGGAGACCCGTACGGGTCCACTGGGTCATGGCTCACTGTTGGATAAAAGCAAACAAATTGTACCTTCATCACTAAACTTTTGATTCCATAGGATATACTATACTGTATGTAGTAGACCTGTGTTTGTTTTGGAGATGAAACTGTATGCACACACGCAGCCTTCTGCCGGCTTTTAAGATGGCAAAGGTGCAGTCTCCCGTGCTTGATTGTGTGTGCACGCGTGTGCTCATGAGTGAGTGTGTGTGTGTGTGTGTGTGTGTGTGTGTGTGTGTGTGTATGTGTGTGTGTGTGTGTGTGTGAGAGAGAGAGAGAGAGAGACAGAGAGAGACGCACGCGCGCGATGGCCCACAATGCTGCTCCACTTGAGAGCAGCTGAGTTTGACATGATTGTTTGAGGCAGTGCCGCCTGGGGACAGAGAGACCACTGAACGGCATGATTATATGAGCTAAGAGAGATAGAGAGAGAGAGAGAGAGAGAGAGAGAGAGAGAGAGAGAGAGAGAGAGAGAGAGAGAGAGAGAGAGGAGGGGGCAGATTGAAAGGGAGCTAAAGAATGAGAGAGAAGCGGGGCAGGGAGAGTGAGAGAATGAGACGGGGAGCGAAAAAAAAAAGCTAAAAAGGGACAGAGGGTCAGAGGGCACGGGGAGAGGGAGAGAACGTGAAAGAGAGCTAACGAGCGAGGGAATGAGGGCGCACGGAGGGAGAGAGAGAGAGAGATGGATAGAACGAGTGAAACATGTAAACATGAAACGATGGCGGAGGGAAGAGGAACACAAAAAAAGGAACGGGAACACAGAAAGGGAGGGACGAGAGACAGTAGTCAGACAGAGAGAGAGAGAGAGAGAGAGAGAGAGAGAGAGAGAGAGAGAGAGGAGAGGGACGGTGGGACAGAAAGGAAAAAGAGATAAGCAGGGCAGGGTAGGTGAAGGACGCGCTTTGGTTTATGGCCGTGCAGCCGCAAACTCCATTAAGATTATAATCAGCTTTGTCTTTATAGGCACAATAGAAACCCATCCAGTCAGGGATTGTCAAAGTGAGGTCCGGGGACCCCCCTTGGGGGGGTCCCCGGACCTCACTTTGACAACCCCTGACTGTGTGTGTATGGGTGTGTGCTTGTGTTTGTGTTTGGGATGAACAGCGCGCTGGAGTGTGTGTGTGTGTGTGTGTGTGTGTGTGTTGGGGTCAGCACGGTGACACAGCCCAACGTCAGAAGAGATTAGCGATGATGGACTCGACCCGCTGACCCTCGTGCCGCCGCGATGACGGCGGCCTCGCGCTCCTACCGTAGAGCCGCCATGGCGGCTATGTGGCACAATTAGAGTAGACACATCGCTTAGATCACATCCACGTGTTTGTTTTCTCATTATGCTCTCCACTTCTGCGTTCCTGTTTGGAGCAGCATCCCCTCATTTCCTCCATTTCATTCCATTCCATTTACTCTCTCTCTCTCTCTCTCTCTCTCTCTCTCTCTCTCTCTCTCTCTATGTTGTACTGCTGTATTGTCTGAGAATTGGTGAATAGTATTAATTACTCAGACAGAGGAAGGATTGTTACTGGAGAGTTCCATTAGCACAGGGAGGAAATTGAGTTAAGGCGCTGGTGTGTGTCTGAGTGTCTTTAGTGTGTGTGTGTGTGCGTGCATGTGTGTGTGCGTATGCACATGCATAGTTAGACAGGCTTACCATTAGGAGCCTACAAAGTTAAAGGGTGTCAAGTCAATGATTCGGCAGGGATATAGGTGTGTCTACCGGTATGTGTGCACGTGCGTGTGCATGTATGTGCGTGCGTGTGTGTGTGTGTCTGTGTGCGTCTGTGTGACACCACAATAAAGAAAACCAGAAAGACTGCTAGCAGTTGTAAAGGACTCAAATCAACTATTTATTTGTGGGTTTTTACCTCGTTTAACAAAACCAGCATTCGTAGCATATCGACTAAAATCTCTCTCTACATCCGTGCTGTGAAACCCTCTTCTCTCATCTGCTAGCTGTTAAACCACTGGCAGTTGAAGTAGAAGTGTAAATCCTTGTGTGAGGGTCTTGTACGAGTGCACTCTATCTTCCAGTCAACACCAGCGCTAGCCTACCGTATAGCTTTAGGGATTATACAGCTCCTCCAAGTTCTTCACCCCTGTGGTCCTCCTTTCTAACCCCTATCTATAAGAGCAAGAGCATCCCAGATCCACTGAATTACAAGCCAAGTCATATATGTAACACCGCACATTCATACGGCAAGGGCATCTTTTATTTTTATTTTGATAGCTAAGCCAAGAAGCCGGTCGCCAGTCGCTCAGCATGTCTAACAATATCAGTCTGCTTAAAACCAGGTCAAACCACTGCCTGCTCTGGCACTGTGTGTGTCTGTCTGTGCGTGTATGCGTGTATGCGTGTGTGCGTGTGTGTGTTCTATACTATACTTTCGAGGGTCGCACACAAATAGACATTGTGAGGCAAATCTTGGTGGAATTCAACAGAGAAATGGTTGGGGTTAGGGTTAGGATTAGACATTTAGACATTCGAGGTTTCGGGGTCAGGGCTGGATTTAGGGCCATTCTGTTCTCTCTGTTGTTTGTGTGCCTGCGTCTCTCTATCTCTGAAAAGAGCTGATCACAATGTGTAAGTATAAATTCTGGCTTTAGGTGTGGATGAATAGAACTCCCCACATGCCTGCGTGTGTGAGCGTGCACAGCAGCAGCAGCGTGTCAGGAGAGTCTGAGCGGTTCCCTGGCTGGCAGGTTGAAACATCAGGGCTGTTAGAGCAGAAGCAGACGTTTGATTTGATTTGATGTGATCTGATCTAATGTGATGAGGTCTGGAGAGAGAGAGGAGGAGGAGGGGGGGGGTGTTATGTAACAAGTGTCCTCACGGGACACCTACTGTAGGGGAACCCATAAGGAAAATTTCATATAAATGTCAGATATGAGAAATCTTGAAAGTGGCACAAATTTTCCACATAGGAAGCCTGCAAGGAGCCAGGAAGGAGGGCGACTTTCCTTGTGTCTCCATTTTTTTTAAAGTTGTACTTGTACATCATGGCCCTGCGGATTCACATAGTGTCACACAGTATAGTGACAACACCCAACACATGATTCCAAAAATGCTACGGGTTTTTGGACATACAAGGTTTCAAGCCGACTGCGACGGCGGCATGAGCAGGACTTTAGGCTACCTCCTGTTCACCCCACACACACACTCACATCACCAAAACACTAATCAATGGTCAAACCATTTGATAATCCCACCACGCAAAACAAACTGGGTGTTGAGGGAGTTAACGACATCTGGCTTTATATCGGGGATTATGGAATTCCTTCCCGTTGGGCTAACAGGTTTATAGGGCGAGCGCACACACACAAGCGTATACGCACGCACGTGCGCGCCCACACACACACACACACACAAGCAGACATGCACACACAAGCCTTTAAGAAGCTTTGTTCGTAATGTGCTTTTCAGACTCCACTAGAAAGCTACCGGTTAGGGAGAGAGAGAGAGAGAAGAAGCCTCGTTAGCATGCACAACATGTGTCTGCTGACATCACAGTCGACTTGTGCATGATTTGTCTGAGGGGGAAGAGAGAGAGAGAGAGAGAGAGAGAGTTGAGGGAGGACAGTGAAAGGTTTATTCGACCACGAAGAAGTTGAAGATTCCTTCGTGTACGATTCACCTCGGAGTGATATTTGTGTCTCTGTGTGCATACGTGCCTTTATGTTTCCATCAAATAGGCAAGGCAGCCAGCCTGCCTGCCCCTTCACCTATAGGATGGCAGAGAGAGACAGAGAGAGATTTTTTGGGTTGTTGGCCGGTTGGTTGTATGGATGGCTGGATGGAGGGATGGATGAATGGAGAGATGAATGGAGGGATAGAGACGGGGTCAGCCCAGCGCACACTGGCACAAAGCCAGCCGGCTAAAACCCTGGCAGCTCATTAGCCTGTGTTACTGACCTGATAGACCACAAGCCACACGCACACACACACACACACACGCACGCACGCACGCACGCGCGCACGCATGCACGCACGCATGCACGCACACACAGAGAGACAGAGAGAGAGACCAAACTGGCTTTTAGTTGAATCAAGGCTGTAGTTCTGCCTTTAGCCTGCAGGGGCAGCACACAGACACAACAGACTAATAACCATTTGCCTCAAATGAGATCGATCCGGAGGGCACTGAGTTTAATGGCTTGAAAGCATCCTGTCGATGACACCATGACAGGGCAGCACTCTCAGTGTGTGTGTGTGTGTGTGTGTGTGTGTGTGTGTGTGTGTGTGTGTGTGTGTGTGTGTGTGTGTGTGTGTGTGTCTTCCAGTGACTATATAGTCCATGTGCAGGCCACATCTGCTCTCCACACGTATGCAACATTGTTCTATCCAAATTAAAAATGGCTCTCTTTTCCATCTTATAAAGCAAAGGCCCTTTTTAAGCATCTGTTTCCAGGACTCCTCCATCTGCCAGGTCCTTAAACACAGCCTTTAGAGCGCCTCTTCTGTCATCGCCACACTTTAAACACCCATTTAACTTCCTATGAGCGTGTTTCATCTGACCGTCAACCAGACATTCATCTCCTCCCTCTGTCTCTTCTCATTTTGCCAGTTTCTTTCATTACGCTACACCTCTCATTCTCTCTCTCACTAAAAAGTGAAAGATCTGTCCTCCTCTCTCACGGTGACTCTAAGCTCTGTGGAGCTAAGCACTATTTTTTCTAAGCTCCAAAATAGTGCGACACGATGCGAGCGCACCTTGTCGTGTATTTTCTTCTGGTTGTACAACGATGTATAAATTGTTGTTCGGTTAACGACCCTGTTTTGCTGCCTTATGTTGTCTCTCTGTCCTCTCTTTATGTCCGCCTAGGCAGCAGTTGTTGTTTTTTCTTTTTTTTCGCCTTACAGCGCTAAGAGCTTTTTAAACGTGAGAGTGTATTTTTATAACTGGCCAGTGCTCCCTGGAGCATCGTCACCTGCTAATGTTACGATAAAACCTTTGCTGTGTCGTCCCCCAAAATGGCCGACCACGCAGTTTTTCGTCTTTATTGTCAATCTTTCTTCCTCTTCCACTTTACTTCCTCTGCCCCCTCTCTCGCTGACATCTCTAATAGTTCTATACAGCACCTTTTAAGAGGAATGTACGATTTTGTTTTCGGAGCATTTCGAAGCATCCTAACCCCTCCATCTCTCTTTCTCTCTTTTCAGCTACATCTAACGGCACCATGGAGGGCATCGACAACCAGGAGGGCGGCGTGTGCAAGACCAAATCCATGAAGATAATCATGAAAGTGGGCCAGAGTGAGTAGCAGTAGTCATATCAAACAAGACACACTGTGACATCATGATCCTGTAGGGCAGAATGGCTAACAGCACACTGTCATTGTTGAAGCACTATGACAACAGGAAAATGACACTGGTTGTAAAGACAGAACTGCCACCAACGAGACGAGATCTGAATTGAAAATGTCCAATTCTGTAGCAGGAACACGCCCGTATAAGGTCATACTGTAGCAGGATGTGTGGTAGATAACAGCTCCAACAATCTCCATGACGTCTTGTGTTTGTTGCGGGTGGGTGAGTGGGTGGGTGGGCGAGTGGATGCGTGGGCGGGTGGGCGTGGGACCAGATGTAATCTAGTGGAAATGTCGTGCACACACACCCACACCGCACACAGAGTTGTCAAGTATACGTATGGGCCGTAACAGGCCCCGGCCACCTCCCCCGTCTTTTAATTAATGACGATGCTAATTCCTAAATGTGCAGCATACGTCTGGAGCTGTAATATCTGTAGGTCAGTGTTCTCCTCCGAAACACACACAAACACACGCTGAAGGTCAGAGAATTAATCACAGCTGGCACGCTTCGACGGCGAGGAGAGTAAGAGGCTGAGGAGAGGGAGTTACTCCGCAGTAATGTGGGTCTAGCGCCGATCGCAGGGGGGTGATCTTTCAGGGCCCGAGACGTGTTTGTGTTGCTGAGAGAGAATGGGAGTCGGACCTGAAAGTTGTGGTGACAACGCATGCTGGGAATTTTGAGTTTGAAGGTCGGACACGCTGAGAAAAAGATGTCAGGCGCTGAATGGAAGCTAAAAAAGAATAGGGGAAAAAAGTGAGCCTGCGCGGTGTTCTCAATAGGAGCTTCATGGGAGAATAGCAGCTCCAGATTTCCGTTGAAAGAGACACAACACGGCCCAGAAGTAGTTCTAGGAGCCGCGTGTGTTCAGGAGAGCAGTGTAGCATTACCAAACAGTAGGTCGAGAGCTGACAATAGAGGGATTAAGCTACAGACAAGTGATTGTAATGTCAGGGAATAGGGAGGTGCCATGCGATCTGCTGTTGAAGAGAACACAGATGGTACAAAACAGTTGTTTGGTTGTTTGTGTGTGTGTGTGTGTGAGTGTGTGTGCCACAGCCCTGCCTGTGTCTACAGCCCCCCATCTATCTCCCTGATGGATTTTATTTTCTATAAAGGCCACGGGGTCCTCTGGGCTCGAGCTCACTCTGCTCGCTGCTTTGCATGCTCTGCTGGTTGTTGTCAGATTCTAGTCTAGCTGTTCTCGGTTAGTGTTGTGGCTTTTTACACGTGACACCGATCTAAGATGCAGCGCGGAACCTTTGTGTTAGGACCTTGTGTTTCTCTTTGTGCGTCGACCTCACGACTGATAATGATCAGAGATCAATTGACCATCAAGCGGTGGAAACAACCGATCTACAAGCTCACAGTGTGTCGCAATGCGACAGTGCCAAACCCTCTGCGCTGTAGCAGCGATTATTTATAGACCTATTACACCTTGCTAAAAATAGGGACGCTCCTAACTGATTGCGTTGTTTTCTTTTTGCTCTCTGTTTGCTGCAGATCCTTCTGACCCGAGACCTTCAGCACCCAAAGACAACCCCACCAGACTGCCACACCCGCCCAAGCATGCAGACAACAAACCAAATAACGAAGTGCTGGAAAAGCCAGGTGAGAGAGCCGCGAGAAACACTCACATACAATGAGGGATGTATAGAAACCCACGGTCCTTCACGACTGTGGTCTCAGCTACAACCACCTCTTAGCCGATCCTACCACCTCACCCTGAGAATACCCAATGCTATAGGGTTCAATTGGTTAATGGACAAGGCGAGAGTCTATGTGTGTGCTGGGGGTGTGGGAAAATGTGTCTGTGTGCACGGAAAAGAGAAAGGTCAGCAATCCATCAGGCTGGTAATTGAATGTTGCCCATAATGCCGATATCCATCGCCGCGGCTTCTCAGGGGCTCCTGCAGTCCTTCTCCATGTGGCCGATGGAACGATACAGCTATCTGCTACCCTGAAATTCAGCCCCCAGGCCCTCAGGATAGAGCCAGAACCTCACCCCACCCAACCAGACTTATATGGGGGTCCTTGAAATGTAAAAGTTTTGAGAACTATGCTGGCACAGAGTCAGCAAATTATCTAGGGGTCTACTGTCCCCGGGACCGTGTCTATGTTCCCTCAGCTCTATGTTCCCTTAGCTCTATGTTCCCTCAGCTCTATGTTCCCTCAGCTCTAAGTTCCCTCAGCTCTATGTTCCCTCAGCTCTATGTTCCCTCAGCTCTATGTTCCTTCAACCAAGTTTAATAGCAGTATGCAATAACATATATATAGTGCTGGGACTATAACAGATTAATTGAGATTAGTTAATCACAGAAACAATAACACAATAAAACAATTAACTCTTTTTTAATCGCAACAGATTTTGCACCCAGAACCTTTTCCACTGGACGGTTTTCAGGGTATACCGACCATGTGATTATTCCGACCTCCAATAATCCCAAAATCCTGTTCTTTTGATGGTCGGAAAAACGGGATGTCGGTTCTTTTTTATTTTTTTTATTTTTTTTCAGAATTATGGGAGGTCGGAATACTGGGTGGGTACCACCGAACCGGTGCATGCAATGGAGAAGAAGCCAATCAGGGTAACCAATAAGGGCTGCCATTGATCCACACTACCAACCTGCTTTAATTGACCATATAAATGCTTCTAATTAAAAAACCTTAACTTCCATTAATTATAGATTCAATGCACACATTGTAAATGATTTCAAGTATTTTAGCTCTGTGGGCAGGTACCAATCAAGCTCGATAGGAAAATTAGCATCTCCATGAAGCTTGTCACATAACGAAGCACAAGGTACTCTAAAAAGATGGCTGTGTTGAAGTTTTCAGCCGATAGCATGGCCTAAATCATGTGTTTTGCCAAGTCCAGTCCAGTTTTTAGTGGACCCTGTGCTTCAGTATGTTGAGAAGCATCATGGAGATGCTAATTTTCCTTTCCAGCTCGATTTGGCACCTGCTCACAGAGCCAAAACTACTAGCTGCTGTACTGACCATGGGATTACTGCGCTTAACTGTCCAGCCAACTGTCCTGACTTTAACCCAACATAGAATCTGGGTTGTATTGTCAAGAGGAAGATGTGAGACATAAGACGAATACAAGAAGAATACAAATTAATTTACACCGGTATCAAACCAAAACTGGGCTTATTGAGCTTACTCTACAGTGCCATAGGTTGATCACCTCCATGTCACGCCCCATTAATGAAATAATGTTCAGAAGTAGCCCAGACCAAGTATAGACTGCATACATTAATATACTTTTCAGATCGTCGATATTTCTTGTTTAAAACATTTTTCTTTTTAGTGGTCTCGAAAAACTGGTGGATTTTATGGGCTGGAAACCAAAATTGTGTAAAAATAAACAAATAAATTCTTCATTTACATTGTGTGCACTGAATCTATATAATTAATGAAAGTTTTTGAATGGAATTTTGGAAATAAGAACTTTTTTGTAGTTACCGTATATAGGCTGTTGAAAATAACAAGTTAATTAATTAATTAATTTTGCTGATTAATCCGATTAAAAAAAATTGCACACTGACTCAATTGGTTGACCATTTTTTCATTGAAAAAAAAATCATTAGAGCACGGTTTTACAGAGACATAGCTCGTATCTGTGTAACCACTGGTTACAGCTCTCCCTGTAACCAGAGCCATAGAGTATAGCCGGAGGATGGGCTTGTAGATCACCTAATTTTGATAAACAATTATTTATCAAATAAGAAATAAACTTTTTTCAAGATTTTCTTTTTTTAAATGTTCAAATCCTGTAAAGGAAAACATCCATATTTTAGAGTTAGTTTGAATGGTGATTAATCAAGATTAAATTAATTTTGAAGCAGTGATTAATTTGAATAATTCTTAATGATTCAACAGAACTAACAGCCTCCAGTGCATAAGCATGAGGGAACATAGAGCTGAGGGAACATAGAGCTGAGGGAACTTAGAGCTGAGGGAACATAGAGCTGAGGGAACATAGAGCTGAGGGAACATAGAGCTGAGGGAACATAGACATGACCCCCTGTCCCCCACCCTGTAATGGGACCAAACATTTGCACCGTGCAGTGAGTTTTTTTGCGGGGAAAAGAGGAATGGGAACAAAGTGGAGAAGTGACCTATATAAACAACCTTCCGTCCATCCGTCCCCGTCCGTCCATCCGTCCGTGACTGGCTGCGGGACAGATGGGGGAGGTGACTTTGTTCCTGTGTTCCTTTCCCAAATCCCAGCGACAGCTAGCCCATAAATCCACGCTGGGCTGGCGCATCGCTCTGCCCCGCGTCAGCACCTCATCTTCCTCCTCCTCCTCTCCCACTCGGGCCTCTCTCCATCCCTCCATTCCTTCTTCCATCCATCCATCCATCCATCCGTCCACCCAGGGTTCAGTTTTTTAGTTATTGAAAAATATCAGACCTACAAGCTCATAGCGTGCCACTCCGTGGCACGCTATGAGCTTGTAGGTCTGATATTTTTGAAAATGGTGAAAAATGTGACACAAATCTTTGAATACTTTTTCACTTCAGAATGGGTTAATGTTGTTAAACTTGCGTTGTCGCTGAAATTGTGCAAAGTCTGCATTTTCCCAAGCGGAAATGTATAATTAATTCAGTCCGATCAGAAGTGTGTATAGGGATAAAACCCATCCCCACCACCAGCCATCAAAATACATGACCAAGGGTGGTGGTGGGGGGGATTAAAAGCAGACGATTGAGATCCCCCCACCGGCGCATCCATCCATCCATCCATCCCTCCCTCCCTCCCTCCATCTTGCAGCAGAGCAGCATATGGGTGTCAAAGAGGTTCTGAGGCAGAGTAATCCCCTTGTAAAACAACGAGATGGTCCCTCTCCTTCGGGCTGCCTGCCATGTCCCTTATCTAACACGTATACACACACATACACACATATGTACCACAACGTGTAGGTTCCTCTTAGGGGACGCAGCATTCAGACAGGGGGAGACAGTAATCCTACTGCCCAGGGAACAGGCTCACATCTTGGGGGGGAGAGGAGAACAGACCCGCCCTGGAGGAGGAGGTGCTGGGGGAAAAAAAAACTTCAAGCTTCTACAGAGAGCAATGCTTGGCTTGCAAAAATGGACGTGTCACGATCATATCAAACGTCTTTCTTTCGTTGGGTGATTTTTATTCTACCTTTCTTCTTCTTCCTAAGTTGCGTTTGTTTTTGAAATTCCTCTTTTTGATGTCTCTTAAAACATCATTTATTCTAAGTGCCTGCTAGTGCACGCCGGTATCTAAATGCAGCCTTTTGTATCTGCTATCAGGCTAGCGGCGCGTCCCGCGCTCAAGGTCGCGGCTGTGGCTCTCTGAATCTGAATGGCTCACGATCGAATGTGACCTTTCTTTATTTTTTTTCTGAAAGCCTTCCAGAGGCAGGCTTCATTCTCTTGAGCCATTGTGCTGCCTGCCTGTCTTCCATCATAACACCATGAAAAGACATTCATCCTGGGAATAGACTCAGAGCACAGACGCAGACCGTGGTCTGTAAAAGTAGCAATATATATAGCACAATATACTTTAGAAAATCTCTCTTAGACGCAGCTATTGGCGTGAAATGTTTTACTGGATTTGTTTCACGATTTGTTATTTTGACTGAATGATTCTATGATGACAGGAGTTTTCGACAGGTTTAGATATCCATTAAATTAACACCAATTAAGAAGTCTACACAAATAGAGAATGCAGAAGAATCGTCATTTTGATTTACTGTATGTTTGCTTGTTTGGTTTGCGAAAATCCAGCCTGGAATTGTGGATAAAACTAAATCTTTAGTGTTGGGTCTATTGGGTGAACATGGTGGTGCGTGGCTCAAATGCTGAATAAATAGTTGTCCCTGGTATCATAAAGGTTGAACATCCCTGTCTTAGCAGCATCTAACCAGTCTCCCTCTCCGTTGTCTCTATCCAGACTCCGCCCAGAGAGAAGACCCCCCCAGCGGGCCGAGCGGCGGGAGCCCCGGCGGCAAGACGTCGACGGTCATCGGCTCGGAGGTGGCGCTGTTCGCCGGCATCGCCTCGGGCAGCGTCATCTTCAATCATCATCATCATGCTGGTGCTGCTGCTGCTCAAGTACCGCCGGCGGCACCGCAAGCACTCGCCGCAGCACGCCGCCGCGCTCTCGCTCAGCACGCTGGCCACGCCCAAACGGGGAGGGGGCGGCGGCGGGGGCGGCAACAACAACGGCTCGGAGCCGAGTGACATCATCATCCCGCTGCGGACTGCCGACAGCGTGTTCTGCCCGCACTACGAGAAGGTGAGCGGCGACTACGGCCACCCGGTGTACATCGTGCAGGAGATGCCGCCGCAGAGCCCCGCCAACATCTACTACAAGGTCTGATGGACGGCTGTGTCGGGACACGCGGTTTGTGGACGGTTAAACCCCCTCCTGGCGGAGTGACACTTAAACGGCGTACAGGGGGAGGGTAGGGGGGGCAGGCCCCAATGCCTGCCTGTCAGTGAGTCAACACCCCCCCCAAAAAAACTCTCTCTCTATTTCTCTATCTCTCTCACGCTCACTTTGCTCTCTGGTGCCCAAACCCACGCTCTCCTCCACGTCGTCCTCCTCCTCCTCCTCGTGCTCCGAACGTTTCTCGTTGTCGTCTAGACTTTTGTTCTTTTCTTTAGCCTGTTCTAGAGAGAGAGAGAGAGAGAGAGAGAGAGGGAGCGACAGGGAGAGAGAGAGACATTAATAACAACCACAATGGATTCTGCTGCTGCTCTCCGGGGCCTCTGAGGTGGGAGAAGGACCCTTAGCGGGTGTTGTTGTGGATTTTCCACGCAGCACCAGCGGCCAAGAAGTGCTGCGGGACATCCCGACGCCGTGGCTGCTACGTTCGCGCTCGTGGCGTGGATGTCTGGCAGACCAGACGGCCGTGCAGCATGTGCGTGCGATGGTGTGGTTGTCTCTTTTTTGTTGTTTTTGGACAAGATGGACGGATGGATACAGTACCGCGGATGGGAGGGAATCCAGGAAATGAAGAGCTGGGGGGAGAGGAAGAGACAAACCCTCACGTGCTCCATGGAGTTTTCGGGCTTCAGCTTAAAAAAAGAGAGAGAAAAAAAGACTACTGCTGGAAAACGAGAGTGAAAGAGACAATGGAAGAGAGATGGAAGGAGCATAATAAGCCAACTATGAAGTCACTTCACAAAATGGCCGCCTCCGCCATTTTACTCACTAGACAGACTGGAGTTTGCCAGACAGAAGCGTTCCTCTGTCGGACATCACACCCCCTCACTCAATTCTGTCTCACACACATGCACACACACATACACACACACACAACACACACACACACACACACATACAGACATATGCACACGTACACACGCCGTCATTGTGAACAATGTGGGTCTACTCGTGGCCAACACCATCTCTCCTCATTCCACAGCTGCCATTTTACATGTTTCGTGAATCGAAAAAAACATTATTTCAGATGTTACTTGAAGGTTTGGAGATGAAAAAAAGAAAATAGAAAAAAGAATACAGGTTCATTGTTTGTTTGGTTTGTATTTCAATATTTTGTGTTGTTGTTTTGTTTTGGTCATACTGGGTTTTCATTCCCTGGTTAATATTACACGTCGTGCAGATGTTTTTTTTTTTTTTTTCCTTTTCCTTTTTGTGAGGCGGTTCATTTTCGCTTCAAAATTGTACCTTCGTGTGCCGCTCAAGACACCAGTGAAACCCAAACATCTCAGAGTATTTGTAGAGGAGCAGCGGTTTGGTGTGAGATGAGGAAAAAAGGGGGGCGTTTTGGGGGGTATTTTGTTTATTAATTCATGAATTTTACGCCCCTCCCCCTCCCCCTTGTCTCCAGGGGAACAGGGTGCATGTTGTGGACACTCTGTGGACGCTGGGACCTCCCAGGTGGCTTCTGGGAAGGCTGGAGGGCCTTCGTATAGATATATACAATAGAGCAGCACTTTTAATCCCCTTTCTTGGTACCTCCAACCTCCAGGCCTGTCCACAGAGAGAGTCGGAAGAGAGCGAGAGAGAGAGGGAGGGAGTTTTAGGTAGAGATAGGAGAGCAGCTGAACCTGTCACTTCAGAAACGGTTTAGTGGTGAGGGCCAGGGATTTTGACACAAATGTGTCCCAGCTCTGAAAGCAAGGAAGAAGGAAAGATAGAAAGCGAGGAAGGTGTTAGTGTTTGCTTTAGCGCCGATTCTGCTTCAAACCAAGCTCCCCATGCCCCCCCCCCACACACACAGAGTCAGAGATGGCGCTGACGACACTACTAGTAGGTACTGAAAACGCCCTGATTATGCTTTGTTGTGTGCCAGTGTCGGATGCCAAATAGCGTATATACAGGCTTGCGGTGTGTCACAATGCCATGAATTGTGAGCTTGTACATTTGCTATTTCCTTATGCTTAGATTGGCAAACGCCAGCGAGCAGCTAAGTATAAGTCAGGTGTAATGTTTACCCCTCCAATGCAAGAACAAGAGGGCCCAAAAGAGTTATTGATCAGATGCTCTCCTTCTCCGAGAAAACTGAAAGAAAAATAAATAAAGCACAGGGACATTAATGACATCTCAAACCATCCTTAGCATTTCCATTATTGTGACGTTTTGATTTACTTTTTTGTTTTTGTTTGTTTTTTTTTTACTAAATTGATGTACATTAAAATATGAAAGGACATTCAAAGCATAAAACAAAAAACAACAACGACAATGACAAAGCAGAATTTATTTATGATAGACACACAGCACAGTGTTGTCAGGACGTGTATGTTTAATATATTATGGTATAATAAAGTGCACATTATGCAAGCTAGGTTTTGGATTATTTGATATCTTCTCACCCACCCACTCACATGTAATTAGGACACAACCACACTCATACAGACACGGATGTACGCACACATACACACAACGTGCACACTCACGCATGCATGCATGCATGCACACAGGTCCTGGGAATGGGGGCAGGGGGAGTCAACAAACTTCAGAAATAGCTCCACATGGGGTTATATACAAGCAGCAGTGTAGCCCTCTCTCTCTATCTCTCTCGCACACACACACACACACACACACACACACACACACCACACACACACACACACACACACACACACACACACATACTCTTAGTAGCATTTCCCAAAGGTCGATATTACCCCCTCCACCCCTCTCTTCTCACAAAGTCTTTTCACTTCATGTCCAATATTTTGTGCGTGTGTGTTTGTGTGCACGTGTCTGCGTCTGTGTGTGTGTGTGTGTTTGAGAGTGTGATTGTGTGTGCGTGCGTGTGCATCTCCCCTTGAGCAAGCCTACATAGCGGTAGACAGCTATGTTTTGGCTTATTTCACATGCACCGTTGTTATTTCTGGCTTGAGAACGTTGTGAATCGATCGTAGGCCAAAGCCCCCCCCCCCCCCCCCCCCCCCCCCCCCCCCCCCCCCCCCCCCCGAACATGAATATATCAGCCCATGCATTTTCAATGTTGTCATCTGTTCATAACGAACTTCAAATTTCACTGAAAAGCCAAGCCTTGTATGATCTGAGGTTTGTACCTCTAAGAGGTTACACAAATCTGCAAATATGCAATTATTTATTTTTTTAATCAATTCTGAGAGAGAAAAAAAATACAAACGTACAACACCTATGGAAAGTGTTCTTAACCACTGAAAGATTTACCGACACAACAAAAAACAACAACACAACACTAGCAAAGTGCGTCACACGAGCCTGCTGTTAATACTCTCTTATTTTATTGTTTTGTTCTTTTTGTAGTATTATTTTGAACCCTTTTTATTTCCTCCTTCCTTTTTTTCTGACTGTGTGCCGTAGTTCAAAAAAGGTAAACTGTGAAAAATGAGTACCATTTAAAGATGTGTCACATCGTACCTGGACAGGTATTTGAGGAATAAGACGTAAAAGACATCGATATCAGAAGGATGTTTAGTTGCTGTGTGACTGCGGCAGAAATATGACAATCTTATTAGTTTCTTTGAAATCTGATGTCCTTATCCCAGCCGACGCTCACAGCCGCCACCCTCGCGGTGTGGTTGAACTGTGGTTTCGACCTAGTTCGAAAGCGCCACAGCGATGCCGTGATGGTGCCGGCGCTCATGCCTGATTTATACTCCATTGTGCGATGGGGTCACGTGCCAAAAATGTCAGATCTATAAGCCTCACAACCCAAGTGCATCCATGAATGACTTCTTGAGCTTATAGCTGTCTCATTTCTGGCTCATTCCGCCATTGTGCGACAGAGTATGAGGCTTGGGTACAAGGCTGGGACAAGTATTTCAGGCTACTGTAAAATGCCTTGCTCGTATGGTCAGCCCTTTGGTCACTTGACTCAGTAATTTTGCACCGTAATTCTGTAGGTAAGAAAACTGTAAATACATTAATGTTTGTATTGTATATGGAATCCTGGGTTGTTACGATAGCCTTATTCACCTTTTTAGGAAAGCAAAGGAAAAACAAAAAACGACACAAAAAAACGTACTGAAAGAAAAAAACAATGGAATCCACTTCAGTAAAACAGAGCATACTACTTTTTTGGTAAATAGCTTGTGTAAATATTGACCAGAACCCAATAAAACATTTTTTTATAAACTCTTAAAGTAAGATGTTTTGTATAAAATTTGAATTTTTTGCTATGTATTTTAGCTAGCGCTCGATGGAAAAGCCCGTGTCCCTCACACTCCTTCCCCTTTTGCACTGTTTCCATGGTGATTTGGTTTAAAAAAAAAAGAAGAAAACAGAGAAACTTGCCAAACCGACTGCTGCATATTTGTGCCATAGGTGTGTACCATAAATATTTATTGAATTATTATTATTTTTTTGTTCTGTTCATGATTTGGTTTCTGTCCAGTTTGTAAGTAAACACAGTATTATAATTGCATTGTTTGTTCATCTATACCCCTGGTTTTTAAATTTAGTTTTCACATGATTATACGCCCTTCCCTCTCCTTGTTGCAGTTCAAGATGGCCGCCGTAAGAAACTAAATGTTTCAAAAAACACTTTCAAAAGAAATGGAAAAAGTGATGACACACATTCCACCCAGTCTGTTACGAACTGAAAATGTTTTTCAATAAAAAGGTTTTTCCTATGGACGTGATGTCTGGCTGTTTAGTTTTGTTGCTCTGCTCTCACTAGACTAGGTTGCTATCAATGCATGGAATTCAAACAAAGACATTTTTTGTACCAATTTCTACCAATGTATTACACTTTGACACGCTGTTATGTAGATTATCTATTTTTGGTGTTGAGGAAAAAGGGCACACCAGGCTGATCTAGGCATGGGTATGGGGGGGCAATCAGGCAATGCCCCCCTAAATGCCCAGACTGCCCCACCAAACACAATGGCATTGCAAAATAAGTTAACCCAAGATATTTCAAATTAAAGTGCTTATTTTTAAAATGATTTGAAACACTACTACTGCTACTAATTAAACAGTAGTGTCACCACTAAACCAACAGCATTTCATCAATGAAAACAGAAAACTCTCTGAGTCAGACCTTTAGCTTTATGCACAGTGCGTGCCTGTTGCAACTTCAACAACAACTGATGTTATCATTAATGCTTACTTGCCTAATATACAGTAAGTCCTGTAACTGAAGATGGTATGGGTGCCGCCCCCTTTCCATTTTCTCCCCCCCTCAATTGGGAAGTGTTACATCCGCCCCTGGGGCACACCCAAGCATTGAGCATTTACATATTAGGAAGACCATTAATTCACACTGATGATAGTGATATCAAACAAGTCTATGAAGCAGAAAATATATGAATATACAATAGTTTTTACTGGAAGTAGTAGGAGTCCCTGTTTATCCCTCTCTCTCTCGATTCACCAAAACATAAGGAACAAAGTGTGTCCCTATAGGGAGGAACACGTCTTTAAGTATCCAAATAAGGGACAATTTAGTATAGGCCTACCTCAAGTTGTCAAAGTTTTGTTGCTCAGCTCTGCACAGCAAGCAATGTTGACACATTTCATATTCATGCTTTATGGAAAGATGAAAAAGACTCTCAGGCACCCAGGCAGGCCATTTACTATTTTACAAAAAAATACTATGGATCTTATATCTGTTTTGAATGTCATATATAATTCTTATAAATTCCAACATTATATATGTCCCATTACAAAAAAATAATATGGATCTTATTCTTATTCTTATATTATCTTCATTCCCTTATTTGAGGATTGACAGAAATTCAGCATTATTCGCAGCCCTACAGTATTCTGTAATCTGTCCCCTAATGGGCTCCGTATTTATTGGTACGTCACTAGAAAGGCTGCACGCGCGGGCTGGCCACGCCCCCTCCCCAGTGGCGTGGCAAGACCTGCACAGTGACGTCACCGTCCCTGTTCCAGAAGTGGATTCCCCATTCATTTTTCTCATAGACTTTTCGAAAATAATTTATATTGAAGACGATTACGCCGCGGACAAAGCCAACTCGGGTCGTGACGAATCAAGATGACACACACAATCTTTTTGGACAATCAAATAATTTCTGATATAAAAACGAAACAAAAAGTGTTGTATCCTGCCGTTTTCTACTTCTTGCTAATTAGATATTGCATGATAATATTGTGTGTGTTGTCATGATTTGTCACGACCTGAGTTGGTTTTGTCCGCGGTGCAATCGTGTTTTTATTAACAATTTTCGAAAAGTCTATGAGAAAAATGAATGGGGAAACACTTCTGGAACCGGGGCGGTGACGTCACTGCGCAGTCTCTACACCTTTAACGTTTGTTGCGACCCGCGCCAAAATCCGATACAAGAAGAAGCTCCACCAAACAGTCTGTAAACACAGAGAGAGGTCGCCATTACAAGCTATGGTTTTGAAGTATCGGTAAATTCGATTGAAATAAACAACCCTAATGTAGCGTTCCACCATGTTGGCGTTGTAAAGACCTGATATTAGAAAACAGCTGAGTCACATCAGTGTGAGTGTGACTGTTGACGAGACAGACTCGTCGTGACAAATGCTGTTTTTTGGTGAGTTGAACTTGACATTAACAACTTTGCTACAGCCAGCTGGAAGACGTGCGGCCTGCCAGACAGCGGGAGCTTTGCTTTTAGTTTACCAGAAGGCCTCAAACGCCGAACTCTGGACCCGCAAGGGTCCATTTGGTTTCGTTTTTACGCTCCCCGCCGTCCCCGGACCACTGGTTGAATGAAAACACACTGCTGTAGAGTGTGCTCTCCTACACAGCTGTGTGTGAATGCTGGACCCTGACGCCCGCTTCTCCATAGTCTACAGTACTGTGTACAAGTCCCTGCTTTGTACCAGAATCCTGTCTATGTGGAGGACTAAGTATGGATGTATGGACTATGGAGGTTCGATGTCATATGACTGGATGCTCTGCTGGCGCGCCAACCCTGGACTGAATGAACTCAACTCAAGGTAGGAAAAACCTGTATTTTCTGCTGCTGCTGCTTGTGTTGTATGCTGTGTAGTTAGTACTGTCCATAACACCGTCCTGCATGATGGACTCCTGCTGCTGCATGTTTATGTGATTCAACTATCATACTATTATTGCTGTCATGTTTTGGGACCCTATGACTGGATGGCAAAGAAAAATGAAAGGGACTTGTATTGCCATAATGGCCCAGTGAACAATGTGCATTGGATAAACGGACTTGGATAGTGAACATTATGTATCAGTTTCCCCAATACTTTAATTAAAGCAATGCAATACAATTAGAATGGTTTGTGGAGGAAGCAATACAACTATAATATGAAGTGTAAATCAAGGTAGTGTTGGACACTTGCAGATGCTTCTCACATACATTTTGTATAGGAAGTGTATCATGTAGATGTAGATGGTGAATCCCACTAGAGTCCCACTTTATTTGTATTCACCCAGAGGCATATTGTACTGTATGAACCAAAGAGAATGTGGGCGGTCTGATAGTTTTTGGATTGAATCCAAGGAGGTAGAAACAAGATGCAGCTTGTCTAAAAAGTACAACAAAGACCAGGGGGTCCTCCAGAAACAGACAGCATGCTTGCACCCTGGGCGCTTTTGAGTTGGGTAGTTGGGGAAGTTACTGTATTTACTGTCCCCAGTGAAACAACCCTGTTCAGTCCTCAATAGCGACTTGACTTGTTCACTCTTATTTTCAGAAATAATGATTTCAACAAACAAAGCAGTTACAGAAGTGTGCAAAGTGCACAACCCCATCTTTTAAACCTTTACAACAGCTTTGCTAGCACAAAGGAAGAAATAAAATGTTTCCATGGGGCATTCATTTTCGGGAGCACAGCGCCGTGATTGGCTGAAAAATAACAACATCCGGCAACTAACGGCGGAAGTTAATAAACCGGAAGTCCCGCCTTTTCATAGTCGTTTTGGGGTACCCTGAAGCCAGGCTCTCATCTCGCAGTGCGGATGGAAGCCTGGAGATCGAGGCTAACAACTATGTAGCTTTTCAAACAGCTTACTGTCATAGGTCTGCATAAAACCGGTTGCTGTATGTTCCCCATGGGTACGTTAGTGACATACTGACTATGGACTGTGTTGTTTGTGGTTATTTTTTCAAAAAGTAACACACAATGGAGTGCATTTAAAATAGCCTAGTTGTCTTGTGTTATGGCGTAATTAGAACCTGCTATATGTGATGTTTTATGATACTGTTGACTGCCTGGTGAGTTTCTGTTTCCTGGTTCACTTTGCTGTACACAAAACACCTCTACAGTTTGTATCATTTTTCACCACAGGTTGGACAATCAAGTATTTTCTTGAAATTTAGTATACTAGACCTGTGCCCTTCGGTGACCGGCTTCCTTGGAAATTATGCAAGTTGGAAACCTAGTATGCAATATTGTCATAGCACCTGTTTTAACTGTCTGCCTCTGTTTGAACTGACTCTGAAAACTGGACTGATTAAGTAATCAAATGGGAGGTGTGGGGTTGGGATGGCAATCAATTGGCTGAGGCAGGGGGAATTCCAAGTGAGAGGGCTCAGTACAGTAGAACCACTGGCAGGGCCTGTCCTGAGCCTTTCGTGGCGATTCTGGACAATCGTGTGTATACAGCTGAAGCGAGCACTCCCTGTGGTGTTGTGGAACGCATATGTCAAAGTATGTGGGCCAAACGGTTCCCGAGTTATGTGGACATACGTATATACGTACACACAGTCACACAGAGATGTGATGCATTTATTGACACTGATATACATGCTCTCTCTGCCCCGATTTCCCCCCACAACATTGGATAACCAGGCCTGTAATAACTACATGCTATGTTCTGATAAAATAATTGATGAGGGTGGGGGGCATTTTCTTAAGTTGACATTGCGGATACAGTGGTTTCATTCGCATATCCCATGTCGTCTTTCTTGTTTGCTGAAAACCTGTAAGGGTGGAGTTTGCATCTGATGTGGCATTCCAATCAGTTTTATCCCGTTTTACAAGATCCTTTACTTGAATAACACACTTACCGTACCGTAAATGTGTGTACACAGTGCAACCATTTCCCCTGAGTGGAGACATGCTTTTTATTGCGTAGGCGTATGATCTTCAATCTACAAACAAATTATTTCACAAAGTATGAAATGGATGACATGGATGAAATCCTATTTGATATGTTCAAAATGATCCTGGGTTTTGGCCTTTAACTATAATCACTGATCCAAATTTAGAAGATTGGATTGAGCTCGCTCAACTCACACGGTCATTATATGCCCAAGATATCTTTTTTTTTTGCACTACAGCTCATTTGGCATTCTGTCAGCGGAATAAAATGATGCAATGATATTCAGTGAGATAGATTTCCTTAGCCAAATGATCAAATCCAAGGCAATAACGGACGTCGCAGCACAATGCTGTCATGATTTATCTGTTCTATGCCCGGAGTTATGGGATTCATTATTATGATGATGTCTGAGATGTGGTTTAGGCCGTCACATCCGTGGAATAAAGATGGAATACACACACACACACACACACACACACACACACACACACACACACACACACACACACACACACACACACACACGCACACACACACAGAGGCTTTTTTGTGCAGTTTGCTCATTTGATACGTATGTATTTTTCATCAAAGCCGGGCATGGGTTCGCTCTAATTCAGTTATTATAAGTTATTATTTTTAATGCACACACACGTGCACATGCACAAACAGCTGTGAGGCTCTGCACTGACACATTAAACATACATATTAGTGCATATGATCACTGTGATATTTATAGATTTGTTGTGTACAGAGATCCAGCCTGCAGCTCCATCATGTGAAGTTCAGCATTTATTATGCATGGCGTTGCCGTCGGGTAGAAATCCTTGTATCTACATATATTTCCACGTGAAGAGCGAGTCACAGAAGTAGCGATCACAGCAGATCTTGTGGATCGGATATTTTCACAATTTAAAACGCTACACAAAAAAGAGGAATGGTTCTGAACCTGACGTGGAAGGTTTCCAACTGACAAGAATGATGAATGATAGAATGGCGGCTCCTTCCTCATCAACCTTCATCGTCTCACCCCTTCTTTTCCTCACACTCCATCGTACTTTGTGCATCCTCCTGCCCTCGTCCTACCCTCTCGCTCAACCATTCTTCCTCTCTTCTCCCTCCATTGATTCCTCCCTCCATTCTTACTCTCTCCTTTCTCTGTTCGTTCCTTTCCTTCTGTTCTGTCCTGTGGTCATTACATCGGATCTGATATTTATAGCACCATTTCAGCTTTATCCATTTAATTTAGTCTGTCTGTCTGTCTGCGTCTCTCTCCGTCTTCAGCAGTTGTGTGCATGTGTTGCGTGCGTGCATGTGTGCATTTATGCGTGGATGGCATCATGACCAGCCAATCATATGGATCAGTGCAGTGATCCGCAGGCACAGACAAGCTATACCCATTGTATTATTCCTAGATGCTCTCCATCTCTCATCACTCCAGCCTTTATCCCTCCACCCCCCGCCATCCATCCATCCATCCATCCATCCATCCATCCATCCATCCATCCATCCATCCATCCATCCATCCATCCATCCATCCATCCATCCATCCATCCATCCATCCATCCATCCATCCATCCATCCGTACCATCACGGCATAAAACCTGTCACTCATTAACACTTCTATTCCCTCAACCCCAAACAGCTAATTCGCCCATTTATATTTATGAATGCAAAACCTCTCTTCTGCTTTCCCCATTAAAACAATGCAAATCGGTGTCCCGTCTTTCCCCGCTAAAGTTCTCGCTCGCTCTTCTTCAACCCGCTCCCCCGAAAACCGGGAGATGACGCCAATCCTGAGCGATTTGTGCTTTCGTCACGCCGCTCCGCCGAGCCGCCTGGATATCAATCAGGTCATTGGGCTTCACTGAAGGACAGACAGACAGACAGATGATACCCAATTTCACAGATATGCTGTTAAGTTTTTGTGTTGACGAGCCTCAAATTATTATGTATCTGGCCACAAACCCAATCTGATGTTATGTGCCAGACAGCCTCTGAAGAGAGCATTTTGTTTAAGCAGATTTTAATTCTTTAAAGATAAGAATAAATAAAGGAGATGTACAAGCTCGTGGCATGCTATGAACTTGCATATCTGCTATTTTTTGAGATGCAGTTTTTATGTTTGTTTTTCAAACAAATACCCATTGACAATGTTGAGAAATGTATGTATGTTTGTGCCACTAACACAAACATAGTGTTGTAATTGATTGAAGAGCGGCTCTCACTTCATACAGGTTAGATGATCTACCGTATATTTTTTGAAAAGCAAATGTATAAAATGTGGAAGTGAAAATTGGTCCCAGACGGCACATGGAGAACCGCTGGTTTCTGGTTCACGGATCAGTGAGTATGAACGGAGGCAGGAGACATCCAACTGTTAGATCCTTTTCGCCAGGCTGGATATGATAATATTCTAATTGGAAGCTTGCAGTGTGCACACAGAGCGCCATGAGGAAGACCTATAGACCCACCCGGAGAAAAACCACAGAACAGAAACAGAACAGAAAGAGATTAGGGGTGCAACGGTTAATCGATGGCACCTTGATCCACAGCCAAACACACTGGACAAAGTGTGCATACACTACACTATCTTTCTCCATGAATTCTCATCTGGTTGTATTTGTAGTCTCTCAGGGAGGGATTATAGAGCCCTACAGTGTTGCCTCAATACTAACACTAAGGTCAGACTGCTGAATAAGGAGTGGGAAGAAAACAGACAAAGTCTGCTATATGAGGGGTAGGAGGAAACCTTAGGCACGGTGGCACCTCAGAGGGTGATCACTGCTGGCACACTGGGACAAGTGTGAGAGAGGATTTTTTTGATATATAACAAGGTGTACAGTTAAAGGGGAATTCCACCCATTTTCAACATTCTAATATGTCATTGGTATACCCTAGAGGTGCTGGTTGGACATAATAAAAAGGTTCCCCCATTCTGTGTTCCCAAGAAATGGAGCTCTGAAGAAAACCACTAACATGGTGAAACATCTTGATGACGTCATCAAGATGTATTTTCATCATGTTAATGGTTTTCTTCAGAGCTCCACTTCCACAGAACAAAGAGATTAGGGGTGCAACGGTTAATCGATGGCACCTTGATCCACAGCCAAACACACTGGACAAAGTGTGCATACACTACACTATCTTTCTCCATGAATTCTCATCTGGTTGTATTTGTAGTCTCTCAGGGAGGGATTATAGAGCCCTACAGTGTTGCCTCAATACTAACACTAAGGTCAGACTGCTGAATAAGGAGTGGGAAGAAAACAGACAAAGTCTGCTATATGAGGGGTAGGAGGAAACCTTAGGCACGGTGGCACCTCAGAGGGTGATCACTGCTGGCACACTGGGACAAGTGTGAGAGAGGATTTTTTTGATATATAACAAGGTGTACAGTTAAAGGGGAATTCCACCCATTTTCAACATTCTAATATGTCATTGGTATACCCTAGAGGTGCTGGTTGGACATAATAAAAAGTTCCCCCCATTCTGTGTTCCCAAGAAATGGAGCTCTGAAGAAAACCACTAACATGGTGAAACATCTTGATGACGTCATCAAGATGTATTTTCACCATGTTAATGGTTTTCTTTGGACGCCTCTTTTTTCTGAGAGCGTACAAATGCAACCAAATGAACCCTAGTTCAGAAAAAAATGTTGAAAATGGGTGTAATTCCTCTTTAAATTAAAGGTATATTAAGTGATTTCACTTAATTCAAATATTGTTATTTATTTCTTCTTTTTTGGATAACCTCCCTACAATAGAGAGTGGTGACCATATAAGGAGTTCCTCCCTGTTCCCAGTGAGCCCCTGGGGTCATAATAACCTAGTTTCAGTCTGGGGCTTTTTGGATAAAGCCTTTTCGTCAAATCAGGTTCGACTGGGGGTGTATGTACTGTTGACCTGTTGCACTTCCCCTCACTGTAGAGTGTGTGCATGTGCACATCGTGTTACTGGTGGAGACCAGAGGGTTTTCCAAATCACCCAAATCACTTATTACAACTTTAGGTCCACTCACATCTGTATGTAAATTGCATCCTGGACATAATTCTACATTCATTCAAACTCGCATTCAGTGAACTCTGACTGGGGAGACAGCGGTAATAATAATAATATTAATTGAGACTAATAGTCAAACATCCTGATGTGAAAGAAAATATTTCTAAAGAAAACACGGCACTTCATCTCGAAAAGGTTGTCTACCGCTGTGCTATAGGACCTTTACTGTAAACCTCTATAGCTAATGCCATCATAAACGGAGGCAATCATGTCATTTTGGCCATTTAGGGATTGTTATAAAAGAACATCCACTCTGCCTGTTTAACACAGAATTCCACCCATTTTTCCTGAGAGCATACAAATGGACCCGCGCCAGGGTCAATTTGGTTCCATTTGTACCCTCTCAGGAAAAAAAAGGTTCTAAAAGAGAAATCATTACCATGGTGAAACACAACTTGATGATGTCATTAAGTTCTGTTTCACCATGTTAATGATTTTTTTCAGACCTCCATTTCTAGGAAACACTGAATGGGGGGTTTCTCATGTCCACACAACATCTATAAAGTATATTAATGACATAGTAAATGTTGAAAATGGGTGGATTTCCCCTGTAATTGTTGCTGTAAAAGCATTGTTGGTGTGTGTGTGTGTGTGTGTGTGTGTGTGTGTGTGTGTGTGTGTGTGTGTGTGTGTGTGTGTGTGTGTGTGTGTGTGTGTGTGTCTCTCTCTCTCACCTGGCAGCAGGCATGCAGGCAGTACTGAGTAGGTGGCAGTATGTCCCATTTGGGGGGGCAAGAGAACATGTTGGAGGGGCAAGAGAAAATGGTATGGTATGGGAAGCTGCACCCATACCATTTTCAGTTACAGGACATTTTCAGTTACAGGAATTGACTTTATTAGTCAAGTAAAGCATCATTAATATCATCAGTTGTTGTTGAAGTTGCAACAGACACGCAGCATGCATAAAGCTAAAGGTCTGACTCAGAGAGTTTTCTGTTTTCAATGATGAAATGCTGTTGGTTTAGTGGTGACACAATTGTAGTTAGTTAGTAGCAGTACTAGTATTTCAAATCATTTTAAATATAAGCACTTTAATTTGAAATATCTTGGGCTGTTTTGCATGGCATCGTGTTTGGTGGGGCAGTGGGGCAGGGTATTTAGGGGGGCATTGCCCCCCCATACCCATGCCTAGATCCGCCCCTGGTGTGTGTGTGTTGAGATCCAGCTCCTGTAGCTCATTGATCAGGTAGCTGGTGGCAGGTTGGTCTGTCACCGTACGTCGCACCGGGAGGAGAAAGCCACCCTGCTTATTAGAAACATGATGAAAGACTGCCGTGGCGTCGGGCGACAGAAACAGACACAGTGCCCGTTTTTACAAGGCTCTTGTCTCGCAGTGGAGTGGCATGAGGGAGTGCGCCATGGGGGCCACGATGCATGCATGCATTTATATGTTAAAGTAGTGGGTCTCCATTTCAAGGACACACAATATGATATGCATTGGAACTCCTTCTGAGACATGATTTTATTTCTTGGTGATATACAGTAGGCCTACTGTAAAATCCCCACCGTTTAGATCAGGGGTGGGCAATTATTTTTCCCAAGGGGCCAAATGATGTACTTAAAATATTGTGGAGGGCCAAGAGTAAGACTAAAGGCTGAACTATAGTCTGTGTAATATTAATTTAATTTCAAGATAGAAGTAAGCCTAAGACCAACCATTTTGACACCATAGACGCCAAAACTAAAGACTTCTTTTGCTTTTTGTCCACAATACCAGGCTGGATTTCACAAACAAAATGGTCAAACAGATCAAAATGACCAGTATTTTTTTTTCTATATTCTCTAGTTCTCTAGACTTGGGCTAATTCACATGATGAATATTTTTAACTCTTGAGAGCGTAAAAATGAAACCAAATGGAGCCTTGCGGGTCCATTTGGTTTAATTTTTACGCTCTCAAAGAGTTGCAGCTGGTTAACCAACTTTCCATATTTAACTGGAACTCTCTCAAGAACTGGTGTTCTCGATCGATCGGCGCCGATTTAAATCGGCCGATTTCATAAATAAATGACTCAATCGGCCATCACCAAAAGCTCCGATCCGGAAAACCGATCTGTATTGGTTTTGACTCGCTGTTTTTGGCACCTAGTGCATGTTCGGAGCGCTCCGTTTCTGACCCCTCAATGTCGCCAGCAGTGAACGCTCCCTCTTCACAATCACAATCACCACACAAACGCACACAGCATACATAGCAATATAGCAGGAGAGAGGAAAAAGGAGCTCTATGTTGCAGTCGTGCACGGACCACCACACTCTCTGTCTCTTTCTCTCTCTGTCTCTCTCTCTCTCTCTCTCTTTCTCTCTCTGTCTCTCTCCGTCTGCACCCCCCCCCCCACACACACACACACAGTTGTAATATGATCCGACAGCGCTGCGCTTCTCTTCACATTGAAAGAGAGACGGAGTCGTAGAGTCTCAAATCTGCTCTTGTTGCATGTTCCTTTCACCGCGGCATTCGCATATTGATTAATCACCTACCTTACGTTGTGATATCCACTGTGTCTGTTATGTGTAGCTGTTAAAAGTAATTCCGTCAGAAAAGTGAAAAGTGAAAGTCCCACGCTCCAAACGAAAAAGCAACACATACTCCATGGCTTTAGATGTTGTAGGAACTCTTCTCTAGAATAATTGTAGTATCCTCATAGCATAAAGCAGAAAGTCTTCTTGTAAACTAAACTTTAGTCTAACTTTGTCTCTCTCCCAATGCTTCTGCATATAGTGCCTGCACGGAGCGGCAGCACACTGCATAGGGTATTTTTTCCCCTTGAAAATAATTATCAGGCAATATAATTTTTTCTTCTGTAAATATTTAAAATGAAGAAGACTGCTCTGGAACGTGTCCGATTAGGGATTTCCTTTTATTCTTCAGGTATATACAGTGATTTTTACTACGTTTTTATATATCTTTTTTTAAAATAATCCTCCCTATAGTGTGCTGACTTAAAAGGTTAAAATTACCATGAGCACCTGCTACTGCACTGGGGAATTGGCTTTAACACATGAGCTGATTACATTCCATTGGTTCTAAATGACACAAAATATGAGTTATGAATTATGATCGTTTTGAAAAGTAGAAATATAAGCTTTAGCTGCCTATAAGAAGTAGAATAATTATTTTATTTATTTATTCTACAAGATTTTGGATTTACTGTATACTGTACAGATATTTATTTTACGTTATTTGTGTTTTCAGAGACTGTTCAGAGACCGTTCACTGTTAAATAAATGGCAAACTAAAATACAAAACAAAGGCTTCATCAATAAGGTATGGTAAGACCATTCAAAGAGACGTGCTGCAGTAGAAAAGGGTGAATATTTGAATTTAACAATAAATCGGTATCGGTATCGGTATCGGCAGATACAAAAAAAAAAAATCGGGGATCGGGATCGGCCCAAAAAAATCTGCTCGGAACATCACTACTCTCAAGAACCACTGGTGGTCCCCGGACCACTGGTTGAAAACCATGGTACCCTTTCACGGGCCGGTCAGAGTCAGCACAAGGGCCGGATTTGGCCCCCGGGCCGCATAATGCCCAGGTATGGTTTAGATAAAGCTCTCTTATGTATGAGGCAATATAAAGTTATTTTGTCCATTCTCTGCAAGCTATTACAATATATCTTATAACCTAAACAAATGAAGGTGTTGTACAACATGAACCCACCAGTATTAAACTACCATATATACTTAAACTTACTTATATAAACTATGTACAAGTACATAGTTCATCCCCTCCGTTTTCCTCTATACTCTATTATAGTACATATCTTCACCATAAATATGACATCTCATCAAACCTGGATGTTTTGCTGTAATGCACAATCAATATAAAAATAAAAAATAAAAAACAACAGCCCATATATCAACAACATTGTGCAACACTGTCATGGTGTCATGAACAATCAATTCCAAAACAAGAAATATGCAATATAGTATAACGCATAGGTACAGTAGTACTATAACAATTCCTTAAACAGCCCAAATATATTGCATATCCTCATACAGACCACAAATGTCCTGAAATAAAATAATAATAAAAACAAAAATCTCTATAATACATCATATTACTTTATCATACATTATATTAGAGTGTGGTCGATCAATACACCAAATATATCTTCATAACAATGGAACATAAGCCGTGTTGTGCTTTTGTTGAGAGAAATGCTTTCTTTTCCAACCAGGACAGCATATTATTAATGATCGGTATAACGTTTCCACTCAGGGCTGCGATACAGAAATAAACTACTGTCCTCAATGGCTCACTCTGCGTTATAAATACATATGCAGTCCTCAGCTTCACTTTGAACCGCAGGACTTTTCCATTGTTCTGCTTTCAAGTGTATGGATGCAAGCCTCCAGTCTGTATGGAGGCGTATCGTTTTTTGGGATAAATGTTGTGTTCTGCGCATTGTGAGGATTGAATTGAATATCCAAATGCATAAAAAAAAGATTAAAGACAGGTCCGTATAATATAAACTGCTATACAGACTATATAGGCGCCGTCTTTGTCACACGCTAAAGCCCTTATCTGTAACTCCTTGGCCTTTTTTTTTTTTTTTTTTTTACTATTTTGAGAAACAATAGTTCACCTTGCCGATCTATATTGACACCTTGTGAGCTTGTACAATGGCCAGTTTAACTATCCAAAAATGTGTTTTAAGCTAGTAAAAAAGGCAAAGAAGTTTAGGGGTAAGGGGTTTAGTGGCAACGAAAATATAGCCCTAGACAGGGAAGGAGAGACGGGTGGTAGGAAAGCTAGGAGTGAGGCCATGTTGGAGAGATGGGAGAGAGGTTCAGTTCCTAGCCTTTGCTATTTGTTTTTATGGTATTTGGAGGTGTTTATAAGGCCATATGACAATTCTAACCCTGTCCCTAACCCTAAGCAAGTAAACATGGAAGCAGCGCATATTCGGACTAACAGGACTTTGGCGTTATTCAGGGAGCACTGCCTGTTGATCACAGTCCAGCAGTGGTCCTCTATCCCAGTGGTTTTCAACCAGTGGTCCGGGGACCACCAGTGGTCCTTGAGAGAGTTACAGGTCGTCCCCAGGTAATTGATGGACAGTTGGTTAACCGGGTGTAAACATGAAACCAAATGAGAAGAATGTAGGAGATAATGGTCATCTTGATCTGTGTGTTTTGTTTCCCAAATCCAACCTGGAATTGTGGAGAAAAACAAAAGAAATGTTTAGTTTCGGGGTTTGTGGGGCTAAAATGTCATCAAACGGTGGTCTGTGCTCAGATGCTGAAAAAATAGTGGGCCCTGGTATCAAAAAGGTTGGAAACCACTGCTCTATCCTATAGGCTTTCCTTTCCGGTAGTTTCCATGTCAGTCCACTAGTTGATGTCTGCTTCGAGGTCCCTGAGCCAGGTGTTTCTGGGCCTGCGTCTCCTTCTTGTGCCATCCAAGTACTTGCCTGGAGATGTTGCTATTTGCATTCCGGAGTGTGTAGCCGGAACCATCCCTGTCCTCGTCCCTTGATCTCTTCTTCTTTCGCGGATGTTGGGGCCGTAGTCTGCCAGAGATGGTTACTGCTGATTTAGTCTGACCTGGTATGCTCGAGACCCTCCTCGGGCAGAGCTGTTGATGGATGTTTGTACTTTCGTGCTTGTGGTCATGGCTGTCCTCTGATCGCAGCGGTGCAGACTTGATGTCGGAGCTGAAGAGTCTGAGCTTTGACCGCTGTCTTATTTCTTCAGAGCTCCAGATGTCCTACGATGGGGATGAATGCAGCCCCGTCGCTTTGCCGATTCTAGCTCTGACGTCTGTATCTGCGCTGCCCCATCCCTCGTCGGGCTGTTTTTGAATGCCCAATATGTTGCTCTTCTCCAAAAACCACAGCACTTTGTGTTTATCCCCTCAGGCATACATGCATGCATGTCCTCGGCTCCCCCAAAACAATGGCATCGAGGATAATGCCGTGACCTTTGCGTTCTTTCAACCAGGAATCCATATAATGACATGTCATTATGGCTGAAAATCGTTAGAGGTTTTTGCAAATCTGAGAACATGTTGTTCCATAAAGTATAAAACGGGGGCCTAAGCGTTTAGTGCGTGTGCACGAGAGTGTGACCCTGTGCAGCCAATAATATTGCCATGACAACGGGCTGATTGACAGCTCCAGGACCATAACAAGGGGGTGGGGCTTTTTGGGGCATTTCTGCTCTGCCACGATTCACTGCCGGATGGTTTGATTGACACGTGAACATGACATGACCTCATCGCTTCCTGCTTCTGTGTTCTACTGTCAGCCTTGACTCTTTAAACACAGAATAACAGGCTCGCCTGCTTCCATCTACTTCAAATACACTCACAAGTCCTTTGCTGACAGACGGTCGGAAGGCTGGGAGATGCCCTGCGGGAGAGATGGACCGTAGGAAAGCTTTCCTATCGTCCGTCTTTCCACAGGACACTGTGTAGGAGAGCTGAGGGAGATGGTGTAAGAAAGAAGGTAGGAAAGCTGAGAGAGGGAGTGTGTGATAATGAGAGACAGACTGTTTTGACTCTTTCAAAACAGCAATCAAAAGGCACCTACGGGCCTAAATGTTCGTCTCTAAATGTTCCGATGAAGTGAAAATGGTGGACCCTCTTGTGCTTCACAATGGTGTCTTCCACAGTACCAGTCTTTGTGTTGAGTTGTGGTTTTCTTTATCAAACCTGGCCAGTCTGTATAGCATTAAAGCAGGGGTTTTCAACCAGTGGTCCTTGAGAGAGTTCCAGGTGGTCCTCAGGCTAAATGATGGGAAGTTTGTTAACCAGGTGTAACTCTTTGAGAGCGTAAAAATGAAACCAAATGGACCCTTGCGGGTCCATTTGGTTTCATTTTACACTCTCAATAATTAACATATCCATCATCTGAATTAGCCCAAGTCTACACAACTAGACTTGGGCTAAATGTAGAAGATTAATAGTCATTTTAGTCTGCATGTTTGACTGTTTTGTTTCCGAAATCCAAGGGTCTGTGGGGCTAAAATGTCCTCAAATGGTGGTCTGTGGCTCAAATGCTGGGCTCAAATAGTGGGCCCTGTTATTAAATAAAGCTGAAAACCACTGTGTTGGAGTTGGAACATCCTACTCCACAGTGTAGGAGAGGCGGACAGAAGCTGATAGGCAGCGTAGGCAAGGTTGTGGTAGGATCCGATCGCACATCAGGAAAGAATTACACGTGTCCGAAGTACTGTGAACCCCACGGTCATGCAGACAGCACCAGAAAAAGATGACCAACTAGACAAGTTGATCCCTCAGTCTCAACCGCCGTGCATGCATGCAGCTCACACTTACATGCACGAACACACGGAC
>CM076978.1:16352094-16422094 GCA_039105355.1 Benthosema pterotum
CCCGCTGTGAATTTTAGTACAAATGGAACCAAATGGACCTGCTAGGGTCCATTTGGTTCACATTTGTGCAACCCCCCTTTAAGGGGATATTTAAATAAGAGGCATAATCCGATTAATCGATGAATCGCTTAAATAGTCGGCCGATGAACCGATTATGAAAATAATCGTTAGTTGCAGCCCTAGTGACAGCACTACGGAGATGTAATCAAGCAGAGCAAAAGCGCCTCTAGATTGTGCCTGAGCACAATCACACATGTGTTTTCTAGTTGTTTAGTCAGTGTGCTTTACAGCAGTGGTTCAGAGGGTGGCATGGCTCTGTGTGGTCTTTAATGAGGCTCAATTACAGACTGCAGGCCGAGGTGACGGCTTCCTCTCCTCCTCCCATGACAAAGCCCACAGACGTTCCTGCTGAATGTTAAGCGGTCATGTGGCCCGTCGTAGACTGGCCGCAACCACGCTGCGTGGTGGAGGCACCAAAGGGCCTCGGGGACATCAAATAGACACAGGGAACGGAAGAGAAAAGAGAAAGAAACCTTTGAAAGCATCTTCTATTTTCGTTCTGATCAAAGTGTGTATGAGAGACAGAGAGAGGGAAAAGGAGAGGGCGAGAGAGACTTTAAAATACATTACGGGAATCTCACTGTTGAATGTTGATCTTTTCATTTCTGTGTATATTGTCCTTAAACCTATTCAAGAACTGTCCAGCATGTTCTGTTTAACATTACCCCACAGAATACTTGGTGTAATGCTTCTAGTGCAGTGGTTTTCAACCTTTTTTTATACCATGGCCCACTATTTATTCAGAATTTGAGCCACGGACCACCATTTGATGAGATTTTAGCCCCACAGACCACAAAACTAAAGATCTCTTACAGCAAATTAATGTTAAATCTAGGGCTGTTGAACGATTAAAAAATCGGATTATTCACAGCTTCAGAAATAAAATAATCATGTTAATCGCCATTCAAATTATCACCAAAATATGCCATTTTTGTATATATATATATATATATATATATATATATATATATATATATATATATATATATATATATATATATATATATATATATATATATATATATTTTTTTTTTAATCAAAATAGGTGATCTACAAGCCCCCAATGCTTGTAGATGCCTTGGCTCTGGTTACAGGGAGACACCCAGATATGACTCAATAAAACCTGGCTCTACCAATATGTTTTAAATGAGAGTGGGGTTGAGTCAGTGTGCACATGTGTTAAATATTGTAATCAGATTAATCAACAAAATTAAACTTATTTTCAACAGCCTTAGTTAAATCAAATCGGTGATTGTAAAGGCAGTCCCTTTGAAAAACAGAATTGGTGCACTTGCCCACCGGGCAACCTGAAACCAAACACCCACTTGACCAAAGGTTTTATTTATGTGCTATACATGCAGTCGGGTGACTGTTGCTGTCAAACCCAGCCATGGAATCCCTATTCTTGGCTACGAACGCAGAATGATTGCATCATGCTTTAACTTGCCAAGTGGCTACCTACACTGCATGACTGGCTGCCTTACAAACTGCTTGGCCTTATGGTGTTTTTTCTTTTTGCTAAAATAATTAATTAGCTAATAGTTCAAAAAACAAAAAAGAAATACCTTTTGTTGTTTTCTGTAGAACATTACTTTTGTTTTAAGTAAGTATCTGTGTAATATGTGGGGAAAATGCGCATCGAGGCGGTCATTCTTGAGGAATAAACTCCTCTGGGGTGGTTCCAGGCCCCCCGCGGAGCCTGTCCATTATCCCTGGCTGCGGCTCCAACTCCTACAGGGTTGGAGTGGCTCCCCAGGCGCACGGCCGACCCTGCCAGCCAACCCAGCGGCTCTTGTTTGCGGAATCCATCAAGCGTCAGGCAGAGAGTTGGAACGACCCCTCCGAGGACGCCGTGCACGCCGACTTTGTAGAGTCGGGAGGCCCGTTTATGCTCTTCCTTCCAAATGAGTTTCATTTCATTAGGGAGCGAGCAGTTATGATGCAGATAATGTGAACTGTGTCCTCGTAAAACGCTCCCCAGATACGACTCCCAGAGTCTGAATCACCACCGCCGCCTTCCCTATCCTCGTGTCACCGTTAAGACATTCTTGGCTGTCGGCCTCCTGGATTTAGGAGGCCCCTTTTCTCTGTGTTCGCGTGGTAATGATACTAATAACACAAACGGGGAATGATGGATGCTAATGTATGTTCTGTTTTTACTGTAGATTGAACGAAACATGACACGGAGGATCACCTTGTTCTTAATCCGCCTGAAGACTGCACCCGCCCACACACACGTGCACGTCTGCACGTGCACACGCCCGCACACACATGCACATGCATAGACAAACACACATTGTATCGCAACCTGCACTATGCAAACTAGGAATCGATGCGTTTGTCTGGGCACACGCCTGAAGGGTGTGTGTGTGTGTGTGTGTGTGTGTGTGTGTGTGTGTGTGTGTGTGTGTGTGTGTGTGTGTGTGTGTGTGTGTGTGTGTGTGTGTGTGTGTGTGTGTGTGTGTGTGTGTGTGTGTGTAATATACTTGTGAGGAACCACAAGCCCTCACACCTATAGTAGAATTTGAGAATAAGACGTTGTCTTCCTTGAACTCACAGGATAAATGTAAATACATAGGCCTTTACTTGGGAAGCTATAGGAAGAGTTTCAGATTAGTAACCATTCAGAATTTAAATTTAGGGATTAGAGAGTTATGCCTGATGTATAGTACATTATATGCTTGGTTCCTCACTGAACACTCAGTGAAGTGAAACATCTCTCTATTCTTCCACCATTGTTGTCAGTGTGTGCACTGACACATTCTATCGGTGGTCCTATTGTATCGGTGAAGATGTCACAGAAGTGCACAGCACGCACTACTATCTGCTACAGTGTTTTTTTTTTGTTTATGTGGCAAAGTGATGCCAATGGTGCTGGAGAGTTCTGGTCTGGTATTTGTTTGTCTGTGTCACTATTCACTCTACTCCAGTGGTTTTCAACATTTTTGATACCAGAACCCACTGTTTATTCAAAATTTGACCACGGACCACCATTTGATTGACATTTTAGTCCCACAGACCCCCCAAAACTAAAGATTTATGTTGCTTTTGTCCACAATTCCAAGTTGGATTTGGGAAACAAAATAGTGAAACAAACAGATCAAAATATATTCTACCTTCTCTAGTTCTGTAGCCTTGGGCTAATTCAGATGAATATTGTAACTTTAAACATGAAACCAAATGAATATATTTTTAAGCTCTCAAAGAGTTAGACTAGGTTAACCAACTTGTGTAAACCTCCTCTTAAACCTCCTGGTTTAAGAAAGCAGTTTGCCTGTACTACTGTAAATGTGAAAGTACGTCTGCATAATCATATCGGCACAAAATCTTTACGCATTTCACAAAGAAAAAAGTCTATTTTCTTTCCAGCAAAAAGCAAAAACTATATTTGTTGCCAAACGGTTATCTGTGGTTGCATATCTCTGTTGTATCGTTCCCAAAATTCCATATCGTTCGAGCTCTAGTGTTTTTCATTGTTAGAATCGTAAACAATGTGTTGTAAAAACAGCTTATATTACAATGCATTGTGTGCTAAGTGTAGTGCACGATTCCACTAACGTGTATAACAAATGGGGAAATGGTAATACTATTTCTACAAGCATATAAGTAATTTGTTATATTAGTTATTTCAGGAAACGGTATAAGATTACAGCAATGCTTGGTGTTGTTGTGTCTGTGCGTGTGTGTGTAGCACACGTGTGTGTAGCATTGGCATTGTGTGTGTGAGAGAGAGAGAGTGTGGGAGTGCGAGTGTGTTTTTCAGCTGTATCGCTTGTCTTTTGTCTGTGCGTCTCCGTGTCTCGTGACACCTGTCTCTTTGTGCGTTTGTCAGTCTCAACTTCAGTTTTGTGTGACTGAGCTGCATTCCTTCTGTACGGAGTGAAATTAAAGAATATTATGTTAACAGCTGATTCTGTAACGTCCTACAGGTCGGGTTCTCTCTGGTGCCTGTGTGTGTGCTTCTGTCTGCGTTTCAATCATTTAAATGTGTATTCAGTTCCATGTGACTAGTTGGGACTGAGAACATGCTTGCAACAACAACCTAAGGACAACGGGTTTAGTGGGAACACTGCAACACGCACACACAGTGTCACAGAGTGTTTGTATTACTGTACTGTGCATGTGATCAACATTTTAGGACTGACTTTATGAATGCTGTATTTATATTTTGGAGCGTTTTTAATCTAGTAAGTAAAATAAATGTTGCGCATAGTGTGACGAAGCGTAAATCAGGCATAACGCTAAATCTAATCCCAAAACATAACTCCTAAATGCCTAATCCTATAATCCTAACCAGCAGCCCTAACCCTAACCGCAGGAATCCTTTTTATAATTGTAAAACATCTCGAAATGCTCTCTCAAAATTATATATATTTAAAAAAACATAATGGCACAATTTCATCCTAGTCCTCACAATGTCAGTTTATTATTATTATTTGGTCCTCAGTAATACAGTATACTAACACACACATGCAAACATGTATGCACAAACGCACATGTACATGCGCACACACACAAGTGTACACACACGCACGCACACACTGGAAGCAGGGGGCTACCCTGTGAAAACGGTCTTTTCTTCCCATTGTTGACCACAGTGAGGTGTTTGGATTGCCTTGCTCGAGGGCATAATTCTGCTTGTTTCTGGGGGAGAGAGAGAGCGTCTCGCTGTCCTCGCCCACGCAGCTTTTCTCACAATAACAGGAATGATAAACGAGATTCCCATCATGGTTAAATTTCACCCCGTAATAGTAGCATCCAGTCGCTTAAACACAGACAACATGCACAGACGTTGATCGGACAGAGGCACGAAAAGAATGTTGCTTTTGGGAAGATTTTATCTCAGATTTTTCACTGTTTGTTCATAAATTATAGCCCTTTCCATACGATCTTGCCATGAGAGAAAAACGATTAATACGTGCTTTGTTGCAGAAAGAAAACAAGTGTCTTTAAGTGTCAATCTAAAATCTAATTTATCTATCCGTTCCCTGGAACCCCAAACGACTCCCCTGGCTCAACATTACAGGCGTCATAACTCATCAGACAATGAAACCAAGCCCTGGAATCCATGATGGAGAGGAGAGGAGAGAGGAAAGGAAACTAGAGGATATGAAAGGAAACAAGAAAAGATGAAAGCAAAAGGAAAGCGTGCTGTAGACATAAGGAGACGAGAGGAGAGGAAACTGAGATAATCATATATGGACAGGTCAGCCAAAGACGCAGGCAATGCAGACCTGAATGGAAACTAGGCTAAACGCATTTATGCTTGCTTTTGTTATTCTTTCCCAATTAATGTTTGATTGTTTTCATTTCTGTCTACAGTATGAACAAGAAAGAAAAAAACATTCTAATCTTTCCATCACTTTGATTTATTTTTTTGCAGTAATAAATCCCACCCTTGTTTGTGGGCTGGTCATATATCTGCACTGTTTGGGTAGAATCATGGACTGAAATGAATGGTAATGTTCTGCAGACCGTTTTGGAGACATCATAAATTATTCAGCAGTTGTGCCAATAAAACATCTTTAAATAACTAACTAGAGAGAGGAATATACAGTATATATATATACGAGAGAGAGAGAGGGAGAGGGAGAGAGAGAGGGGTTGAGAAATGGGACTGTATAAGAAGCAGGGTGACCTTTCACTGAAAACATCTAGATGGGTTGATCCCAAAGGACACATACTGCAAAATAGAAGGAGCTATACTAATATACTAAATAATAAAAACATTAGAACAATATAAGGTACTGTGTATACACAGCGACAGTGCTAATTGGTAACATACGTGAAAGTGATACTAGAGAATACAAAACAAGGACGGAAAACCGGTATGAGTGGTTGTATATGTCAGATGATCAGCATACAGTACATGGTTTGGTGGTAGTAGTTGGTAAAAATAAATACAAGGAGCGTCTCTCACCACTGAAAGAACAATAGCTTCACCATGTGCTTTCTGATGTTGACATTGCACTCAAAATATAATCTCTTCTTGTTCCAAACGCCAGCAGGGAGAGATCGTTTTTCATTCTGAGAGAGAGAATCATCACAAATAGACTGATGTGTATGAAAACAGAACCCAACCATCTACACCAAGCGGCAGCTCATCGATCTGCCACTTTAGCAGACTGTATACAATCAAGTATAAATGTGACTGGACTTTGATGTGACCGTCCGAGTAATGTAAGCTTGTACGGTACAGTAGGTTGGCTATACTGCTGCTATTGTTTCGAAGGTCTTTCAACATGTATGAATGTCAACATTTGTTAACGATTCGTAGTGGTTTGGAGAAGCTCATTTCAAACCACGATTCTACATACTGTATGAGCAGTCCATAAACAAGGGTGTGATTTATTGCTGAAAAAATTCAAAATGATGGGAATGTTTTTTTAATGCTTTATTAGACAGAAATGCAAACGGTAACAGTGTACAATCAAACACGAGTTGATTCGCCACGATTATGACGATTATGCAAAGTTGTTGCAATTATAAATAATTGTGGTTATCTCCAAATAATTGCGATTAGACGGATAATGTACGGAGCGATTGTGACAGGCATAGGCAGTGGCATTTCTAAGCAATTTGGAGCCCTAGGCAAGATTTTCCCTGGCTCCAGGGAAAATCTCCTCATAGTCCGCCCCCCTACCCTCATGGCACCCTAGGCAACTGCCTAGTCTGTCTAATGGCAAAAACGCCCCTGGGCCTAAGGTAGTTAATACGGTATTGCTGCTCTACAGTGACACACCAGTGACGGTGTGTTTACTGACATGGGGAGCGAGGTAGCAGGAGACAGTCTACGCCACAGTGCTTTGAAATGATGTCGTGAACATTGTGTATCCTGGAGACGAGTATGAATTATCCATTATGAGGCTTATTGTTTTTGTGAGAGAGAGGAAGACAGAGTCTGAGAGCTGCTGTCAACCTTACTGTCGGCAGACCTGGGGAACATCCACCAAATGGCAGCATTCTTCAAAACCAATTACAAGTCCATTAACTCAATTGCTCTGATGATGCACGGCGACACAGTGAACGAACACACACACACACACACACACACACACACACACACACACACACACACACACACACACACACACACACACACACACACACACACACACACACACACACACACACACACACACACACACACACACACACTTCCACAAGTGACTGCCACAAGTAGGAGCATGCACGTGCATTCAAATGCACAATGTACAAACCCAAACCCACACATAATGCACTCGTTCATGCACACACACACACACACACACACACACACACACACACACACACACACACACACACACACACACACACACACACACACACACACACACACACACACACACACACAAAGTAAAATATGTTCAAATGTACCCAGGGCGTAGATTAGACTTTATTGATGCATGCATGCACTCACGTGGCTCATTTTTCAAGCCAGGGCATGCTTTTTATTCAACAGCTAACCAGAGATAATAAACACTACAAAAATCCCTCTAATTAATGTAGTGCTGGGGAGAAACACACTGTCAGTCTCTCTCTCTCCACACAAACACACGCACGCACGCACGCACACACACACTTTCTCATGTGATCTCAGCTGTCTGACTGTCATGTGACTCAGGCTCTTGCCAAACACCAGACAAATTAATTTGGATGTTGTTGTTTTTTCTCCTATCTTAACGATCAACTTTGTTATGATAGGCCTACCGCGTATGTTTGTTTAATCTACAAGAGGTAGATTATTTGATCTCTCTCTTTTATTTTGTGATTCTGACTGCTTAGAAACACTGATGTTTTTTCCACACAGGCTCTGTAAACAGTGCATTTAGAATGGTGTGAAAGCACCAGGAGCTTTTACTGCATGCACAAGTCCAGTCAGGAGATGTAAGACTTAAAACATTGTTTTGGTCTTTCAGTGTGTGTACAGTACAGAATACTATGGAAACCCATCCAAAAATGCAAACAATCGAGAGCGAAAAAAATTGACACTAAAAAGGGCTTTTCACACGGGGAGTAATACATCGTGCCTCTAGTTCATTCTCAACGGGACAGGCGTTTTTTACCACGGATCACCATTTGATGACATTTTAGACCCACAGAGCCCAGAACTATAGATTTCTTTTGCTTTTGCCCACATTTGGGACACAAAACAGCCAAACATACACCTTTCATGCATAATGTTATTTGGAACAGCACACCACACTTCTTTCATGAACAACTATTATATACAGGTTTTTGTCATGAACATTATACTCGATCAGTTAGCTCTGGGTATCTTGTGGTGCCAAAACACAACCATCATAGTATGGTAAGAACTGTTCTTTATAGAACTTTTTCAAACTGGAATATGCTCCCTTTGATCCTAAGGCAAACCAGAAGCAAATACTCTTTTAAAAAGTGTCTTAAACATGAACTGATGACTCTTTCGTAGATGTTGTTTTATCCCTGCATCTTATTTATTCTCATATTTTATTATTTTTCTGTGAACATTGTGTTGGTTGACACTCACCGTTTTAGCTATTAACTTGATTTGTTTGTTTAACTTTCAATTTCTGTTTTTATGTACATTTTTTGTGGACCCCAGGAAGACTAGCGACCACTATGTGGAAGCTAATGGGGATCCGAATAAAGAATAAAGAATAAAGCCAAACATACAGATCAAGAATGACCATTAATATTCTACATTGTGTACAGTAGACTTGGGCTAATTCACATGAAACTCCTGTGAGTGTAAAAATGAAACCAAACAGACCCGCAAGGGTCCGTTTGGTTTCATTTTCAAGTTTCCATCCTTTACTCTTTCTCTGTATTTTGTACTGTATTTTCAAATACAGTACAATATCCTTTTACCTTTATTATTCATTTGTCTTATTATTGTTTGGATAACTGGTCAAGCGTCCCATCCCTCGCGTGTGTGTGTGTGTGTGCGCGTGCGCGCACGTGTTTGTGTGCGCGCGCACGTGTGCGTGTGTGCGTGTGTGCGTGTGTGTGTGTGTGGTTGAAGTGTAAGTAGGCTATGTGAGAAGTGCTGTGAGTTAGTACAGAGATAAAGAGCTCACACAAAGAGCTCTTTGTGTGGTGCACACACACACACACACACACACACACACACACACACACACACACACACACACACACACACACACACACACACACACACACACACACACACACACGCACACACACGTCTCTTCTCTCTCTCTTTCTTACATTTGTTCCTGGTTTAGTCATAACTCCTGAAAAGACATTAACAGTAAAGTTGACGTGTTTAAAAGCACCGCCACCTGTTTCCAATGGAATCCCCATCAGGCCCTTCTGTAAAAGTCCCTTATTTTAAAGCCACAAACGCAGCCGCGCATGACGCCTCACATAAACACTCACACACGCGTGCACACGCACACACGTGTGTATCCCACAGACAGACACACATCACACACTGTTATATCCATATGTGCACTGTTCGGATTGCACTACTTGTGAGGACAGCAACATTTTTTGGATGTATGTATACATTTTTTGTGGGGGAAATTAAAGCCTGAGTTTTACCTGTCAGCTAGAACTGCCATTTTTGGTGCATGAAACGCATGTACAGTAACTAAGTAGCTTGATCAGGGATAACTTCTACACTAACTCTAAGCCTGGTTGCAAGCCTGACAATTTGTCTTGTAAGGAACAGGAAAATGCACGCAACATGGCACTTTGTCTGAAACACACACACACACACACACACACACACACACACACACACACACACACACACACACACACACACACACACACACACACACACACACACACACACACACACACACACACACACAGCAGAAACCAGACACACATTTGCACATATGAATATGTACACGGAAGTACAATGGCACTAATACTTTGTCTGAAACACACACACATGCGTACACACACACACACACACACACACACACACACACACACACACACACACACACACACACACACACACACACACACACGTGTGCACGCATACACATGCACGTGCGTCCACACGCACACATGCACACACATGCAAACGTTGCAGTGTGGTCACGTTAAGTTCAAACACTCTGAAGTGTGTGTGTGTGTGTGTGTGTGTGTGTGTGTGTGTGTGTGTGTGTGTGTGTGTGTGTGTGTGTGTGTGTGTGTGTGTGTGTGTGTGTGTGTGTGTGTGTGTGTGTGTGTGTGTGTGTGTGTGTGGTGGTAAATGGTCCGTGATGGCTGCACACTGCCAGAGTACTGAGGGCTGCAGCCCTGATCTCACTTTGAACTTTGCCATCAAGCATAACGTGTGTGCGTGCATGTGTGCATTCATGTGTGTGTGTGTATAGGGTATATACAATACAAAGCGAAACGTAATTGTTTTCTTTGCAGTCTACTTACTTGGCCACAACGATGCTTCATATGTGCATGAATGCATCTGATGAATACCTAATTTGTGATTAAGGAAATGTGTTTAATTAGCGACGCAAACAACTGTGTCAAGCGCCTGTACAAACACAATTGGTCCGCGTTTTGGAAAGGGAAGCTCGCTGGGGAGGGTAATGCATGTGGTTCCCTAACTTGTTCGTGTCAAGGGCCCCCACATTGGCACTAATTAGCTGGGGGACCCCCATTTCAATGAATAACGCCAGCAATCCCTGTGAGAGAAGATTTTTACAGCTCTAGCAGTGATTCTCACCCTGTTTTATTTCAACTTCCCCCAGTTTTACATGCATTAGTCTACAGACCCCCATCTAGTGGCGTTTCTATCTCTGGAACCCCCAAGTTAAATAGTAAAATCAATGCTTTTAGTGTACAGATGTACATTGTTTACTTTAACATCTTTACATCAGACTTACATACCCATTAGGGGTACATTGACCCCCCACATGTCCTGAATGAAGAATGCCAGCTATTGCCATCCATGAGGCGGTTCAGAGTTCCTAAATTTAAGAAAAACAGACTAAAGAACTCTTTTGTACATCAGTCTTTCCTTCTTATAAACCAGAATCGATAAATCGAAGGTCATGATTGTCATGTTTTGCTCTTTGTTTCTGTTGTCGTGTCTGGATGTCGCCATGGATGCAAGACAAATTTCAGTGCAAACTGACAATAAAGTTGTATCATATCGAATCGCACATTCCGATGGGTTCCAAACTTATCATTTAGCTGGGTACCCCGTGGAACTCTCTCATTGACCCCTGGAGGTCCCTGGACCCCACTTTGGTAATCACTCCATCTGTCGGTAGGGAATGTTGGGATGGTGGACAGGAGGGGTAGGCTGCAAGGCTGTACAGACCCAGTGGGGGCTCCTCAAAGGCAGCTGAGTCAGTAAGGATACAACACAGACATGTGGGGGCATTATTTGGCAAAATGAGACGAGTAATTGGTGAGGAAAAGCAATATACATAGTATATACTGTATTTTTTTAAGAGGGAGAGGAGAGAGAGAGGAGAGCGAGTAACAGCTAGGAGACCAGTGGAAAGTTAAAAACCTTGTTGTCGTCTGGTCTTTAAGCCGTTCAGAGCTGTAACACAACATAAAGTGAACACCAACACACCATTATGCCGTGCAGAAACCATGACGACAGCACAAACATCAACAGACACTTAAACTGTGGACCGAATGCAGACAATAAGAGGATTAGAGAGGTGATCTGCCAGCCTAAGTGAAAACAGTCCCATCCCACTTGAAATCAGATCAGGTGTGCAGGATAAGGAGTCGTGTGTGTGTATATCGTTGCTGTCTGGTAGAGGATCCAGACAAAACTGTCACTTCAGAGCAAAAGAGAAAAAAGGGAAAAAGAAAATAGTAGAGCTTTGCGTTGCACCTGTCACAAACGAATACATGAAGGCTCGGCCCAAATAATACTCGTACCGGATGAAAAGTTGTGAAATTGAGGGGCCAGAAAACTGAGCTCTCGTGAGGGTTGTTGCAGCCTGAAAGAGGGACAAAAGAGGGACAGTTCCATTTTTGTGTACAAATGTAAACCAATTGGACCCTGGCTGGTCCATTTGGTTCCATTTGTACACTCAGGAAAAAAAGGGTCCTAAAAGAAAAATCATTAACATGGTGAAACACAATTTGATGGTCAAGCCGCCATTGGCCTGATCCCATGAAGTGACCGAGCCTTTCTGTTACCTCACAGTCAAAGCAAGTTCAGTCTGCCTAGAGCACTATAAGGGACAGTACTGACACGCTTTGATCTCGCATCTCGTGTTTTGCGTCAGTAGGCCTACTCTCCGTTATAGAACTCTAACAGTACATTTTAACAGCAGGTGATGGACAAATGACGTCGGCCGACATCCATTATTTGTCTATGAGAGCCGCCAATTTGGGCGATAGCAGCCGAACGGGCGACGGTTGAAAAAGGGGGGGGGGAGCGTCGGCCGAAAAGATGAGTTACTGAGCTTTTCGGTCAAATCGGCCAATGCTCGCCCGGGGATAGCCAATCAGATCCAAGTGCTGCTTTTTTCCCCCCTCGACCCCAAACCATTCGGCGCAGTTTGGTTCCTAGTTCCGCTCCACTTCCTCCTCCACCTTCCTTTTTTTTCCTGTGCACCACAGCATCGTCATTTATGGTACATTCTCATGATCACGTGATTTACATCATCCAATCACATGCTAATTCCATCTCCATAGCGACTACTGTAATTAAACTGGAAGGTTGCACATGCATCCTGCATGCTTGCTTGCTGCTGCACACAGATACTGCTGTCTGCTTAAGCTTCTGCTGCTCACTCTCCACCACCCCAGCTACCACCTTTCCATTTTTAGGTATGGATGATTCCTTCTAAATCCAGTTAATATTGTTACTGATTTTGATTTTCACATTCCCATTAACAATTACCATTTAGTACCCTTATTATTTATTAATTGTTCACAGAAGTCTTGGGCGATATTGATTTTTTAATATCGATATTGATAACGTGATTAAAACCGGTATTATCGATATTACCGAGTCTAGCGGCCAAACCACCGACTGCTCTCCACGAGGGCTCGTGATCTTCTCTGTCCGTCCCCCCTGTCCCCCCTGTCAATCACGACGAGCAGCGCAATCACAACGATAACCATTTTCCCCATTATATGTTAAATTAAACCCTTGTGCATCCACCCTGTGGATATCAAACATCTACATCAAAGGACAACACCACAGCAGACGATCACAGCACACCATGCACAGACAGAGTAGCCAATTGTATTTAAAAATCAACTGAAATATAACTTGCTGTGCCACCGCACCGCAGCAGCGAGCAGACGGCTGCGCACGCATGCACACACACACACACACACACACACACACACACACACACACACACATACACACACACACACACACACACACACACACACACACACACACACACACACACACACACACACCAGTAGTCCAGGGACCACCAGTGGTCCCTGAGAGCATGAGGTCCATTTGGTTTCATTTTGTGATCTCAAGAGTTACAGATCCATAAGGGTCCGTTTGGTTACAAAGGATCCATCATTTAGCTGGATCTAACTAGCGATCCTCAAACAATCAGTGCCGCCATTACAAAAAAAAAAACAGCAACCAAGGCTTTTTTTTAACCTTACCTTGTCTCCAAATAACAGGTCAACCACCAAAGATCAGGAAAAAGATCGCTATTAGATCCAAAAGTCAATAAATCCAAGCTCCTTCAGTGTACAGATCCATAAGGCTCCTCTGTCCCTCTACTACACTCTCTCCGTCTCTCTGTTTGTTGTGTGGTTGCTATGGAAACCCGTAGCTGACACACGTGGCAGGGAGAGCCACGTGGGTGAGGGTGAGAACTCAACTACATGCAACACATGCTCTCTCTCTCTCTCTCTCTCTCTCTCTCTCTCTCTCTCTCTCTCTCTCTCTCTCTCTCTCTCTCTCTCTCGTTCAGTCCAAACAACGCACACGTGTTCATATAATAATAGCATTAACCGGGGAGTCACTAATTGCAGCTGGCTATGTGCAGAAGATAAAAGGTGGCATTCTCAGTCCATATTATTTAATTAAACGGTATATAATTATACACATCATATACACCCAACGAAACCACTCAATGGACACAGCAAATACCAGTTTGAATTATCAAAATCCGTTCAGAATTGAAGATGCATAGAAGGAATCAAATCTCAACTCTTTGCCATGCGACATGAGCGGGCGGCGCTGCATGGTTGTTTTTCTTTTTTTGGACGATATTGTTTGGAGGGGACGGTAAAATACGATATTCGGTATTCGGTATTTTTTGTAAATCCTGCGATATTACTCGGTATTGATTTTCAATATCGTGGTAAACGGTAATACCGGTATATTGCCCAAGACTAGTTCACAGATCTATGCACAATCTTTGGCAGGACAGTTGTCCGCTTTGGAAATATGATTCATGGGATTTGGTTGACATGTTTTATGACTATGACCGGATCACTGCAGGCTGTGTGCGAGTGTGTGTGCGTGCGTGTGTGTGCCTGTGCGCAAGCTGTCGTTAGGGATGTACGATGTCGTATGTCATAGAATGCTTTTTGCACTCTCAGCAGTTTAGAAGGTAAATGTGTGGGTGTGTGTGTGTTGTCATAACAGACTTTTATAACAGAGTTTTGGGGTATTCGGTGAAAACGGACATCGGTGTGTTTTCATTTTCTCTCTCTTCCTGTAGAGAAGGAAGCTCATCCCTCTGTTCTCTCACTAGTGAATCTCTCTTTCATTTCACTTTGGCTTCCACACATCCACCCCGATCACGCACACACAGGGCAGGGGTTGACAGTGACACTAAGGTCTCCGAGGCACTTGCCCATCGGGCAAGTGTCAGGTTCTACTTGCCCTCAGGTTCTACTTGGTCATGGCCACTTGCCCCCCAGGTTCCAGGTGGTCCCCAGTTAAGTTGGTTAACCAGATGTAACTCTTGAGAACGTAAAAATGAAACCAAATGGACCCTTGCAGGTCCATTTGGTTTCATTTTTACGCTCTCAAGAGTTAAAATTCATGATCTTAATTAGCCCGGTTCTACACTGTAGCAGATTAATGGTCATTTTGATGTGTGTGTTAATTTGCCTGTTTTGTTTCCCAAATCCAGCCTGGAATTGTGGATAGCTAGAAAGCAGGGAAAGACACAGAGGCAGAGTGCAATGCCTTCAAAACAAATTTATCTTGTGTTGTGTTATCGTGCACTAAGTTGCACACTTGCCCGATCGGGCAACCCGGTAGCAGTCTTCACTTGCCCCGCCAAGTGTTAGTGTCAAGCCCTGCACAGGGTGACGCCTACATGCTGGATCAGAATCTGAGACTCTGTCCAGGTCTTCTACACACTGATCAGCTATGACCTTGCACCGTCACCTAATACTTTAATCCCCCCAAAAAAGTAAAAACAAACATCCAATTTACATGAAAATATAATAGAGCAGTGGTTTTCAACTTTATCATAACTGGGCCGACTGCATTTATTCTGCTTTTTAGCCACGGACCACCATTTGATGCAGTAGTCTAGTCTCTCAGACCCAAAACGAAGAGAGAAAACTGGCAAAACGTCAACTTAACAATTTATCTACATTTTCTAAATGTGTAGATTTTGAAAATTAAGTAATTCAGATACACATAAATATGTTTGAAAGCCATTGGTTTAAACAACAGAGCCAACATAACTCCACATTAGAACCCCTCCCAACTGTCTGTATTTGCATGGGACTTTACAGAAAAACAAGCAGACATGGCAACAATGGATGTGACAACTAGACAGATTGTTAATATTCTGAATAAGAAAGTGAGGTGAGACTTGAAGTGTGTGTGTGTGTGCGTGTGCGTGTGCGTGTGCGTGCGCGTGCGTGCGTGCGTGTGCGTGTGCGTGCGCGTGTGTGTGTGCGCGCGTGCGTGCGTGGTGCTGTTACTGTCCTGTCTCTGGGTCAGATGTGTCAACCTTTAGCCAAGTGCAAATGATGTTCAGATCACAGACCAGCACAGACCTCATTACCCAGTCAGCATTCTGCTGTATGTGTCAGTCAGTCTGTCAGTCACTCAGACAGGCAGCTAGCAGAACGTTATGCTATGACAATTGGCAGCACTGGTAGTCCTACAGACACACACGCTGCTGCACGTCGTCCACACAAACACACTCGGGCGCTGGTTGAGTTTTGCCGAGCGCAGCCCTTTTCTGACACCTGCACATGCCTTCTCATTTCACTTGCAAGACCGAGTGTTAATATTGATGAGTGTGTGTGCGTGTGTATGTGTATATCTGTCTACGTTTTAAATCAGGGGTTTTCAACAGGCGGTCCAGGGACCACCAATGGTTCTTAAGAGGATTCCAGGTGGTCCCCAGGTTAAATGATGGAAAGTAGCACCAGATGTAACTCTTTGAGAGTGTAAACATGAAACCAAATGGACCTGTGTGTGTCCATTTGGTTTCATGTTTAGGCTCTCAAGAGTTAAAATAGTCACCATCTGAATTAGCCCCAAGTCTACACAACTATAGAACATAGAAGATTAATGGTCATTTTGATCTGTATGTTTGACTGTTTTGGTTTTGTTTTGTTTTTTTCTGAAAGCCAGCTTGGTAGACAAAACAAAATTGTGTGTGTGTGTGTGTGTGCGCGCGCACGCACGCGCATGTTCCAACCAGCAATAGCAGTCATAATTACATCTTACAATTCATCACATTCATCCTCTAGATAGAGTCCTGAACGCACCACTTCTACAACGTTCCCCTACTCTCTCTATCCCTACCGAACCATGGACCACACCACTTGGCCCGCCATATTTCCTGCTCATGCACCGAGTACACTGTGTTACTGTAAGTGTAACTTTGGATCATAACGGGTAAACAGTTGTATATTTTGTTGCCATGTGCGGCCGTCTCCCCGGGAGGCTTCACATTGGTTCCATGTGGGACGTCCCAGACGGAGGCGGCCGTCACCCCAAACCCGCTGCGGATAAACGCAAACAGACGCAGCAGAAACAGCAGCGTGACACCTGTGACTTCTTACATGATGATGGATGTGTGGGAGTGACGCAGCACCACCGCAGCCTTTCAACCTGGTGTGTGTGTGTGTGTGTGTGTGCGTGTGTGCGTGTGCGCGTGTGCGCGCGTGCGTGTGTGTGCGCGTGCGCGCATGGATTGCCATACCAAATGTCCCCACAAGTATCATACAAACTGATGCACAGAAAATAGCAGATTCTTCAAGCATCCACTGAGAGTTCAGATCAGTGCACATGTTCAGTGATGTAGATCCACTGTCCATTTTATAGGTCCAGGATGCATTTGGACTGTAAGCTCTGCATTCCGGAGACACACTACTGTAAACAGCATATGGGGGAAAAAATCTCAAAAGAAATGCTAAATGTTAAAAATCTTGTGTAAAGGTGACAGAACAGGACAGGTTTATTATTTTTTACATTTCTTCATGTATGAAAACACATGTAAAGATTTAACTGGGACTGTTGTTTGCAAAACATCTTTGGAAATTGGAAGATTTGGAATTTCTTTCAGACGGTCCTACATTTATAAATTATATGAATACAAACACATAACCATATCAAAATTAAATGGAAGTTATTGGCTGCATTTTGTAAAAATTACTATTATTAATTAACTGCTAACATTGCAGAAGTGGGACTCATTTAAAATATGAAAACCTATATGAAAACTTATTTCAGTAAGCTTTTGGATTCAAGGGATAAAAAGTCAAAGTTGCATTCATAATATCGCCATGCTAACATTTTGACGTCCTCAGAAGTATAGTAATTCAAACATTATTTGTGTGTGTGCGTGTGTGCGCGCATGCATACCTGCATGCACACACACACAGACACACTCACTCAAATAATGTGTGTGTGGGATGGTTAAGCCGCAGTTGCAGATGAGTGATTTGCCCGGTTATTTGTTAGCATACTGTGGATTAGCGCTGCGCTCTCTTCTGCCCACGGCCAACTCTAACTGCATCTAAATGGCTTCCATCCTCTCATGTTTGACTTCATTTGAACAGGATGTGATCTATTTACGTTTCACTTTGCTCCGCTCTGCAGCTCTGTGCTGATCCAGAACCACGCCTTCATGGGTTTACATGCATAATGCTGATCTTTTAAACTAAAGGGACACGAAGTCCCCGGGGCTGGTTTCGTTTTGTTTCTGTTTTCCAGTTCAGGTTAAAAAATAATAATACTACAGCAGATTTAAAAATGTGGCAGGCTTGTGAGCAACGCAGCTGCAGCTAATCGAATTAAACAATGACTGTGAGATTTCTGGAAGCCAAAGATATCTTTGTAATATTTTTTTATCCCACAATTTTGTAACCCATTTTTTCACCCAGTGCCAATTCCTAATGTGATCCTGGGCTCTACACACCCTCCGCCAACAAAGATATCTTTATGATGTCACTCATCTTTGTTTAGCGTAGAACTGAAGGGCGACTCCAGTTCTCCAGGGGGTTTGTGTTGTTGTTGCACACAACAACTCCAAACGTTCGTTCAAACCTGAAGGTCGTGCAGGTCGCTCCCTGGAGTGGTGGGTTGTATTATTGGTTATTGAGAGATGCAAGGGCGCAGAAATGTTACTGCATGTGGAAGTTGAACAGACTCGTTCCATTTTGTATCTAAAAACACCTACAGCCAAACTAGCAAACACCAGGAATGCACTGGTTGAATAAAAGATCACACCACATTAATATCATTGCTGCTACTGTATCATTTTTGAGCATCCGTATATATCTAGGGCTTGAATGTTGAGTCTGTGAGAAGCAGAAGTCATTTCCACTTGGAGTTGCAAGCATTGCCGTGCTGTGCCAAATCACACCCTCGCCCACCTCTGACACCTTCTACAATGTATTGCGCTCGGCTTTCCTAAGTGTCTGTCGCTCCCACACTCATGTACCCCCTCTCAGCTACCATCCTATACCATCTGTCTCTCCTACACTTTGGCCCTCTCAGCTTGCATGCTGGCTGTTTCATTATAAAACAAGCGGCATGTGATTGAACTACCAGTAGGGTTATCAACGGGTCATCTCAATGAGGGTATCGTGACAAGAAGAGCTACAAGAATGACACACGTTACTTATCCAAACAGTGACCTCTCTCTCTGTTGTTGGTGGTGACTGTAAACAGTAACAGATGTATCGGGGGGGTTGGCGGCGAGGACAATGCGGGCGAAACCTCAAAGCGGCGTTCAACTCTTCTTAATCCATAATGGTTGTATCATTGGCGTGTCCTCGCTCGCCCCCATCGACTGCTCCTTGAGCATCGCGTCTCAGATGCAGATCAGAGAGGGAGAGATACTGTGCTGCAGCATTTGGCCTGATGTGGAAGTGTGATAACAGATCTGATAACAGATTTCTAAGCAGGCTTGAACAGCAGAGAGATAAGAGACAGACCCGCAAAAGAAAATACTGCATTGTCCCGAATATAAGACGACTCTGGTTATAAGAGGACTCCCGTTTTTCAAGGCTTATTTGTGGAAAAAGAAGATTGAATGTCAAATAGTCTAGCCCGCGAATATAATAGGACCCATTTTTGGGGGGATATAAGAGCCTATTGGCTCTTATATTCAAGCCAATAGGCTAAAGATTCACAGATCTCTGTACATGTACATGCATCAATTATTCATGATTCATGAACAATTTGACCCATGCAGTTTGAAATATATTTGCACCCATGTTATATTTTCCCCCACTGATGGGTTAATTTTCAGGCTTCAAAATCACATTTGTGTGTAATGAGCGTGCAAGAATTTGTACTGTAGCCTTCTGTAGTGCATGTACTGCTGCTGCTCGCATCGCTGCTGCAGAGCAATGTGTGTGTGTGCGTGTGCGTGTGTGTGCGTGCGCTGCTCCAAGGTGCCACCCAACGTCATATCCGTCCTGCAATGGACATACAGTTCATGTGGACAGACTTGTGCTGGAGACATTGGGCACTACTCAAAAAATGCAAAAAATAGCAGATCAAATTATTGTGATGCTTTTGTGTGACACCATAGCATGAGTGTGGACATACATGTATTTTCAAACAAAATATGAAAAGGTGCCTCACAGCATAGCTTTCATCTTAATGTGTCTCTCCTATATGTATGTGTTGAACTATACTCAAAATGTATAGAGCACATTTAAAATATCCATAGCCAAAGAAAATACTACAGTACTATACAACACCGTACATGCAGAAACTGACTACAAAGTAACAAACACACAACTGAAAACAGTGAGTTGGAATCCATGGTCTTGGTGTGCCAGTTTCACCAGAAATATATATGTTGAGTTGTGATGTGAAAGTGTCGATGGACTGGGAGGCTCAGTCTAAAGCCCCCTGAGGCTCTGGACCAGCCTGCTGCTATAAGCCACAGCCTCAGGGCAGCCGCAGCAAAGCAATATACTGTACTGTATAGCTCTCTCCTGTCTGTAGCTATATCTGCTATAGCACTGGCTCCCAAAGTTTGGGAACCACTGTGCTATATTAGAGCAGTGGTTTTCAACCTTTTTCATACCAGGGCCCACTATTTATTCAGAATTTGAGCTGTGGGAAACCATTTGATGACATTTTAGCCCCACAGCCCCCAAAACTAAATATTTCTTTTGTTTTTGTCCACAATTTCAGGATGGATTTCGGAGAAAACAAAGCAGTCAAACATACAGATAAAAAATGACCATTAATCTTCTACAGTACATTCTCTAGTTGTGTAGACTTAGGCTAATTCACACGATGAATATTTTAACTCTTGAGAGCGTAAGCATGAAACCAAATGGACCCGCAAGGGTCCATTTGGTTTCATGTATGTATGTACAGTACCAGTAGGTGATGGTATGTCTGTGTAATATGTGTGTCTCCTGTATATGAAGGTGTTTGATATGTCTCTTCTCTCTGTCGGTATCACCTCTGTCTCACCTCACTGCATGTCTCACCTCTGTATCCCTCACACTGAGATGGAGTGATTGATTGCCTTATTTCTCGCCAACACTCACAGGGTGATGGAGAGGAATAGTGTATACTGTGTGTGTGTGTGTGTGTGTGTGTGTGTGTGTGTGTGTGTGTGTGTGTGTGTGTGTGTGTGTGTGTGTGTGTGTGTGTGTGTGTGTGTGTGTGTGTGTGTGTGTGTGTGTGTGTGTGTGTGTGTGTGTGTGTGTGTGTGTGTGTGTGTGTGTGTTTTTATTGCAGTGTTTCCAACGGTTTCTTGAAAGATGTGTCCCCTTTTGAAAGGATGAAGGGTTAAACTTTATTTTTTTGATCTCAATCATTGACAACAAACATTTAAACATGTTCCAACAGCTCAAATTATACTACCTAGATGTAAGACCCATTCATACTCCAGTACTCCATACATACTCCAGTTTTAGGTGAATAGTGACTGCTTAGTAAAACAGAGTTGCGTTTGCTGAATTGCGTGAATTGCTTAGTATCATATGAGTGATGTCTACACCGAAATGGCACAATGGTGTTCGGTTAAGGTTGATTTGTTATTCAAATATCCAAAGTACCATAATCGTGAGTTGCCTTGCCTTACAAGGTTTCCACCCGACAGCATCAGCCTGTTTGTGACGGTGACTTGAACCTGTCCTGCATCGGACAAGTTCAAAAGTCTGCAAATTGCCACCATCCCATAAGCTGGAGGGACACGAGCATTTGTAATTCACACGTCGGTAATGGGATGCTTATCCCATAGCCTGGAGGGATGATTGCGCTGTGATTATGAATAAAACAATGATATGGTTGTCATTGACCTTGGCCTGCTGTCAGCATACACAAGAAATATGACTCTAGGTGATTATAGTATACTTATAGCATAAATGAGAGATTCGCCGCAGAGATGCACACACCCTCGCACGTACGCACGCACGCACGTACACGCACACACACACACACACACACACACACACACACACACACACACACACACACACACACACACACACACACACACGTACACACACGTACACACACGTACACACACATACACACAGCGTAGATAAACATGAATCCCCTGGCAGAGATTAACAGTGCACTTGAAAACAATTATTTGGTGCTTGAAAAAACAAGGACCTCGGCTTGTACTCATTACTTTCGATCCTCCATGAACCAAACCTTCTGAATTGGCTAATAAAGACCACTTTGCATTTGGAAGGGGGGATATAATTCACTCTTTTATAACCTATATATAACATTTGTTTGTAACAGGGGCAGGCTAGGGGCCTTACAAATCATTGTGTGATAGGAACTTACGGTATTATATAAATATTTGTACGTGAACTACTTAAACCCTGCTACGCTTTCCTATTCTGGGGAGAACATTCACAGGAAATGGCACAACAGCTGATCTACAAGCTCACAAAGCAACCATGTGTTGTGAGCAAACAAACAAGCACCATTATAAAATAAAATACACAATCATTCACAACTTATTCAATCATCCAAACACATAATTCTCCTCTGTTCAGTTTGTACTTTGAACTATTTCTCCCATCTTTTTTTGCTATAGGTCACTCTTATTCTGAAGTTCAATCTCTTCCATGTCCTCAATGTTATCCACTAACTTTCGTCATTGTTTATAATCTGGTATTTCAGTTTTGAGGCAGTTTTTCATGATTGCCTTTTCCCCACTAGATTGTAGTAGAGACTTCTGGCTGTATCTAGGCTGCCTCTAAGCCACTGGTATTCAACCAGTCGTCCGCAGACCACTAGTCGCCCTTGAGAGGATTCCAGGTGGTCCCCAGCTAAATGATGAACATTTGGTAACCAAAACAACACTTTTAGATCTGTGACTTTTGAGAGTGTAAAGCGTAAAATGAAACCAAATGGACCCTAGCGGGTCCATTTGGTTTCATCTTAGGCTCTCAAGAGTTAAATTAAACATCTGAATTACATTTTCAAGAATCTACACTTTGTTATTTTGAACCTTTGGCCAGTTATCTCTCCTAAATTGTGGACACAAACTTGAATATCCTTAGTTTTGGGTCCGAGAGACTAAACTCAACTTCAAGTGGTGGTCTGTGGCTAAATTGCAGAATAAATAGTGGGCCCTGGTATGAAAATGGTTGAAAACCAGTGCTCTAAGCCAATAGGAGTCTTACCCATAATACCCATAGACATAAATCTGAACGCCACAACATGACACTGAGCAGAGGCAGAGGCTGCTGCACACACACTGATTATACTGCAGATGTTCATAAACAAGAACATTCTGCACTTCACAGTTACACCAAGAGTCATCATGTTATGTTTGTTGTTGTTGTTGTTGTTTAAGCTCTTGGAAGTTCTTCACTGTCTTCCATTTTGGGTGGTCACACACCACTGACCTGAAACCTTCCTGAAAACCTGCCTGAAACCTTCCGCAACTGTTTTCTGTGTGCATTCATAAGAAGATCAAAACACACACACACACACACACACACACACACACACACACACACACACACACACACACACACACACACACACACACACACACACACACACACACACACACACACACACACACACACACACACACACTATAGAAAGAAAGACAAGTCTACAGTATCTCTGTCCATCATCACACTAAAAACAATTGCAGAGAAATTAGTTTGCCTTGCAGGCACATTCTCACTTTGTGTGTGAGTGTGAGTGTGTGTGTGGGTGTGGGTGCGCGCACACGTGACATGCCACCTTGACAAGTGGTGACATGCCTTTAGTTCGCCTGAAGGAGTGGCCAATAAGATGAGAGAATTAAAATCGAGAATAGAACCAGGAGGAAAGCCGATAGGAACACCGCCTGCTGTTGTTCATTTCTTCTTCTTTGATAAGAGAGAGCCTGAGACAACAAAACCAAACCAACCTTTTGTTTTGTCTAATTATTAAAAGAATACATTTTAAAATATCCACAATAGCATATGTAAAAGCTCACAGTGTGTCATATTTCTACTTTTGTGAGACATACAGTATACTAGGTGTTTATCTCCCCTGTATGTGCTACCGAAAACAAACAGCTCAGCTACTTTTAGTTTGGACTTTTAACTGGGGTGCTGGAATGAAACAATTGAGGGAAGAGAGCACAGAACTGTGCAAAAAGGACATTTCAGGCAAGCTTTTTTGGGTCAGAGACCTACTTCAAGGCTCTGTGTACCCAGTAACCTGCATCTACATGATGAAAAAGACCTCCGACAAAAGCCAGCATTAACAAGAGATTAGCAAAGGAAACATTACACCTGTAATCGGGTGCGGAAAAACTCCAAGCAACAATCCCTGAAGGGAAAAGAAAGGTAGACATCTTAAGAAGGCCCAACAGTGACTTCCCCTGACATGATACTGTCACAGCACTGAATATGGTACTGTCGTGATACTGAACATGATGCAGGACATGACACTGTTATGATTATGCCATGATACTGGACATGACACTGTCATGACCCGTGATATACTGAACAGGGGTTGACACTAAGGTCTCCGAGGCACTTGCCCACCGGGCAAGTGCAAGTCAGGTTCTACTTGCCCTCAGGTCATGCTCACTTGCCCCCCAGGTTCCAGGTGGTCCTCAGTTAAGTTGGTTAACCAGATGTAACTCTTGAGAACGTAAAAATGAAACCAAATGGACCCTTGCGGGTCCATTTGGTTTCATTTTTACGCTCTCAAGAGTTAAAATTCGTCATCTTAATTAGCCCAGATCTACACTGTAGAAGATTAATGGTCATTTTGATGTGTGTGTTAATTTGCCTGTTTTGTTTCCCAAATCCAGCCTGGAATTGTGGATAGCTAGAAAGCAGGCAGAGTGCAATGACTGCCTTCAAGACAAATTTATATTGTGTTGTGTTATAGTGCACTATGTTGCACACTTGCCCGATCGGGCAACTAGGTAGCAGTCTTCACTTGCCCCACCATTTTTTTACTTGCCCCGGGCAAGTGGGCAAGTGTTAGTGTCAAGCCCTGCTGAACATGACACTGTCATGACACTGAATACTGTCGTAATACTGACCATGATACTGTAATGGCACTGAACAAGATACTGTAATGATACTGACCATGACACTGTCATGACATTGAACATGATACTGATCATGATACTGTCATGATATTGGTCATGTTACTGACCTGATACTGTCATGAACACTGACCATGATACCGACCTCATACTCATCATGATACTGTCATGACACTGGTCATGTTACTGACCATGATGATGTTGTCATGATATTGACAAGTGTACTGACACATCGGCGCAGAGCAGATGGCATCCTAAAGAACTTTAAAATAAAAATGTTCTGTGCAAATTGAAATTGTTTAAATTTAAAGTTATATGGTTATATTTGCCATGGTTTTGAATCTGTTTAAGTCAAACATTCACTTAGTTACACATTTGAGTTGTTACTTTGCGGATTTTGTTCATGGTGGATGTGTGAAACACAATTTATTTTTTCATGAGAACCATAACAATAGCACCAAACTGTAAACTCTAAAAGCTACAGCAGAAAGCTCAGGGGATCCTTCCGGGGGCAAGCGGGCGTGGAGCGGGTACAGAGTGGTACTACTACTACCATCATGCATAAATGACGGATGAAACATATCCCCGTCGGCTATGAAAACTGAATGACCGGAGGGGGTTAGGGTTGAGGATTATCAAAAACAAAGGTATGCACCTCACCCCCAGCAAAACACACACCCTGGCAGTAACACAGAAGGATGGATTTCTCCATCTTTTCCCACATGCACCAAATCTCTCTCTGGCTCTCTCTCTCTCTCACTTTCCCAGTCATGCTACAGCGGTGGGTTAGGTGTAGAGGGAGATGGAGAGGAGTCATGGATCAGACTGATGCTGTAGGATGAGGCCTCATGCATGTTAATCCCCCGTTGTCCCGGTGGAATCGAGGGGGCCTTGCCCCGGGGCCCCTGATTAAGGATTCACAGGGTATTAAACCCCTCCATAGTTATTACTGCACATCAGCTCAATGCTGCTATCAACCGGCTGTCCCTGGATTAAACTATAAGGAGATAAATCCCAGAGGTCTGCTCTGTGCGTTTGTGCGTGTGTGTGAGTGTGCGTGCGTGGGTGCGTGCATGCGTGAGTGAGGAGGAGATAATGTATGTGTATGGTGTGAGATTGGTGAGTGTTGAGGGCTTACTCTAGGTCAAGGTGGTTTTCCCTCCCTTAACCTGTGTGTGTGTGTGCGTGTGTGCGCGCGCGTGTGTGTGTGTGTGTGTGTGTGTGTGGGGGTGTGTGTGGGGGGTGTGTGTGTGTGTGTGTGTGTGTGTGTGCGTGTGCGTGTGCGTGTGCGTGTGCGCGCGCACGCATGCTACCATTGGCACTTTGTCAATGTATAATTGTGTATGTGGTTTGTCCTCCCATCCTCAGAGATCAGCACGAAGGCGAGCGAGATCAAAGGTCAATTGATTGTGAGTTTGTTGGATCACTACAGGAATAGTGATCAGTCGATCTGTCAATGAGAGAATATAGGCCTAATCGCAGGTGGTGAACAGGAGTCTATCCATATTGACGGGGACTCCAGTAAGTCTTTGGTTTCACAGTACCACGCACCAAATACTATAGTCCATTAAAGCATTCTGTAATGTACTGTGGTGTTTTAACTTTCATTTAAAAAATAGCAGGTGTTCACGGCGCATAGTGCGCCACACAGTGGCGCGCTATGCGCCGTGAACACCTGCTATTTTTGGGAAGAATGTGAGAATGCAGCACAAATCTTTCACTATGTTCTTTCAGAGTAAATGTTTTGTAGAATCTACATTGTCATCACTAAATGCGCTAATAACGTTTACTAATTTGGTCTGTGTGTTGCGGGGGATATGGTTCTCGCCCACTGGGCCGGTTCGATTCCCCCACGCTCCCTCCGGCGGCATGAAACGGCGATCCAATGAACGCAACCGTCTGTGTTCATTTGTGAGTGGGAATAGAGCCTTGAAACGCCAAAACGGCAGCCTGAGACGACCTGACAACAAATCAATTTCATCTCTTTGTCTCTGATGTGCTTTTTCTGGATGCTTTCAGCCCTGCAGCTCTCTGTCCGCACACAGAACATCATATTTTTATTAAAAAAAAAAGAAAATATGACAAATGCTCACTTAGGCAACACATTTATACTCGTCCTATAAATAAATTGTGCGGGCGCTCAGGACGAGTCTTGAGGTGTTATTGCTATACAAAAGACTAAAACTGAATAAAATCAATTTCATGCACAAATAGAAACTAGACGAAAATATTAATGAGGGACTATGTTTGGTTGCACTATGAAAATAGCGCACATGTATACAAGTGGTAAGTTGGCTATTTTCAGCGTTTTCTAAAATCAGCCATTACAACACCACCAACGCATACCGAAATAAAATGTAGGCAACTAAAACTTTTCACATGCCAAAAATTATATATCAAATATATGACTTCATTCAAAATCTTATTATTCCAAAGATTGACCAAAACTAAATCAAAGTCAACACTGGGGTCATCACACACGCGCACACATGGCCTCACGCACGTGCATACGCACACATGCACGCATGCACGCACGCAGCCACGCACACACCGAAACAAACAATGGCAAGCCTGTGCCTTAGAGAATAATGTTACGTGATCCAGCAGCAAATAACTAAATAAACACAAACATATGCCACCAACAGTTATGCTCACAAACATTAATAGTCACAGAACATTACAGAGGAACATAGGCATGCCATAAGGAATGAAGCGAAGTTACATGATCTATTAACAAATAAATAAACATCTACAACCGGGGCCTGCTTTCTTGCAAACCCAACGTTATGTATCCCATTGTACCGCACAGACCTACTGTACATGCATTTTACTGTATGGACCTCAGTCACTGTTCAACATCCCACTTCATTCAGTCGGTTGATAACAATAACAGATTTTAACCTTTAAAATGCGGAAGTTCCACGGTCATACCTCTACAACGGTTTTCAACCAGTGGTCCCGGGACCACCAGTGGTCCTTGAGAGGTTCCAGGTGGTGCCCAGGCTAAATGATGGGCAGTTGGTTAACCAGATGTAACTCTTTGAGAGCGTAAAAATAAAACCAAATGGACCTGCCATTTGGTTTCTTGTTTACACTCTCAAGAGTTAAAATATTCATCATGTGAATTAGCCCAAGTCTACACAAGTAGAGAATGTATTAGATTAGTGGTCATTTTGATCTGTATGTTTGGCTGTTTTGTGCCCCAAATCTAGCCTGGTATTGTGGACAAAACCAAAATAAATCTTTAGTTTTGGGCACTGTGAGACTAAAATGTTCTCAAATGGTGGTCCGTGGCTCTAATCCTGTATAAATAATGTGCCCTGGTATCAAACAGCTTGAAAACCACTGTGCTACTCTATTGGAGTAGAAATTAGGCTTATGTAACCCCCACCTCTCCCTTCTAGTGACACGTATGCACTTTATTGTACCTGTGCTGTACTGTTGCCTGAGGAAGAGCTTTTAACTTGACATGATTGTAGGCCACATTCAGAGTAAGCTATTCTATGGGCTCTATGTTGCGCCACCCCTTAACTCCCAAACATTTTTTGGTTAGCTATTTTGATTAGCCAGTCTACTTCGACATGTTCTGAGCTTGTAGATTGCCTATTTGAACCAATTAAATGTTCTACTGTTTTTCAAAACAGTAAAATATAGTTTAGGGGTCACGTGTGGCACAAAATATAGCCCATGTCTTTTGATGTTAATTTATTTGTCTAGTGTTATAACCAATCAATCTTAATCAAACTCATTATTTTAATATTTTTGTTAATACATCAACAATCAATATTTATATTGGAGAGATTAATTTTAGTAATACGTCAGAGCTTATAGATCCATTTACAGTATTTTAATTGTCTATTAAATGTGCGTCAATGGCACATTGTACACGCAGTCATGTGGCTTCCGTAATATATTGTTTTGATATGTTTCAGTGTCTCAAAGCTGATCGGTTATGTATATGTGTGTACCCGTATATCATGTCACATTTTATTGTTTGCTACCGTGTTGTTTCTAAAGAGAACGACTGAAGTTACAGGAAAACCCCTCCATGTTTTACACTCACTTCACACATTCTACTACAATTACACACACAGAGAGACGCACGCACACACACACGCACGCACATGCGTGCACACCCCTGGGGGTGTCCCATAGATCCCGAACACATTAAGGATGGCGAACATGCGCTCTTCCATTCTTGTGCTTATGGTTAGGGTTTAGAGATAGGGTTTTGATTGGACTGATAGGTCGAACCAATGACGCCCCCCCCCCCCCCCACACACACACACACACACACAGTTTCTTTCTGTCGATGTTTCAATAAACTGACATCACTTGTTCTCCATTATGTATTTTAATGCCTCTGTTCTGCTCTCCTGTCTTTCCTGTCCTGTTCTGTTTGCCCCTCTGCTTTTCTTTGTCACTCTCTTCCCCCTCTTTATTTAATACCCCCCCCTGCACACACAAACACATGTCTCTCTCTCTCTCTCTCTCTCTCTCTCTCTCTCTCTCTCTCTCTCTCTCTCTCTCTCTCTCTCTCTCTCTCTCTCTCTCTCTCGTACTAAGAGCATTCCCTTGACAAAAAGAACAAATCTCTATTGTGGTTGAATGTCACTCAGGCCAACGGCCATACAATACTACACTACAATAGACCTTCTGAAGTGTGTGTGTGTGTGTGTGTGTGTGTGTGTGTGTGTGTGTGTGTGTGTGTGTGTGTGTGTGTGTGTGTGTGTGTGCGTGTGTGCGTGTGTGCGTGTGTGCGTGTGTGCGTGCGTGCGTGCGTGCGTGCGTGCGCACGCGCGTATACTCAATGTTTTCCTGAATCTCGAATGCAAGAGTGTCTGTGTGCGTGCACGCGCGTGCGTGGGACAGGTGTGCAACTGTTATCAGCTCTTTCATATGACAATGTCGCATGCCAGAAATACCTGATCTATAAGTACTCAATGTGCATGAAATTACAGATGCAGAGCAGCTTATTTTTGGCAAGTGACTACAGTATGTCGTACAGCAAAGTTTAATTTGGGTCTAAAACAAAGTGATGTGTGTGTATGTGCACTTCCTCTCAGCACTATGGTCTCTATTGTGGGTCCCACTCCACTTGTTTAAGAGGTGCACGGTGTGCAGGAGTATAGTGACTGAACAATAGTGTAGTGTGTGTGTGTGTGTGTGCGCGCGCGTGTGTGTGTGCGTGTGTGTGTGTGTCAGCCAGGCGCCCATGGCAAAGAGAACTAGTAATCAACCTTCCCTTGCTATTCTTCCACTGTAAGCATTCCTGTAACTTAAGTGACGTAAAACTAGGACAGGGTACATGGAGCATACTGTACACACACACACACGCGCGGATGTGCTAGCGTTGCTGTACTTGCGAGGACATCCCAAATTTAGGGCGGCAATTACGTGCCAACGCCATTTTTAACCCAAACCCTGGAGCCTGGGTTATACATAGTTGTACACCGGCATTTGGCAGCGGAAATGACCGATCTACAAGCTCACAGTTGTCCGCACTGCGTCTGGCTGTGACCTTGTATTGTAGTTCCTCTGTTTTCAGTACACCATTGAGTTACTTTAACCGCAATAACCCCCAACCCCTATAATACTTAATCCTCTAGCACAAACTTGAATATTTTCCTATAATTCTAGACTTAACTATACCTGCAAAGTTGTTAACATGAACACTTGAAAAAACATGTTTTGTTCCACAGGTTTGTGTCTCATTGTGTGACACTAATAATTGGATTGGCGGCTAAGAATGGAATGTGTTGATGTATGATGATAATGAGCGCCCACTCCCTAGTACCAGCGAAATTCGTAAGCTATACATTGTCCCTCACAAGTATAGTAATACAAGTGTGTGTGACGCATGCGCGCACACACACACACACACACACACACACACACACACACACACACACACACACACACACACACACACACACACACACACACACACACACACACACACACACACACACACACATTCTCTCTCTCTCTCTGCTGGAGGTAGTCTGGTGGTGTGGCTACACAGAGCTGGGTGACACCTGAGTGGATGGCTCTGTGCTGGGAGAGTGAGAGAACAGAGGTTAGGTGAAGGGTGTGTGTGTGCGTGCGTGCGTGCGTGCGTGTGTGTGAGGTGGGGGGTTCAGGGAGTGTGTGGGAACCTGTCACATTGAAGGAACACTCAGGTAGTGTTACCTGAAGGAACAGGACTCTACTGTAACCTGACCCCACTCTCCCTTCTACACGCGTACACACACACACACACACACACACACACACACACACACACACACACACACACACACACACACACACACACACACACACACACACACACACACACACACACACACACACACACACAACATACACTTTCTCGGCTAAACACGCCTCTTCACGCACATAACAACACACAGCTTCTAAATGACACGGACACACACACATGCGCGCGTGTGCGTGGGTGCTTGCACACAATACACAGACACTGTGTCAGACATAAAGTGTCACCCTGGGGCTCTGGTTACAGAAGGCATAACAGCGTGTGGTTAGATTTAACGAGGGGTGTGGTCACACTTAACGAGAGGTTGTTGAGGTGGTCCTTTTCAGTGACACGGTGGTCCGGCGTGTGTGGAGGAACATTTTCACCATAAGTTATAACCAGACACTTCAAACCTTTTAACATGGCCGAGTTTCAGCTAAAGCCCATAAATATGAACCTGTTGTAACTAGTTGACTGTATGTCTGACTAAGTGTCTTGCACTGTTAGGCAGAGGTTGTAGTGTAACAGGGTTGTTTGCAGTTGACAAACATGGAACGGCACTGTTATAGTCGTATCATAATGTTTGCCTAAGAATTTGACGACTATTGTCTATTTTTGGCAAAGAGATTTGGTATAGATGGAGAACATGAGGGGTGCCAGGATGCATCCCTGAGGTGCTCCAGTCAACAACGTATGTACAAACTGAATAGATTCTTAGAGTTTAGTTAAGGATAACGGTTGCATTGCATTCTACATCATCATTCTCCATGACTACAGGTTTCATACATGTTTATTCAGTATAAGGTGTAAGGTGTTCTTGCTAAGAGCAACTGCTCCATGTTTAAAGATCTTTACAGACCAGCAACAAATGAAAGATCTGAAATCTCTCCATTTCACCCACACAAAGCTGTGTAGGTTCATGCCTCATTCAGACAGGTCTGGTCTGCTTCCCTGGCAGACCCCAGTCAACAACATTATGTACAATCAAATGAAAAGATTCTTGGAGTTTAGTTGAGGATAACCATTGCACTGAAATGACACTAACATTTAGTATACCAACAAAGAGAATGTAAGACGACTTGCCTTAATGTGACATATATATATAGTGCCTGTAACCATCACCCCTGCCAGTTGTCTCCATAGCAACAAATGCACTGTTTCGGTGTTCGATTCAAAGCAGAATAGCTTTATTGTACCCTCAGGGCTGAATGTAACCACAACCAGACATAAAATGCTACATATCATAACTTGAGGCACAAAGCGTGTACACCCTCCTCTCATAAATCCCATCTCCATTCATGAGTTCCAGAGACCCCTCACAGGGACCCACCCCCCCACCCCCGCACACACACAACCAAACACAACCAATTCCACTCATTACACTAAGAAAACAATTCGCACTACAATTAGCACTACCGCAACTTTTTATACAGTATTATAAGTATTATTTTACTTTTTCAAATGTTTTTGTTGATGTGGTTTAGATAGCTAACATATTACAGCTTTAGCGCCAGCTGCTTGGTTCTTTTGCACTCTACTTCATCATTCTCTCTGACTTGTTTGTTGACCCAATGGCTTCATGCTGTTTATTCAGTATAAGGTGTTCTTGCTAAGAGGTGCACCTTTTTATTGTGGATCCACACTCGCACAGCTAATCGACAACAGGTTGCAAAAGGAAAGCCATAGGTTTTCTCAAGCTATTTGAGAAATTTTGGTTGAGAAGGCACCTAAAAGTATGTTTGGCATCACCTTCCATATACCGTATTTTCCGGACTATAAGGCGCACTTAAAAGCCTTTAATTTTCTCAAAAATCCACACTGCGCCTTATAGTGCAGTGCGCCTTATAGTACAGGCAATCTAAGAAAAAAAGGGGGGTAACCTCAAACAAATTGCAACAGAAACTCTTCCACCTATTTTTGTTTCCTTAATATGTTAGGAATAACATATCAAAAGTCCTAAGAAATCCAAGTAGGGGAACATAGTGAAAAATGCTAAAATAGATGATGTCACAATTTCCGATTTTCGCTTATCTAAAAATTAGATTTATGTATGTTTTCTTAGCTTGTGTCTAAAGAAAATGTTCAATACTTTGCAGAATTACATAGAAACTATGTCTGATTCAGTGAAATGATTGTTTAAGAGTTTTTTTCATTTATTGCAAAAGGAAAATCTTAATATTAATGCATTTTGTGAGCTAATAAGGGACAAATTTCGTATAGATTATAAAATCAAAAAAATGGTTGCAATAGGGCAAAACAAGTTGCAACAGAAACCCTTTAACTTGTTTTTGTTTCCTTAATATGTTAGGAATAACATATCAAAAGTCCTAAGAAATCCAAGTAGGGAAACATAGTAAAAAATGCTGAAATAGATGATGTCACAATTTCCGATTTTTGCCCATGTTAAAACAGATTTATGGAGGTCTTCTTAGCTTGTGTCCAGTGAAAAGGTTTAATAATTTGCAGAATTACATAGAAACTTTGTCTGATGCAGTAAAATGATTGTCCAAGAGTTTATTTTTTATTATTTTTTATTTTGGCAAAAGGAAATTCTTGATATTAATGCATTTTGCGAGAGGAAAAAGGGGCAAATTTCACCGACAAGAAATATAGTCAGAAAATGTTGCAATAAAAGATAATACTATAAACATAAATTTAACATCACAAAACGTAAAAGTTACAAAAGCAATGCTGTCATAATATATAAATGATTCAACACCTTCATCATCGCGCCTAATGTATTACAGTTTTTAGTGTTTACATTGTATATTGTAAAATTATCATCATCACTTCCAGACTTGTGTGTGCGCACCCTGTGTCTTTGCAGTTTACACATGCAACAGAGCAGTCAATGCTTCTTGCAAGTGCACGTCAGGCTGCTGCAGTTGGTCTTGCAGGTGCATCTGAAGACCCATAGCAGTTCCTGAGCTGGAGGTATGTCTGTCTGGACAGGGATAAGAACCCCATCATTCTCTTCCCATCCCAGTTGTTGCAGCAAGAGCACTCATGCAGTTCCCTTCCACTGCTGTATTTGGTAGTAGACACAGAGACTGTGGTACTTTGCTGCTGTGGCTGAAGGTAGCAGACTCTCTGGCTCCACAAAAGATGCCACCTTCTTACAAAAATGCTTGTATCTTAATGCTTAATGAGTCAAGACCCTCCTCAGACTTCCCGCAAGAATGGGGATGGGAAGAGAGTGATGGGGTGCTTATGTAACGCCCGGGATTCGAACTCGGGTCTCCCGCCTGAAAGTCCAACACTTAACAGTGGTTAAGTGTTGGACTTTCACGCCAAAGGGACCAAATTTCTTTATTCTGCTCCCAGATCAAAGGGACATCCATTGGTCCAGGGGCAGATACTAAACTTTAGAGGCCATCACACCATCAGTGCAGCTGCCTGCTACACTTATCCCCGTCCAGACAGACATACCTCCAGTTCAGGAACTGCTATGAGAGGGGTCTCCCTGCAAGACCGACCGCAGCAGCCTGAAGTGCACTTGCAAGAAGCATCTCTTGTAAAGCCAGAGAGTCTGCCATCTCCAGCCACAGCAGCAAAGTACCACATTATCAAGTACAGCAGTGGAAGGGAACTGCATGAGTGCTCTTGCCGCAAGAATGGGGATAATGATGGTGTGATTATCCCTGTCCAGACAGACATACCTCCAGCTCAGGAACTGCTATGGGTCTTCAGATGCACCTGCAAGACCAACTGCAGCAGCCTGAGGTGCACTTGCAAGAAGCATTGTCTGCTCTGTTGCATGTGTAAACTGCAAAGACACAGGGTGTGCAAGTGTAGAAGGTGGCTACAGCCTCTGTCGTGATGGCTTCCAAAGTCTAGTATCTGCCCCCGGACCAAGGGGATGTCCCTTTGGTCTAGTGGTTAAGATGTTGGACTTTCACGGTGGAGACCTGAGTTCGAATCCCGGGTGTTACAGTGGTCCCGTGACCCGGATCGCGTTTCCCTGTGGAAGGAGGTCAATAGGGAGGTGAGTGTAGCTGGTGGCTACAGCCTCTGTCGTGATGACCTCCAAAGTCTAGTATCTGCCCCCGTACCAAGGGGATGTCCCTTTTGGTCTAGTGGTTAAGATGTTGGACTTTCACGGTGGAGACCCCGTTTCGAATCCCGGGTGTTACACAAACACAAGTCTGGTTCAAAGTGATGATGATAAAGATGTTGAATAGTTTATATATTATATATTTATGTTTTGTGAGGTTAAAGTTATGTTTATAGTATTATCTTTTATTGCAACATTTTCTGATTATTTCTTGTCTGTGAAATTTGTCCCTTTTTCCTCTCGCAAAATGCATTAATATTAAGAATTTCCCTTTGCCAAAATAAAATAAATAAATAAATGAACTCCTGGACAATCAATTTACTACATCAGACACAGTTGCTATGTAATTCTGCAATTCTGTAATTCTGCAGTATTAAACATTTTCATTTCACATCAATGGGGATTTCTGAGCTCATCTATTTCAGCATTTTTACTATGTTCCCTACTTGGATTTCTTAGGACTTTTGATGTGTTATTTCTAACATATTAAGGAAACAAAAACAAGTTAAAGGATTTATGTTGCAACTTGTTTGGCCCAATTGCAACCATTTTTCAGATTTTCTGCTATATGTGAAATTTCTCCATTTTTAGCTCACAAAATGCATTAATATTAAGAATTTCCTTTTTCAAAAAATGAAATGAAACTCTTGGACAATCATTTTAGTGCATCACACACATTTTCTATGTAATTCTGTAGTATTAAACGTTTTCTTTAGACACAAGCTAAGAAAACCTCCATTATTCTATTTTTCACCAGGGGCAAAAATCGGAAATTGTGACATCATCTATTTCAGCATTTTTCACTATGTTCCCCAACTTGGATTTCTTAGGACTTTTGATATGTTATTCCTAACATATTAAGGAAACAAAAACAAGTTAAAGGGTTTCTGTTGCAACTTGTTTTGCCCTATTGCAACCATTTTTCTGATTTTATAATCTATACGAAATTTGTCCCATATTAGCTCACAAAATGCATTAATATTAAGATTTTCCTTTTGCAATAAATGAAAAAAACTCTTGAACAATCATTTCACAGAATCAGACATAGTTTCTATGTAATTCTGCAAAGTATTGAACATTTTCTTTAGACACAAGCTAAGAAAACATACATAAATCTAATTTTTAAATAGACGAAAATCGGAAATTGTGACATCATCTATTTCAGCATTTTTCACTATGTTCCCCTACTTGGATTTCTTAGGACTTTTGATATGTTATTCCTAACATATTAAGGAAACAGAAAAAGTTGAAAGAGTTTCTGTTGCAATTTGTTTGAGGTTAAACCTTAGATTGCCTGTACTATTATATATGGATTGTTTGACTGCAGGTGCTTCTATTCTATGTTAACTGTAGTAGCTTCTATTCTCTGCGCCTTATAATCCAGTGCGCCTTATATATGAAAACAGTTTTACAAGGTGCGCCTTATAATCCGGTGTGCCTTATAGTCCGGTGTGCCTTATAGTGCGGAAAATACGGTAGTAGTAGTAGTATCTGTTGTGCATGTCAAACAGCGGGTCTTGAATGGAATTGTCACGGAAATGTTTAACTGTCATGCAGTAGTTTAAAAGGCTACTTAAACTACATGTTACAGCGCTGTTTTTATTCATTAAAAACACAAACAAAACAGTAATATTATACAACAGGGTCTTCAACAGGTGGTCCGGGGAACACCAGTGGTCCTTGAGAGGGTTCCAGGTGGTCGCCAGCTAAGTTGTCTAACCAGATGTAACTCTTGAGAACGTAAAAATGAAACCAAATGGACCCTGGCAGGTCCATTTGGTTTCATTTTTACACTCTCAAGAGTTAATATATGCATCATGCGAATTAGTCCAAATCTACACGACTAGAGGAGTAATGGTCATGGCCAGAAGAAATCTTTAGTTCGCGGGTCCGTGGGGCTAAAATGTCGTTAAATGGTGGTCCGTGACTCAAATGCTGAAAACCCCTGTAAAACAAGGTAAAATGACTGGTAATTAATATTTTCAGGGGGGAGATGGCCACGACCTGAGAGCAAGTAGAGCATGGCCTGTACTTACCTGTATGATGGGCAAGTGCCTCTGAGAGCTTGTATGTATGTAGCTGTAGGAGAGCCAGCGAAATCCAAAAGCGACCTCGCCCGCGGGCGCCCGGTTTCAAAAGCGGGCGCCCGCTTTCACAAAAAAAAAACGGGCGCCCGTTTTTGTGAAACGGGCGCCCGTTTTTGTGAAACCGGGCGCCCGTTTCACAAAAACGGGCGCCCGTTTTCAAAAGCGGGCGCCCGTTTTCAAAAGCGGGCGCCCGTTTTCACAAACTAGGCTATGCCTAAACCTAACTCTAACCCTAAACTTAACCTCAGTAAACCTATGCCTAAACCTAACCTAACCATAACCTTTTGAAAAGTGGGCGCCCGTTTTCACAAACGGGCGCCCGCTTTTGAAAACGGGCGCCCGTTTTCAAAAGCGGGCGCCCGTTTTCACAAAAACGGGCGCCCGTTTTTGTGAAAGCGGGCGCCCGCTTTTGAAACCGGGCGCCCGCGGGCGAGGTCGCTTTTGGATTTCGCCCCTGCTGAGCTGTAGTGTAGATATAGAGGTATAATGGAGCTAGACAGGAGGTTAAGACCTCAATAGCTGCTTTAGTTCTGCAGTCTGTTGTCAGTCTCTGGAGACTGCTAGTTATTGCGGCATCTCTGGTATGCAGCACCGTGTGTCAATGAGAATATACAGGAATAAAATGTCTATACAGGTCAGGGGCGGATGTAGGCATGGGCATGGGGGGGGGGGGGGGGGGGCAATGCCCCCCTAAATGCCCAGTGTTCCCCACCACCAACATGATGGCATGCAAAACAACCCAAGATATTTCAAATTAAAGAGCTTACATTTAAAAAGACATGAAACACTACTACTGCTACTAACTACCATTGGCACCGCTAAACCAACACCGTTTCATCATTTCATTGAAAACAGAAAACTCTCTGAGTCAGACCTTTAGCTTTGTGCATGCTGCGTGTCTGTTGCAACTTCAACAATAACTGATGCTATAATTGATGTTTTACTTGCCTAATAAAAGTCCTGTAACCGAAAATGGTACGAGTGCGGCTTCATCGCCTGTGGCGCGAAGCGACACAGGCGATGAAGTCGCCCCCATACCATTTTCTCCTGCCCCCCAATTGGGAAAGGTTACATCCGCCCTGATACCTGTGTGTGTGTGTGTGTAGGCCTTGAGAGCATGTTATTGTATGTGGGCCCCTTTTTAATGTATGTTTGTGTGCTCCGGCGCAGTTTGGAAATGCGCAAATTGGCAGTTTGGCTCAGAGGATAAAGGGATAATGGTAAAATAAAGGCCACGGGTTCAAGTCCGCTGCAACAAACCCATTATTTTGTCCAAGAGCAGCTCCTGTCCAAATGACCTGAACCCTGTACTGCTGTGTGTTGGACCATCACTGTGGGTAAGACTATAAGGCTGCCAGCGTCCCATCAAACCTAGAATCAGGCCTTGACACTAACACTTGCCCGCTTGCCCGGGGCAAGTAAAAAAAATGGTGGGGCAAGTGAAGACTGCTACCTGGTTGCCCGATCGGGCAAGTGTGCAACTTAGTGCACTATAACACAACACAAGATAAATTTGTCTTGAAGGCAGTCATTGCACTCTGCCTCTGTGTCTTTCCCTGCTTTCTAGCTGTCCACAATTCCAGGCTGGATTTGGGAAACAAAACAGGCAAATTAACATACACATCAAAATGACCATTAATCTTCTACATTCTCTAGTTGTGTAGACCTGGGCTAATTAAGATGATGAATTTTAACTCTTGAGAGTGTAAAAATGAAACCAAATGGACCCGCAAGGGTCCATTTGGTTTCATTTTTACGTTCTCAAGAGTTACATCTGGTTAACCAACTTAGCTGGGGACCACCTGGAACCTAGGGGACAAGTGACCATGACCTGAGGGCAAATAGAACCTGACATGCACTTGCCCGACGGGCAAGTGCCTCGGAGACCTTAGTGTCAACCCCTGTAGAATCATCCCTTACTTGGAAATTAAAAGACATGCTTGCTTTGCTCCTTATTTGTGGGGAATCAATCACATCCTACAAGGTGAAACGTATGCATATAATACTGGTCGTCAAAGGCATTAATGCTCGTGACTGTGCCCTTTGTTTACATAACAAAATGCATACATTTTTTACCCATTATTTCCCTCTATACCAGTAGTCTACAGTCAGTGGAGTAGTGCAGGGGTTTTCTGCGGTTGTTCCGGGGACCACCAGTGGACCCTGAGAGGATTCCAGATAGTCCCCAGGCGAAATGATGGAAAGTTGGTTAGATGTAAGACTTTAAGAGCATAAACAGTGTTTACACTCTGAAGAGAGTTAAAATATTCACCATCTGAATTAGCCCAATTCTACACTAGAGAATGTAGAAGATTAATGGTCATTTTGATCTGCATGTTTGCCTGTTTTGTTTCCCAAATCCAGCCTGGAATTGTGGACAAAAGCAAAATAAATCTTTAGTTTTGGGGTCTGTGGGGCTAAAAATGTCCTCAAATGGTGGTCCGTGGCTCAACTGCTGAGTAAATAGTGGTCCCTGGTGTCAAAGAGGTTGAAAACCCATGGAGTAGTGGGATGGCGTTTACCTACAGATTAAACATTGGCCGCTTCAGATCTACCAAAACAACAGTGAAAAGACGGAGGCCAAAGCATTTCTGCAGGTTAAAAACCACCGCACTACTCCAGTGTATTCCGACTACCCTGGTGCCCTGGGGGCGGCACAGCCATTACTGAGGTGTCATCAACACCCTGTCCAACAGGTGTAGGCTGTGTGGGCCTGGTGTTGCTAATCACTTAATGGTACACCTCAGTAAATATGGCTGGGCCCAGGGCACACCTCTGTGGATTCATCTACAGGGGGAAATGATTGGTAAAGCACCGTCTTGTTGTGTACAGGCAAAATTACATCCTATGGCTCTAACAACCTGTGTATGTACTGTTTGTGTGTGTGTGTGTGTGTGTGTGTGTGCATATGGTGTAATCTATGAACATTATACACTATATATAGTATGGATTAGTGTATAGTATATATGTTCATAGAGTATACAGCAGTGGTTTTCAACTAGTTGTCCGGGGACCACCAGTGGTCCTTGAGAGGGTTCCAGGTGGTCCCTGGCTAATTGTTGGATAGTTGGTTAACCAAATGTAACTCTTTGAGAGCGTAAAAATGAAACCATTTGGTTTAATTTTTCATTTTTACACTCTGGAGTTAAAATATCATGTGAATTAGCCTGAACAACTAGAGAATGTAGAGGAATGGTCATTTTTTTATCCATGTTTGCCTGTTTTGTTTGCCTGTTTTGTTCCCGAAATCTAGCCTGGAATTGTAGAGAAAAGCAGAATAAATTTAAGTTTTGGGGTCTGTGGGGCTAAAATGTCCTCAAATGTCCTCAACCAAAACGGTTGAAAACCACCGGTATGCTGCAGTGAGAATTTGTATTTCTGTGCATCCCCTAATTTTTCTTGCAAACCAAGGATGCCTGCCTGGGCGACCCCTATTTGGATTTCAGGTAGTTGGCAACCCTAGATAAGAGTGTGCACACTGAGTGAGTGTTAGAGGGCTGCAAGGCCGTTTGTCAGGTCCCAGCGGGACACTGGGAGTCGGACTCAGGCTCATTGAACTTCTCTCATTTCACCGACAATGAATGGAGGGAATTCCAATGAGTCTGCGGTTAGTAGCTCTCGTCTCTCTGAAGCCTGTCAACTGTGGATGGATGCGATTTAAACATTGACACAAAATAAACAGAGAACAAGGCCCATACATCATACGCGGGCCTTATACGCAGTTCAATGGATATTTATTTTTGGGGGCATGACATTTGAACGATCGTTCTTCACATCACATCAAAGAACGACACACTGTAAATCTTGATTTGCTGCTGGATCGTGAAACCGTGGCTTTATTCTCTATGGCGTGCTCATGCGTCTCTCTAATGGACTGTTGCTATTAATATTTCTGTTATGTACGTCAGGAGAGAGATCAAATTGATTTGGTGTCGGTTGCTATTGCGTGCTTTTGGGGTTGGGAATCAACTTCTCGGGCCAGGGCCAGGCGAGGTCTGGAAATTTCATACGCACAAAAATACTGGACTCAGTGACAAAACTCGTTTCACTCGGTTGCGAGATCTGGGGACCATTAGCAAACCATGACCTCAAAAAAAAAAAAAAAGGGGGATAAACACCAAACAAATGCAAATCCATCCTCCAAACATATTAAAAAAACATGAAATAATGCATGCAGGGCAGAATTAGCTCTCATAATCAAAATAAAAAAGAGTGCACTTAAATTCAACAGCCACCTAAAATAAAGTGAGTCAAGTGACCCAGATACACTCCATAACAAGGCGAGGATGGCCTTCCTAAGCAGACCTGTCCCCCGAGAGAAGAGACAGACCTGCTGAACACAAAATGAAGTGGTAACTAAGATACATTTCTTATACCCTTTTCACACCAAAGGGCCGACGTGTGACTCCTATGCATCCCGAATCAGCTTGCGACAGGGGCGGATGTAACATTTCCCAATTGGGGGGCAGGAGAAAAGGTATGGGGGTGACTTCATCGCCCGTGTCGCTTGGCGCCACGGGCGATGAAGCCGCACCCATACCATTTTCCGTTACAGGACTTTTATTAGTCAAGTAAAGCATCAATAATAACACCAGTTGTTGTTGAAGTTGCAACAGACACGCAGTATGCATACAGCTAAAGGTCTGACTCTAAGTTTTCTGTTTTCAATGATGAAATGCTGTTGGTTTAGTGGTGCCACAACTGTAGTTAGTAGCAGTAGTAGTGTTTCACATTTTTAATAGAAAATCACTTTCATTTGAAATATGTTGGGTTGATTTGCATGCCATCATGTTTGGTGGGGCATTCTGGGCATTTAGGGGGTTATTGACACCCTAAATGCCCATCTAGGCCCATGCCTAGATCCGCCCCTGGCCTGCGACGGGTTGGTGCTTTAGCGGCTCATTTCAGACCAAAGCAACAATGTGCTCTGAGCTGCGACAGTCAGTCATTCCTACAGTGCTGCATGGAGCAGCAGCATGAATCATGAATAGCACACGCAGGAATTACAGTTTGTCCAAACTCATTTCTAAATTCGGAAAACACATCATTAAAACGTCAAAACTTTAACACAAAGAGGACTTGTTGAATTTACATGTGGGAGCGTTGCCTCGTAATGCACACGTCTCCGGCGGAGGCAACTTTTTAGCCAAAAGTCTAAATAGGTATATAGTTGTTTTTTTGGCCCTTTCCCCTCTATGTTGCTTCTACTTTGATGCTGCTGTCGTTTCCCTGCAGAGAGACACTTGCTTCGTCCTGCAGACTGTCCATTACTTTGTTGTTGTCAAATCATGAAAACAAAAACATTTGTCGGGTTCAGGGAAAGCGGTGCTAATGTGAGAGGGGGAGGTGGATGTGTGGGGTGAGTGATCTTGGTAGATATAAATTGATTTATTGGAGATTCTGACTTCCAATTGAATTTAACTTGTAAATTCTGACTTTTATGATTTGTTTTAATTGTATTGTTCCACTTTGGCAATGTAAATGTTTTCTCATGACAATATAGCCCTTTGAATTGGTGTGTGTGTGTGTGTGTGTGTGTGTGTGTGTGTGTGTGTGTGTGTGTGTGTGTGTGTGTGTGTGTGTGTGTGTGTGTGTGTGTGTGTGTGTGTGTGTGTGTGTGTGTGTGTGTGTGTGTGTGTGTGTGTGTGTGTGTGTGTGTGTGTGTGTGTGTGTGTGTGTGTGTGTGTGTGTGTGTGTTGTGGTATTGTTTGTGAGCTTAAAGCAGAGACTGGTTTGGCTCTGTGCTGTTTAAACATGAATGAATGCAGTGAGAGAGAGTGTTCCTGGCTCTGCTCGTCTGGAATGTTGTTATATTTGGGACTGTGGGAAAACTTTTAACAGCATTAGAAGAATGTTTATGACTGATCTAATCCCCTTATTTTGAAATGTGATATACAGTACACCCTGAACCTGATGGATGACATCATGCCCCATGTTCTGCTCCTAGTCTCACATTATGTCATTGTCTTTGTTCATTTGCATGCATGCACTGCGTTTGAAATAGAGCACTTTTATGTTTCTACTCTGTACCATAGCATAGCGTATATTGTTTGCAATGGTATCTTTGATACTTTATCATGTCCATACCTGATTTTTAGCCTTTTTGGTGTGATGAGCATTATGTTATATCTTAGCTATTGAAAAAATAGCAATTACAATTTACAATTTAGGCATTTAGCTTAGTTGAAATTACAGTTTACAATTTACAATTTTAGCAGAATTGCAAGCACTAAAACATTGTAAAACATTAGACATCCTATGTAGTTCACTGCATCTACACCTCTAGATCTAGCAGATCTAAAAGCTCATAGCACAGCACTGAGTCTCTTTTTATACCAACTGTACTGCCTTTTTCCACCAAATCTTCATTGAGGTAATATACCTGTTACTTGGTTAAAGGGATATTTCACTTTAAAATGTCCAATTTTATTGTCTACTCAGGTGAACACCACAGACAGTTTTTGCATGACTTGATTCAGTATTTAGATATTTGATATTCACCAGAAAAAAGTTTTTTTTTAATTTTTTATTAATATATCATGGTTAATATGGAGTTTTAAGTTATAATGGGTTGGTGAAGGTGAAATCAGAATCCCGAGTCAGAAAAGAAAGGCTATGGTCATTTAAAAAGAAAACATAGTGCTTCAAAGAAACTATGACGCTAGCCGCTAGGTAAACAACCAACTTAGCATCTGTCGCTCGATCAATACGCTGTAACATAACATGAACATAATTCATGTTGATTATATAAAAGATATCATCTTATATAAATGGTATTATCATATTAATTTGTAACTGTTGTGTCCCCTCTGCATATTCACAGAAAGCATGATTAAATAATAGCCACAACTACAAAAACTGGAATACACAGAAGAAATGTGTTTTATTTAAACAAAGTAGATTGTTTACACAGTATTGAAAGAAGGCAGTCTCTCTGTCTTGCAGACTTAACATCAGGCGATCTGTGATGATACAGTACATTCATCTCGTCCAATCTCACCCTTAACAGGGAAACTGTTAAAGTTATGATGGGGAAAATATCCTTTAAAGATTTTTTTGTCAGGGTTTCACGGTAGACGGGCTGGTTCTGAGCTGTTGTGTTTTGTATTCATGGATTCCTGACCCTGATAATCAGGAGGATGAATGTCTGGGTTCCACCGTTTATGACTTTTATGCCATCCAGATATGCTCCCATACATTCCTGCATGGCGATTGGTCGGGGGGCGTAGACAATTCTCCCCCTCGCTCGCCCATTGGTCTAGATTTTTTCCAATGTTTCGGGGGCGGCGGCCCATTGGTCTCGAATGTTTCTAATGTTTCGGAGGGGGAGACCGCACCGATACGCTATTGGCCGATCTCCCCCCAATGTTTTAATGTTTCGCATTTTTTAGGGGGACGAACGGCTGGCACTGGCGCCCTGAGACTGGGAGGCTGGGGTTCGATTCCCGGCCGGGTCATACCAAAGACTCTAAAAATGACCCAATGCCTTCCTGCTTGGCACTCAGCATCAAGGGTTGGATTGGGGGTAAGACTCTGTGTCATACTAGCGTCATGTCCAGGGGGTGTACTTGTACATCAAGCTGCCTCACGCTACAGAAATGGGAGATAGGCTTCTGCCCTATGGGCCTCATGGCTCGGCCTAGCCTCATGACATCATGGCTAGGCAAGGCTTACTTACTTACTTACTAATTTTCAAGAATCTACGCAATTAGAAAATGTAGAAGAATTATTAATTTTTGACCAGTGTTTTGCCAGTTATCTTTCATCAAACGGTGGTCCTCCATGGCTAAAATGCAGAATAAATATTGGGCTCCGGTATGAAAATGGTTGGATACCACTGCTATAGAATATATGCAGCTACCAGTAAATATGTTGGACAACTACTTGTTGTCCAACACAAAACACACACAAAAAAAACAAAAGAAAAAGATGGGTGCAAGTAGGACCTCCCTAAAATCACCAACGTATCTAGCATCTAGCAGCTCCCTGTCTTCCTCTTCCCCCCCATCTATTGTCATCACCCCCCCCCCCACACACACACCCACCCACGCCCCCCTACTGTCTCTGTTTCCAGACACATCAGGCTCTTCTCCCCATTTCATTTGCTCCTTTACTCCGCATATCATTGACATCTTTCTGACACAACTCTCTCCTCCACCTCTGCCTGTTCCTTCCTTTTTAGTGGAGTTATTTCCCTGTGTTTTCCTCTTTAGCTACTGGTTGTCAGATGGCTGCTTTGTGCTCGCCGGCACGCTGCATGCAGAGACTATCATGAAGTCATGGAGGACGTTAATGTGAAACCATTTGGATTGTTGTTGTGCCGTTTCACTGCCGAGAGACCCTCGTACATCACGCACACAGCATCAGCTACGCCTCGATGAAGGCTGTGTGTGTGTGTGTGTGTGTGTGTGTGTGTGTGTGTGTGTGTGTGTGTGTGTGTGTGTGTGTGTGTGTGTGTGTGTGTGTGTGTGTGTGTGTGTGTGTGTGTGTGTGTGTGTGTGTGTGGACACACGCACACATGCATGCATTTTGAGCATTTGTATGAGTGTGTGTTTGGTGCATGTACTACGAGTACCAAATTCCCCAGAAGTATAGTGGAATTTTACCATGATTACGAACATTATTATTTTATGTTTGAGCAAGTACCGGTATGTTGCGAATAAACATCTAAAATCACTGTGATAATTTAGTGCACAGTTTTCCAATGCACTGTAATGCTATTGCATTTAAAAAGGCATTCGATAAATTGCTTTCTTAACATGTTCATAACCTTAGTAGTATAGTAGCACAAACGTGTGTGTGTGTGTGTGTGTGTGTGTGTGTGTGTGTGTGTGTGTGTGTGTGTGTGTGTGTGTGTGTGTTTGTTTCTTGGTGTAGTGTTTTTGATGTGTAGTGTTGTTGTTCTCTGCTGAAAACCAATCTTCCATTGAAGATGAGAAAGACAGATTCCCAACCCAAAGAATGAGAACACTAAAATCCATCTCAGATGGATCGTCTGTCCTCGAACGTCTCTGCATCTTCGCACACATGTGGACCAGCAGTGCACGTGCGTGTGTTTGTACGCATGCACGATTTGGACCCAGCAGATCAAACATATTCTTGTGTCTGTGTGTGTTGGAAAAATTGCTACGTCTAGTGCTTTCTCTGTGTGTGTGTGTGTGTGTGTGTGTGTGTGTGTGTGTGTGTGTGTGTGTGTGTGTGTGTGTGTGTGTGATGAAAGGCAGTTGAGGGACGTTTATGGACTAGAAAATGCAGTCCAGAGTCTGGTGGCAGCCCTGGGAAAGGTTAAAGGTCGGGCTGCTGTGTCCCCTGAGGCCCGATGTTAAGCCTGGGGCGGTGTGTGTGTGTGCGCGCATGTGCCTGTGTGTGACAGATTGGCATCGCGTATGCGCTTAGCGTGTGTGTGTGTGTGTGTGTGTGTGTGTGTGTGTGTGTGTGTGTTTGCCTGTCTTCTGGACTGAAGACAAATGGAGGACTCGCATCAGGGGAGCATTCTGCTGACTCTCATACACATGATGTCAGAGAGCGGGGGGGGGGGGGGGGGGGGGGGGGGTGTCTGTGGAACATCTGTCAACACATATGTTGTCAGGTGATTTAATTTGGTTGCAGTCTATTTCTCTCTCTCTCTCTCTCTCTCTCTCTCTCTCTCTCTCTCTCTCTCTCTCTCTCTACTTCAGTAGTTTTCAACCTTTTTGATACAAGGGTCCATTATTTATTCAGCGTTTGAGCCACGGACCACCTTTTGAGGACATTTTAGCCCCCACAGACCCCAAAACTAAAGATTTCTTTTGGTTTTGTCCACGATGCCAGGCTGAATTTGGGAAACAAAACAGGCAAACATGCAGATCAAAATGACCATTAAATGACCATTGATCTTCTACATTCCCTAGTTGTGTAGACTTGTGGCTGATTCAGGTGGTGGATATTTTAACTCATAGATCAAAGATCATCTGGGTAACATCTGGTTAACCATCAAAGATCATCTTGGTTAACATCTGGTTAACCAACTTTTCCATCCATTTAGCCTGGGGACCACCTGGAACCCTCTCAAGGACCACTGGCGGTCCCCGCACCACCGGTTGAAAACCACTGCTCTACTTTGCTGACCACACCTCGGCCAAACAGTGTTTTGTGTGGATTAGTGTTTGTTTTATCCTACTTCCCGTGCCAGATGGGTGGAGTGCTGTTACCTGACGGGACAATAGAATCACAGGGCGACAAATAGTTAGATTACTTAACACTTGGAAGCCAGATCAATACACACGCGTGTGTGTGATTGACAACCGATGTGTATTGTCCCCGGTGTGGTCGGAACCTCGCCCCATCTGCTGTTTGAAGTAGATTATAACCTTCACAAAGAATCATGAGCACATTGTACTTGAACCTGGGACGCACACACACACACACACACACACACACACACACACACACACACACACACACACACACACACACGCATCACACACACACACACACACGCATCACACACACGCATCACACACACGCATCACACACACGCATCACACACACACACACACACACACACACACACACCCATGCTCAAAACAGTAGTCAAACAATGAGCAATATGGGCTGAACGAAATTCCTCTCATAAATCCCATCTCCATTCATGAGTTCCAGGGACCACACACACACACACACACGCATCACACACACATCACACACACACACACGCATCACACACACATCACACACACACACACGCATCACGCATCACACGCACACGCACACGCACACACACACACACGCGCAGCACACACACACACGCGCATCACACGCGCACACACACACACACACACACACACACACACACACACACACACACACACACACACACACACACACACACACACACACACACACACACACACACACACATTCTGCGAGCTTCACACATTCCTCAACTCTTTGGCTAACATTCCGTCAGCTTGTATCTCAAAGCCAACAGTCGTGTGTATTGTCCAGTGGTGTGGAGAGCTCTCTCCAGGCACACATACCACAGCCATGGGGTCGAGCGGTCAGCCGCTCCTGCTGGTTTCATCCCAGCATGGCGTCCTCCTGCAGTGGACTACACACACACACACACACACACACACACACACACACACACACACACACACAGGTGCCAAGTTGCCAGGATTTCCACCGCCACACGTTCAATCTCGGTTTGACAACGCCAATGACATTGATAATCCAAAAGTCATCCATGTTCATGCATCTATACACAGTACGGTAATTTCCGGATTATAAGCCGCACCTGAATATAAGCCGCACCAGCTAAATTTGGGGCAAAAAACAGATTTTTCCTTGTATAAGCTGCACCTGACTATAAGCAGCACCAGGCTTATAGTTAGGTGCTTCATGTTAGAGCAGTGGTTTTCAACTTTTTCACAATTTAATAACATCTTCACCCCACAGACCCCAAAACTAAAGATTTCTTTTGGTTTTGTTCACAATTCCTGGATGGATTTTCGCAAACAAGAGGCAAAACATCAAAATTAGACCAAAATGAACATGACTTATTAATTAAGTGGTGCTAATTTAGATGGTGAATGACTCTTCACATTTGTATCCTCTCAGGAAAGCTTTGAAAATGGGTGGAGTTCCCCTTTAACAAAGAGGCAGATTGATGAAATACCTCTGGCGATAAACCTGACAAATATTTGCCCACTGGTAGATGATTTTTTTTGCTCACCAGACATATAGCTAGATAGAAATAGAGGCTTTAACAATTAAACAGTCATTTCAATCATTGATCTCACACTCAAACACACTCAACAGATATTGACAGAACACTAAGCCGGGTCAACGGTGGTGGATGGCTCCAGGGTCAGTTAACTCCTAGTAATGATGTGGCACAGTGGGTGGCAGACAGTGCTTCATACAGTACTTGTGTGTGTACACTGTATGTATGTATGTATGTATGTATGTATGTGTACATTATGTTAATGTAATGGTTATTGGTTTATCCAGCATCACTTTGACTGGCGTCTGTGAAGTGTTAGTCACACATGTGGTCAAAGAGTTAAGTGATTTAATTAGTTATGAAAGAAGAGAGGGCTGTCATTGATGTGGAGGAAGAAAGGCTGACAGAGAGGCAGAGAGGGAGAGATGGGGGGCATAATATAATCAGTTTGCTGTTTGTGTTAGAATTAGCCTGAACAACCGCCAACGCTAATATGATCTCTAGGAGGAGGTCAAAGGGTGCATAGACTACTGTTTCTTCTGTTGTCTTCTTCATGCTACGCCCACGCGGCACACGCACACCTACACACGTGCCACGTGTCTTTGTGCATCTATGCTTGCATCTATTATCTGTGAGAGAGAGGTCTAGCATGGTAACAGACATCAGTTTACTCTTGTAACAAATATTGAAAGAAGGATCACATTCTGCACTAAATAAATATTTTGTATGCTGTAACCTTTAGCCTGTATACTTTAAAAGCTCTGCAGACTCCACTAAAACATTGTGGGGTGAGACATATTAATGGCATGACGTGAGAGTTGAATATTTGAATTTTGTCATCTTTTTGGGGGGGATATGTTCTGAGTGGATGTGAATTACAAACTCTTTCTCTAACTATAATAAATAAATATGCTCTGACCGCCTGGGACAAAAAAACATGCCCCATGTCCGTGGAAACTGCCAAATAGATCTATGCATGAAGAACATCTGAACGACAATAATTGAAACTGTCGCCATCTGCTTGTTCCTCTCATTTTACTTTTACTATTGACGTAAATTGGCTATTTTGTTTTATTGTTATATTATCCTTTATTCCTGGTTTGGCTCTGATGATGGAAAAACAATATGTTTTGCCATGTTGTTGTCATTATGTAGACAATCAACCACAAATACCGAGTAAATACAACAAACAAATCAATGATCAGATGTCCTTTTTAAAAACATATATTTGTTTTTTGTTTTTTCTGCCTCCTTTGGTAGCACCAAGTGAAGACAGACTGGGTAAGAGGGAGAGAGAGAAGGGGAGACACGCGCAGCAAAGGCCGGCATGAACGGGACTCGAACACGCGGAGCACTACCAGGCCAAAGCAGCAGACGCCTGCGTGGCATCGGCACGGCATCGGTATGTTATCTTAAAATAAGAACATTACAAATTCAAGATAGTGTCTCCTAAAGAATATACAGTATCAAAGTTTAAAGGATTTATGCCTTAGCAAGAGACATAAAAAAGAACAAGCATTTAAAAGCACTTAGACTAAGACCTTCTAACTCCCCTTGAGCTGGATTGATGATTTTTCATTTCCTGAAAATATTGGTTGCCTGACACTAGGTCTGAAATATCATTTAGTTTACCTTCATTATTCAGTTTATGGGATGGGCGTTGTCAAAGCGGCAGTCTTCAGTGATTGGTTCATACCAAGCAATCAGAATAGTGAGGGCAGTGGGCAGGACAAACTGCCATGTTTGTTGTTTGACACTGTTGAGCGACAGGGCTGTCGGCCAATCAGGTGCTGTAGTCGGATTTTCAATTAATACTCATGTTCCCATAGACCGCATCGCCAGATCTGAATCCCCAGGGAAAATAATTTAGGTGTTGATTCAGGGTTGAAGCCAGTCAAACATTTGGACTCATGTGGTTTAATTCTCTCAGACAGCAGCGCTAGGTAATCTTTCAGAATATTCCTGTTGTTTTCTTGTGCTGTTACTGGTATGTCATGAACAATGCATGTTATTATAGGCCTGTTTCTGACCCCAGAATCGGAACAAAATATGAAAAGCAGTACTTATGCTGCATTCACATGGAAGTAGACAGCAATCAGCAAACCTGCTGGACAGCATGGAACCGTGAAAAGATTAAACTAAGCAAGACATGCTGTCTTGTTTAGTTTATTGTTCTGCTCCAATCTGCTAAAACGATGCTGTTTGCTGTCTACCGCTTGCCTGATCCCATGTGAATTCAACATTAGTTCTCTCTTAAATCAATGCTGTTTGCTATTATCTTGGAACAATAGATTTGAACAAGGTCCAAACTTGTGTATAAATAACAAAGTATTAACAGCATGCATGTTGTACACCCAGGTGGCTAGTGTAAGAAAAAAAGATTGATACCGACAATACAAAATACAAAAACAAAGAAGAACGTGTTTAGTGAGGTCTTTAATCATGTCTTCTGCACTCCAATTGTATTATATTTATTTAAAGGTACGGTTATGCTTTACTTTCATCTTGCATCTTAATGTTTCATTGTTTAGTGTTTTATGAAAGACACTTTGAGGCTTGTTGTTGAAATGTTCCATATCATAAGCATGCCTTGCGTTATTATTACTATTGGAGTGATAAGCACTAATTGCTTTCTCTGAAAATTCTGCCAATTAAGTGAAGTGAACTATTGGAATTGTTGGAAGAGAAATACTGTGAGAGTCATAATGTAACAGTCAGTTGTCCTGTTGTCCTGGTACAGTAAGCCTGGCAGAGCCATGTCACCCATATATAGGGGAACGGGACATAGTTTAATTCTGATGCACCTCCATATCAGACTACACCAGGGGTGCCCACACTTTTTTGACTTGAGAGCTACTTTCAAAATGACCGGCTCAACAAGATCTGCACATCAAAATGTGATTGTTCCCTTACTGAAAATCCATTTCAAGCCCCCCTAGAAAGTTTGGGCTTTGAAATAGTGGTGATGGTGTTACTTACTGTTATAAGAATAATGCACTTATAATGAAAAATAGAGGGAGAAAATTGGAAGGTTTTCTTGTATAAGCTGCTGCTGACGTTTGAGAACAGTATTTGGGGTTTGAGTTGACAGTGTGTAATGTTGAGTTTAGTCTCTTGCACCCAAAACTAAGAACTTTCACACTTTCGTCCACAATTGGGAAAGAGAACTGGCAAAACCTTGGTCAAAATAACAATTATTCTCCATTTTCTATTTGCGCGGGTCCATTTGGTTTCGTTTTAACACTCTCAAGAGTTACAGATCTATGGGGACTGTCGTGATCTACCTGCACGGTCTGTGTGATCTACTGGTAGATCACGATCTACCACGATCTACATAGCTTCCGCATGTGAGCTGGTTAGGCTTAGTGTTAGGGACAACAGGATTTAGTAATGAACTTGTTAGAATGGTGATGCGTTAGAATGGCAAGCTTCAGAATGCTAGTGTGTAACCGGCCTGTATGACAGGAGCCTATCTCCTGTTCCTGTAGCGTGGGGAGGCTTGGTAGACAGCTGGAACCTCTGGACATGTCACAGGCATTTAACCCCAATCCAACCCTTGATGCCGAGTGCCAGGCAGGGAGGCATGGGGTCCCATTTTTATAATCTTTGCTATGACGTCAAACGTCGACCTTCCACTCTCAATCTCAGAGTGGGGCACTCTTAACCATCAGGCCACTGACCTGATATCCTGGTGACTCTTTGAAATGACTGATAGATTTATCTGATTTAGTGACATAGTACAGCTCTATAGGAGACTAGCCTTGTCTATAAACGGATCGCACGATAAAGCACCACACTCCTGTGCTCATTGCCAGTAGGTCAGGCAACTACCTCCATGTTGTTATTCCCCCACTTATGTTTCATATTTTCTTTTAGCTCAATATAGCATTCCAGGTTTCTGCCCCCCGGTCAAACACTGCCCCCCACAAACCCCCACCCACCCACCCACCCAAACAGAGCCTCTGCATCAGCACCGCTCCACTGTACAGTTTGCATAATACACATACAGTAGTACATGCAAAAATCCTCCTAAATTATTGGTTTCAGTATTTATTTATTTATGATCTATTTTCTGCATTATTAACGTTGCTGTCAACACATTTCCGGGGGTCCCCAGCCAAAAACTTTGAGAACCCCTGCCTGCAGCATAGCACATGTCGAAGTCGAGCTCTTCCCTATTCTGGGTTAACCATCGTAGCACTACATGCTCATTTCTCACCATGGGTCTTCATTCATACATTTTTCATACAACAAAATGCACAAAGTTAACTTTATTCTACCGTATTATCCCGAATATTAAAGTTGTACTAAACTAACTGACCTACAAGCTCTGCTACCATATTCCTTGACATTTTAATAACCTTTGAAGATTTTTGCCTGTAGTGTGCCTAAAATAGGAATGCCAAAAATGATTAAAAAAAAAGCGGGACACATCAACAGATATAGACCTTCGCATATGGCCATAAAAGGGACACAGACAGATGGGCAACGGGTACAACGTGTATTACGTTGCTCTGTGGTTTTCAACCGGTGGTCCCCAGGCAGGAAAGTTGATTAACCAGATGTAACTCTTTGAGAGTGTCTAAATGAAACCAAATGGACCCGCAAAGGTCCATTTGTTTCCATGTTTACACTCTCAAGAGTTAAAATATTCACCATCTGAATTATCCCAAGTCTACACAACTAGAGAATGTAGAAGAATGGCTGTTAGTCTTTTTGTTTCAGAAATCCAGCCTGGTATTGTGAACAAAAGCAAAAGAACCATAGTGTTGGGATCTGTGAGGCTAAAATGTCCTCAAATGGTTGTCTGTGACTCAAATGCTGAATAAATAGTGGTATCAAAAAGGGTTGAAACCAGTGACGTAGCCGGATGGGGCATGGATCTCCAATTTCCTTTTTTTCGCCCACTTTCCAGCCGGGCACCAGTCTAGTACTAATTGTGACTGATGGACTGAACCTATATATCTGCTGCTGAGTGGCAGTAATCGCGGATGGCTGGACAAATGTCAGCAACGCCTTTGTCTCTTCTCATCTTCCCTTTGGCCCCGGAATTAAATTCATTTCAGTCAGTTGTGTTCTCTCTCCAGCTGTCAGCTGCTGTTCCCGTCTCTCCTCTTGAAAGAAGACTGAGGGAAACAATTGCAGTGCAATTTTCATACTCGCTGACGGGGAAAACCTTTTCTCTCTTTCAGCTGCTAGAAAGGTGTCAAGGTTCAATATTTCAGTAAATCATATTCCATTGTACCCATTATCCTGGTTAAAGCACTGAATACTACAGCGGGATTCAGAGACACATTGACACAGGAAGTGTATTTTTTTAACAGTATACCGTACCCACAAACCCTAGCATAATACCTGATCAACAAGTTCACAACGCATTGCAGTGTGTTCAAGTTCATTACGTATTTGTTAACTCTTTGAGAGCTATCCATTCTGGGAAAACAGGTGGAAGTACTGTGCTAAGCATTTTGAGTGATGTCACTAGGGATGTCACTAATTTAAAACAAGGCCAATAAAAAACAAAGTCCTATAGCGACATTTACATGCCATATACCGTCTGAAAGAGCACACTGGCTGCTTTCACAAGAAAAAAAAAAAAGCATTCATACCACCTATTGTTCAGGACTTATTGCCATTTGAATGCAATAGAGACATGAGCAGTCTTGTTAAAAATACATTGTATAGAGACATTGACAGACAAATATATATATGAACCAAATAAAGATATTGTACATGCTATACACCGATTGACAGCCCTTTTGTCCATTTTTAGGGGAAAAAAAAATTACATTCCTCCCATCTTCCGTTCGTCTGTAAATTGTCATTTGAATTCAACTTGCGTTGTGGGCCAACACCATATCATTTATGGAATAATATTTTTCAGGTCTATATAATATAATTATGTTGACAGTAATATATAAAAAAACCATATACCATATGAAAGGGCCCACCCTCTGCTCCAATAAGAAAAAAGAAAAAAAAATATGCCATCTATTAGTTCACCAATTATTGGGATTTTATGTCAGAATCCCTGCAATAGTCAGAGAAATGCCTCAGATCTGTTGCGTGTGCGCACGTGTGTGTGCGCACGTGTGTGTGCGCACGTGTGTGTGTGTGTGCGCGTGTGTGTGCGTGTGTGTGCGCGCGCGTGTGTGTGTGTGTGTGTGTGTGTGGTGAGGGGGGGGGGCTGTTGTGCTTTCTTTGCAAAGACGTTTAGCGTAGCATAACTTGAAGACCACACACACGCACACGCACACACACACACACACACACACACACACACACACACACACACACACACACACACACACACACACACCCAACACACACGCGCGAACGACCCAGATTTTCCTAACGATCATTAGCGAGCTGCAGGTGCCTGCCTGACTGCTCTTCCATAACGCCCCTCTGCCTCCGACAGAGAGAGAGAAGAGAGAGAGAGAAATAGAGAAAGAAAGAATGCAATCCCCATGCGAGTGCAGTCACACTGTGTCCAGATGACTAAAGTAAAATAGCCTCTTGCATTTGATGAAAAAAAAAAACAAGCGATCGCTTCACAATGCTGTTTTGCTAAGAGCAGAGAGAGAGAGAGAGTGCAGGGGACTGACGAGTGCTAAGGCTCTGCTACGTCCAGCTGTCTCTCCTTGTGTTTACTTCCTCAAAGCAGGGAAAAAAATGGGTAGGGGGCGGAGTATTGGTTTGTGACGTCGTCAGGGCCTTAAAGCAACAGTATACTACAGCTCCATTAGGGATTTAATGCATACAGCTTGGGCTTTAATTGAAAAAAATATGATTGAATGATAAATGTCTGAACGACGTATATATATGGACTTAGCCTCCAGGTGGCGCTGTTCTACAACGACGTATATATACCCACTCAGCAATTAAATACGTATTTGTTAACTGATTATGCCGTGAGGCATTCAGATTGTTTACATTACATCCGCATGATACTATATATACGTTTTATTGTCAAAGAACAAGGCAAAATTTCACCTTTAGCTGCAGTTCTGAATGACACTTCCTTTTTCTTGAAACCTCGTCGGCAGTTATGCTGCTCAGGGAACGGATGTCAGTTTATGGAATGAGCCATTAATGTCAACAATCTGTACTGTGAACAGTATCTCCGCTAATCATCTCCCTCTCCACCGCTACGCTTTCTACTGCAGAAGCAAAACTTGAAAGTGTTTTGACTTAAGCTGCAGGTTTGAGCAATTTTTCGAGACAGTTTGACAGAAAACTGCTTTTTATCCAAGGCCTCGAGTCTCAGTGAGTTTAGAAGGGAAGGGAGGAGAGCAGAGAGGGCATTAGAAAGAGAAGAGAGGAGAGATTAGATGAGACAGACAGGTGAGCTAGATTGGTTTGATATCACTGGCTGCAAGGCTGTGTGTGCTTGTGTGTGCGTGTGTGTTTGTGGCTGCGCATGCAGTGGAGGATAACAGAATGACAAGAGGCTTTCTTCTTCAAAGGTAGCGGATCACAGAGCTCTTTACACATAACATACACATACAAAAAAAACATGTGCAAAACAACACAGCCTGCTGTGGTTTTATTGATAAGCATTAATCGGTTGATGCCATGTATCCAAGTGGCTCAGAGCCTCTGCCTGATGGTCTCAAAAGTCTAATATCTCCTCCAGGCCATAGGGTCCATATCCCTATGGTCTAGCGGGTAGGTTGGGCTTTCACCCGAGAGACGCGAGTTTGAATCCCAGGCATTACATAAAGTCTGGCTCCGCTGTCCATACGTCCATGGACTATAATATACAGAGTAGAATAGTGATTTAATAAAAACATGGCACTCAGATGTGCATAATAAGCATATATCAAATCATCATTGTGTACAGCAGTACACACTGTACAATAATATAATAGTTTTCGTTATATTGTATATATACCAGAAGAACTTTTCTTCTTCTTTTTTGTCCTGGGGCATGAAAAGCGCCTGGAATACATTTGCTACTACCTGTAGTAGCGACCGTAGTAGACACTTTTTATGATTTGCTGCCTTGTTTCTAGGCTGCTTCTAAGACAATGGGAGCCTTAACCATAAAACCCATAGCCGGAACAGAACCGACACACTCTCAATGGCGCAATGTGAAGCCATGAGCAGAGGCTGCAGCACATACACACTGATTATACTGTAATGTTCATAAACAAAAGATTTCTGCACTTGGCAGTTATACCCGAGTCATTCTTTTTTCCCACTGGCCAAAGTGAATTCCCTCTCAGGTAGGATAGTGGATAAGATGTTTGGCCTCGTTTGAGGGCGGTGTTCAAAGCCCTACAGGCATGGAATAGTAGCGTTGTCTTCCCCTTAGACAGATTCACTAATAGTAATATAATGTCTCAAGGACCAGAATATTCAACCAAGCCCGGATGTAACATTTCCTGATTAGGGGGGAGGGCGAAAATGGCATCATCGCCCGTGGCACGAAGCCGCCCACATACCATTTTCATTTAAATTATTTAGCTCTGTGACCCACAAGATTTATACCTTGTACAGGATTAATATTAGGCAAGTAAAACATCAATACTAACATCAGTTGTTGTTGAAGTTGCAACAGGCACACAGCATGCATAACTTATTTAGAGTTTTCTGTTTTGAATGATGAAATGGTCTTGGTTTATTGGTGCCACAGCTGTAGTTAGTTAGCAGTAGTAGTGTTTCAAATCATTTTAAATACAAACACTTTCATTTGAAATATCTTTGAAATGTGGGTAGTTTGCATGCCATAATGTTTGGTGTAGCAGTCAGGTCATTTTAGTTCCACCCCCAACCACCCCCCCACCCGCCACCTCTCTCTCTTTCTGTGAGAAATGTAGGTGTCACTTTTCAAACACAATCATACTGTGCTACTGTGACAGACAGTATAACACAAAGCATGACGTACACACACACACACACACACACACACACACACACACACACACACACACACACACACACACACACACACACACACACACACACACTCACTGTTGGAGAGAGGAAGGGGGCAGAAATGGAGAATTCTAAAGACAGCGATGTAGGCAGGTGAAACAGATTGAAGCTTGCATAGATCTGTGTAGACACAATAATTCAGTGTGGTGAAAATGGTCGATAATGAAGTTCGTCTAACAGCAGTCAGTGCCGCTGGCTGCCTTTTAACAAGTTGCTTTCTATCAATCACCTGGGAGGATTTCCCTCCTGATCAATACTAACAAATTACAATTCGTGCTCTGACATGACACCACTGTTTGAAGTTTTTACACCTATGCTGCATAGCTGAAATGTAAGTTATTTCGCATAACAAGATTAAAGCAGGGTTAACATGAAATTCATGAAATCTTTGGTGCTTTGTGTGTTTACTATCCCCAGAAATATGAACAATCAGAGCTTTAATGGAAATTGTTTTCAGGAACAGCTCATCTGATTTTAGCCTCATAATAATGTCACCAATGCACCCTATAAACACTATATAATTCCCCCTCTTTGGTCTTCAGTTCCAAATTTACAAATTTGCATTTGCACTTTGTTTACAATCCCCAAGCTGGCTGGCATGGTATGGAATGGAAACAAGCCTCGTATTATCTAGCATCAGTATTATTGTGACTCGAATAATAAATAAACACCATATCAGCGCCCCCCACCATCTTAGGACGTTGTGGTGCTGCAGCTAAACTGTCCAGAAAGAAGATTGGTTACATCAGAGTGGTGATTGAGCCTGAAACCATTAATTGATATGATATTAAGTATTAAAAACAATTTTAGGCATGTATGTTATTTGCGTTTTAAGATAAAATCGGTCAATAATTTGACTGTGTAATTCACTAAAATACCCAGGAAAAAAAAACATGATCCCGCTCAGGTTGACTTATTGCTTTTCATTTACATTAACACACAGATATACAGAGTTTTCAATCAAACCAATTTATGAAATTAGTTCAGGGGTGCCTAGGCCAATGGTTTTGAACCCTTTTCATACCAGGGCCCACCATTTATTCAGATTTGAGCCACGGACAACCTTTTTATGACATTTTAGCCCCACAGACCCCAAGAACTAAATATTTCTTTTGCTTTTGTTCACAATACCAAGCTGGATTTTGGAGAATACAAAACAGTCCAACATACAGATCAAAATGAGTATTAATCTTCTTGTGTAGTCTTGGGCTAATTCAGATGGTATATATGAAACTCTTGTTTTATGTTTACACTCAAAGATTCACATCTGGTTAACCAACTTTCCTTCATTTAGCCTGTGGACCACCGGTTGGTCCCTAAGAGTCTAGGGGTTGGCCAAGGGGTTAGAGTTACTGCCAGAGGAAATATTCACTCTTTTTTCAAAAAGGTTTCCAAAAGTAGAGGAGATATCACCCGCTTTATGTTGTGGGCAGTCTGTAGTGCCACTGCCTTGGGTGGACAACGATGGAGCATGGCCGAGGGCAGAGCAGTTCCCATGCAACGTGTTGAAACGTCCTGCAGCCTACTTACGCAGGAGTTACTCAGAACGTTCAGCTTTACGCTGAGATGTATTTAACTGCCTGAGGCGTCGGAGCTTTTGTTTGTTCTTCAATGTGGAAATGATTGACAATTATGCAAAAAATAATTGCGATAATCTCAAGTAATTGCGATGATCTCAAATAATTGCGATTAGGTATTTTGTAATAACTGTGACAAGCCTAGTAGTCACACATTGAAGGTAGCAGATCTACCATCTCGCTGTGCGTCACAGCCCAGGTGGGGACGAAAGAGAGCGACAGACAACCCAATCCCTGGATAGAAAGAAAAGGGTTGTTTTCTGCAAAGCACGGAATACGGGTGTGTGTGGGGGGGTTGTAGGGTGGGGGGATCTCGACATTTCAAGTCAGGTGCACCGTCAGCAGCAAGCTTGAGCCCCGAGAGGCGTGTCCGTCCGAGCATGTGGTCACACCAAGCGCTGCAATTGCCGCACTGATGACTCAGCATATACCGACGTCGTGTGCTGCTGGAATCTGTCATTCCTACACTTCAAAATTGCACATAGCAGTCGAATTGTAAATATAGGATTGAATCCACATGGTCCACATCTGGAAATGTTGATACCCAATCTTTTTTTGTGTGTGTGTGGTGGTGAGTGTTTAAAATACATAGACCTTTCCATGTATGCCGTGAGACGCAGTAACACACAGTGGCAACGTTTGGTATATTACGGAGACCACGCCGGGGCTGTGAGAAAGGAGGCGGGAAAAGAGTTGGGAGAGATGGATGAAAATGGGGAATAAGAGAGAGGAAGCGGGGTACAGAGATCGATGCCAATATGGAGCAAGAGGTGGAAAGATACATGAAAAGATGGAGTGAGGGAAGAGGTTGGCTATTCTTCACACTCTGGAGTAATGTGATCAGAGATGTTTGTATCCATTATGTGGGTTAGTGATCTATGACCGATGCATTCAGCTCAGTACTAGCGCGTGTGTGTGCATGTGCGTGCGCGTGTGTGTGTGTGTGTGTGTGTGTGTGCCAGGGGCGGATCTAGGCATGGGCATGGGGGGGGGGGGGGGGGGCAATGACTAAACCAACAGCATTTCATCATTGAAAACAGAAAACTCTCTGAGTCAGACCTTTAGCTTTATGCATGCTGCGTGGCTGTTGCAACTTCAACAACAACTGATGTCAGTATTGATGCTTTACTTGACTAATAAAAGTCCTGTAACCGAAAATGGTATGGGTGCGACTTCATCGCCCATGTCGCTTCGAAGTGAATGAAGTTGCCCCCCATACCATTTTCTCCTGCCCCCCCCCCCCGTTGGGAAATGTTACATCCGCCCATGGTGTGTGCACGCGCACGCACCTGCGTTTGTGTGTGTGTAATGATGCAGGGACAATGGACTGTGAAGCTATCAGTGAAGTCTCCTGCTAAGACAAGAGCATTACGGCAACACCGTGTTCTCTACCAAGACTCTATACATCTGTGTCTAGGGCTATAGTGTGTGTCTGTGTCATTTACTTTTAAAGGATTACTCTTTCTTTCCATTTCCCCCCCATCCTGTTCTTGTACTCCATCTTTCTGTTGGTGGAGGACAGAGGTATAGCAGAGCCTGGAGCTGTCTGAACTGACTCACCTGTTGTCGAAACTTCACACCCAAACCACACTGCTAACATTCCATTGCTTTGGTATGCTCACTGTTGTGACACTACAAAGTGTGTGTGTGTGTGTGTGTGTGTGTGTGTGTGTGCGTGTGTGTGTGCGCGCGGGCACACGAACACGCACACGCGTCCGTGCGCGTTGTAACTGCAGGGGGATGAAAGAATGGTTCACTTGCAGGGAAATTGGACATCAAACAGTTGTCTGTCAGGTCTACTTAATGTTAATTTTGAGGCGTAGACGCGCAGATGAAATCTGATGGTAAAACGCTGAGTCACACAGCACATGTCAAACCCACTGACTAATTTCACTGACAACGCGAGGCGATGGGGCCCGACGCAGCATGAAACGATCTGCTCCCAATCATATTAGGATGGCTGTCAAACAGGCCGGGGCTGTTTAGTCAACATGGATATCATACTGATTCTAATGCTAATACTGTACTGATGATATATTAGATTACATTAGATACTCCATTGTATTATCAAATATATATCTCTGCCAGGCAGGGTGGCCTACCCACAACCCATAATAGGGCCTTTATAAGCCTTGGGTTGCAGCCATCCAGAAGCCTGTGGGTAGGGTCTTTATGACGTGTGGTGTGGCACCCCCTAGGAGCTCAAGTGAAAGCACCCTATAGAGGCCCCTCAATGTGGAATTCCAAAGCCTACTATTTATTCACCATTTGAGCCATGGATTTGGACATTTTATGACATTTTCACCCCACAGACCCCAAAACTAAAGATTTCTTTTTTGTTTTGTCCAAAATACCAGGCTGGATTTCGGAAACAAAACAGGCGATCTGAAACGATTTGAAGTCCACTGTCACAATTTCTTACGTAGATTATGCCTATACATAACTTGCTGAAAATTTGAAGAATCTGGGCCTCAGACAAGAATGTCCATTTGTAAATCAAACTGAACGGAGACGTTACAGGTTCATTTGGTTGTGATGTTGTCAGTCTCTCTCAAAATTATCACCCAGGTTTTTATGGTGTCAAAAGCACATCGCAGTGCACACAAATGCTTCAACCCCATTTAAAACTGCCAGTGTAATTGCGCCAGAGAGTTATAAGTCCATAACAAAAGCGTATAAATCCAGACGGAGACAGATCCACTGGTCCCCGGCTGTATACCAGCTTCTATGGTTGCTGTTTGGGTGGGATTGTTGGACACACTGACTCTTTCCCCGGAAACATTTTCTCAGCTGATTGTTTCCCAGAATGGCTATTTCTTGAAAAGACTTGAGTGTGTGTGCGTGTGTGTGCAATTAATGTGTGTTTGTTAGTCATGTTTGTCTATGCATGCATTAGGCTATACATGTGCGCACGCACGCACGCACGCACGCACGCACGCACGCGCATACGCACACGCACACGCATACACACACACACACACACACACACACACACACACACACACACACACACACACACACACACACACACACACACACACACACACACACACAGTGCAGTGACATCAGGGATGTCCACAAAAGCTTGCTGGCCGAGATATGTGTGCACTGAATGTTAACCCAGACTGAGGAATGCATGCTGCTGGCATTGACAATCTCTCTTTCTCTCTCTCTCTCTCTCTCTCTCTCTCTCTCTCTCTCTCTCTCTCTCTCTCTCTCTCTCTCGCACTCACGCACTCACACGCGCACACACACAGAGTCAAAAAGCTGTTGACTTGTGCTGGAGGGATGAAAGAGACAGAGCAGGACAAGTCTGAGGGGCTATAGAATGGGGTATGGAAGGGTACTATAGAAGGCCCTGGATCAATGGAAGGACGTGAAAGGGTGTGTTTGTATGTGGGGTTCACCCACCGCCAGGCGCTGTGTTTTCAACCTCCTCTGTGTCTTCATTTCATCGATGTGTGCAAAATATTCTGTTTGATTCCTCCGGGTGACAGCAACCAACCCAACCAACCAACAGACCATGTGCAGAGACACAAATATATTTAGACCAGAGAGACAGACACAGACAGACTCACAGACAGACAGGCAGACACACAGACAGAGACAGTAGAAGGAGGTACTTCAAAGATGAACTGTGGATGAGTCTGCTGTTTAATCAAATGCACATTTATTCTCCCTTAATTCAGCCTTGTGGACAAAGCCTTTGTTCCTCTCTTGACTGCGAACCCAGCGAATGCCTGCGCTTTGTCAACACTGTGTGTGTGTGTGTGTGTGTGTGTGTGTGTGTGTGTGTGTGTGTGTGTGTGTGTGTGTGTGTGTGTGTGTGTGTGTGTGTGTGTGTGTGTGTGTGTGTGTGTGTGTGTGTGTGTGTGTGTGCGCACACAGTGGCGTTTTGAAGCAACTTGGAGTCCTAGGCAAGATTTTCCCCGGAGCCCCCCCTTACCAAATGGACCCTTGCAGGTACATTTGGTAAGGGGGGGCTCCAGGGAAAATCTCCTGTACATAAAATGGCGCTCTCTCTCATGGTCGCCCCCCTTCCCTCATGGCGCCATAGGCAACTTCCTAGTCTGCCTAATGGCAAAAACACCCCTGTGTGCATGCTGGAAGTCTTGCGGGGAGCTGGAGCAGTGACCGCCCTCTCTTAATCTGTTACAGAGCACATACCAAGTGCCCCCTACCCCAACCCTCCCCTGCAGGGGGTGTGCTGCCTGCCATCCCCCCTGGGGGTGCTCTCCAGGGGGGTGGAGTACAGGTGATGATTTTGGATGTTTTTAGGGTTGCAACTCACCAGGGGGTAGAGGAGAGGATAGGACAGGAGGGGGAGGCTACTATAGCAGCCCTAATATATTGACCATTTGTCAGACTTCCGATTGAAAATAGCCTGCTGGTTAGTCGGTCAGGGGAGTGACTAACCAGCAGGCCATTTTCTGCCTTGATCTACCCTGGTGGTTCCATCTTGTTTATGTTGAATTTGCAAAAAAATGGGAATGGAGGACAACAAACAACAAACACAATAAGTCCAGTCTGCACTATGCAGCACCTGTGACACCGACTTTAAACGAATTGCATTCACAGAATAACATTACGAAGAAACTGAAAAAACATACAGTATTTCAAAGGTAGTGGACGGAAATAAAGGGTTTTTGTCCAGTGGGTGTAAAGAGGGCACAGCTATGGGTGAGACTTGAAAATAGGGTTAATTATAGATCCCCTTTATAGAGGGTGCTAATCTTTCCCTCTACTGTACACCAGGGGTTTTCAACCGGTGGTACGGTGACCACTGACCACCACTGGAATGTATTTCCCAAATCCAGCTGGAATTGTGGACAAAAACAAAAATCTTTAGTTTGGGGGTCTGTGGGGGCTAAAACATCATCAAATGGTAGTCCGTGGCTCAAATTATGAATACATAGTGGGCCCTGGTATCAAAAAGGTTGAAAACCACTGCTTTACACCAAATCCTTTGCCGGAACGAGCCGTCTGCACACAAGTTCAGCAAGAACCTGCTTGAGTTTGTCGATTTTTCATCAACTAGAGATAAGCCCATGACCAGTCCAGGGAGGAGGAACCCTACGGGTTCAAGTGGTTAGGAGAGGCCGGTAGGGAGAAGTGGAAGTTAATAAATGGAGGCACGTGGGAGATAAAAATACACCCGCCCTTGGACTATTAATCATGATGTGTATGCCTGCACTATCTGCACCGTGGCCATCTCTATATGTACACTACAGCACATACAGATTACAAACACATGTTGATGCTCCCAGAGTGGACCCCCAAAATGATATGACCCCCACCCCAAGGCTCAAAATATTTAGTTCCAGGGACTCTCAGAAGCAAAGATTTAATTAAAAAATATATATACTGTGTATTAATCAAAAATTTCCAGAGAGTTTCAAGATTCTTTCAAAAATTGCAGATATTCATCTCAGTGTGGGTTACAAATTAAGCTGCTTGCTATTTTAGAAAAAACAAATAAACAAAACAACAACAAAATAACATGGCACAAATCATAACTTGATATGACATCAAAATTGAAAATGAAACTGACACTTTAACAGGTTTAACACATTTGAAAAAAATGCTGCTATTCTTCTATTTAATGTTTAAAGAGGATGCATGCTTTTTATGAATCTTTTACATTTTCATATGTATCATCATCAAATAATTCCTTCTCCCCCAAGCATATACAGATGCATTATGCTCTCTCTTTGTCACTTGTTCCAACATACTGTATACCATCACAGTCAGTCTCCATAGGAAAATACATATTTGTGCAATAAAACATTTGTGTTTCTGCATTCACCACAAAGTCAACGTCATGTTTGTCAATTTTCGGATTGACTACAAAGTTGCAGCATAACATATCTCTGTTTACACGTCTTCCTTCTATTTGAAAGGTACACAGACCTACACCACGTTTCATAGGCAGCTTTATTTCATACTTGCGCTGCCAAGATAAAGGTTGGCTATAGTATGTTTCCTACAGAAGCTGATAACTCCCCTCTGAAATGAACAGCACATTGATAGCAGAGAGTGGAGGAGAGGAGGTGAAGACAGATGTGATGCAGAGATAAAGGAGGTGTAGAACGTCTGCTCATCTCAGGAGGAAGGAAGAGTCCATTAGACTGCAGCCGCCATGTACAACTACTTCCTGTCTGTCTGTCTGTCTGTCTGTAGTCCAACAGACCATGACCGTGACTTTGGCCCTTATCTTTACTACGCCACCTCTCCTCTCTGCGTCCTCTCGGCTTTGTAGTTTTCCTCTTCCCCTTATTTGAAAATCAGTGTTTTCAACCATAGTGTTATTTCAACCCAGTGATCCCCAAAGTTATTCCATATTATTGGCAGTTTGTGTTTTTGTTATTATTGATTGAATACTATTATAGTCATAATAATAATAGCAACCAAATGGAGGTCCGTTCTGGTTCCATTTAGGACAGACCTATACAGAAGTTTTACAGATCTTCAGACAACGCACCTGCAAATATTACAGCAAAAACACAGCAAACAAAATGATAGAAGATAGAACATAAAAAAGAGCAACAAAGACTATGTAAGGAGACCATTCTACCAAATTGGTTCAAATTGCAGTCTTATCTTGAAGAATGTATTTTTTCAAATAATCAAGTAGTCAGACATTATGTGTGTAGAAATATCATCTTATGATCTACTTAACCACAATATATTCGTTTAGATAGTGACTTTATACCACTTTCTATTGGGAGGTGCCTGTCCCAAACTGTAACTCCTCCTACATTTCAAGTCATTTCAATTTTTTTTTCCAATTTTTTTTTTCAATTTTGAGTCTTCTAGGAAGTATTATGATAACTGATTGGGCCATTACTAAATACACTGTGTCCCTTAAATCTGGTGGTGCAACCTGAAGATGGTTAAAGGCATAAAACAATCACTCATTTTTAGACTCTGAATTTCAACCCATTACTTGTGGAACCCCCTGAAGGAACCAGTGTACTAGTAGTGGCTGGTGGGGGCCCCGTGCTGTCCCAATGGGACTTTTAGACCCCGTGTGACAGCCAGGTAGGACATCTACTGGTTCACAAGTAGTACTGCCTGAAGATCATAAGCCCAATGTTCCCTCTTGGCTGAGTGGTGCTGTAGTTCAGTGGTTTTCAACCGGTGGTCCGGGGACCACCAGTGGTCCTTGAAAGGATTCCAGGTGACCCCGAGGCTAAGTTGGTTGACCAGATGTAACTCTTGAGAACGTAAAAATGAAACCAAATGGACCCTTGCGGGTCCATTTGGTTTCATTTTTACACTCTCAAGAGTTACAATAATCATCATCTGAATAAGCTCAAGTCTACACAACAAGAAGATTAATGGTCATGGACAGGAGCAAAATAAATCTTTAGTTTTGGGCTCTGTGGGGCTAAAACGTCCTCAAATGGTGGTCCGTGGCTCAAATGCTGAATAAATGGTGGGCCCTGGTATCAAAAAGGAACCACTGTTGTAGTTGGTAGGTGGATGGGGGGAGGAGAGCCCAGTGTTTCATATATCATAAGTAGAACATAACATGCATCGATTGCAGCTATAGCTTTAATGTCGTCTATATTGTAACACATTTACATATTATCAATCAAATCATTGATTGGAAAAAAGGCTGCAATAAAACTATTGATTGTTTTCTTCAATAAAATGGTGGTGTGGCGCAAAACAACAGAGAGCACGATACAACATGAGCTTGCGTGCCATAGATTTTCAATTAAATGTATTGTCATGAGAAAACATAAATTAACATTGCTAAAGCACAACACAGCAGCACAACAATAGAATCAATATAAAAATGAAGTACATTTGTACTTGAAGTCAGAATCTTCAATAAATCAAGTTGTATGTACCATGTTTCTTTTCATTATGTTATGACTCAACCCGCTGAGCATTTTCTCATTAGTAAAACGGATAGAGCATGGTTTTATGGATACATATAGCTGTGTGTCTCCCTGTAACCAGAGTAATAGCGTATAGCTCAAAAGATCTACAAGCATCGAAGGTGTGTAGATAACCTATTTTGATAAATATTAAAGATAAACAGGTGCGTTTTTTTCCCCAGATGCTGTTTCCCTTTAAAATGTTCAAATCCTGTGCAGGAAAACATGACATATTGCAAACATAGGTTGAATGGTGATTAATCATGACTACATGAATTTTGAAGATGTGATTAATCAGATTAAAAAATGTAATCATTCAACAGCCCTAAAAATAATGTAAAGAAAAAAAGGGAAAAAAGGGTAAACGTTCTTGTCCTCCAAATCAACCAAAGACATCCTGACCTGTCCATCCTGTCCTGTGTGTGTGTGTGTGTGTGTGTGTGTGTGTGTGTGTGTGTGTGTGGTGTGTGTGTGTGTGTGTGTGTGTGTGTGTGTGTGTGTGTGTGTGTGTGTGTGTGTGTGTGTGTGTGTGTGTGTGTGTGTGTGTGTGTGTGTGTGTGTGCGCGCGCCTTCATCCTGTCATCTGGAAAAACACTGCCACATTCCTCCACTCCTCATCTCTTCCTCTCCTTTCATCTCTGTCGTTCACAATGAGATCTGTGTCACCACACACACCACACACACACACACACACACACACACACACACACACACATACAGTGCCACTCCCTGCTGTGGCCCCCCCAGGGCATCAGGTGAGGGCCCCCTGGGGCCCCAGGAGTCAAATTAAGACAGCTGGGTGACAGCGGTGACACGCAGGCGCGTCTGTTCACGCCGAGAGTGTGTGTGTTCACGCGGGAGGTGTGTGTGTTCAGGCCTGGGAGTGTGAGTGTTCACGCGGGAGGTGTGCATGTTGACGCCAGGTGTGTGTGTTTATAGTGTTGTCCTGCTGGGCTTCTCGCACTGTGTGTAACAGCAAAAACAACAACAAACACACCGCCTGTTCAAACACCACAAATAACAACACTGCTGCCACTGCTTCCACAGCATGGCAGCACACACACACACACACACACACACACACACACACACACACACACACACACACACACACACACACACACACATATGCGCGCATATGCACAGTATCAAGACATCAATGGAACAGTGAATAGTAATAGTCTATACAGGGCTTAAATTACACCTGGCACACACACACACACACACACACACACACACACACACACACACACACACACACACACACACACACACACACACACACACACACACACACACACACACACACCTAAATGTTAACGCCGCTGCTGATGACTATCAGAGCTGCTGAAATCTCCTTGTATTACTTCACAAGAGAGATGGAAGCTTGACATTTCCTATCAACACTGTGTGTGTGTGTGTGTTTGTGTGTGTGTGTGTGTGTGTGTGTGTGTGCGTTGGTGTGTGTCAGTTGACTTGCAGAGATGCATAAGGTAAATCTTTAACCACTTAAGCCCTCCAGTATAAATTTCCTCACAGACTTATTGAAAGACAGAGTTTTGACACCCTTTAATCTCTCTGCTGTGCTCTCACATGATTCATGCATCCAGCATGCTTCATCAACACCCCCCAACCCACCCTCCACCCATTCAATGTTTGGAGCTGCCAGGAGGAATGACATATACACACAACACAGTCACATTGTTTTGTTAGACCAGGGGTTTTCAACCTTTTTGATACCATTCATTCAGAATTTGACCCACGGACCACCATTTGATAGGGTATGGGAATAAATGGCCTAAAAATAAAAACTTTGAAAAATGATTACGCCCATTTCAGGGATGGTGCATTGGGTCATTTCAGAGATATTTTGTATTGGAAGTTGGTACCTAGCATGAAATAAACCCACCACCCAATCCAAAAAACTAAATGGGAAAAAAAATCCACTTTTTTCACTCTTTTTTTCCATTAAAAAAATAAAATAAAGTGTTTTAGGGAACATTGGTTCACATGTCATATATCACAAAGGTCTAATGTAATCAGGTACATTTACATAATGCATTTTGGCTCCTGGTTGACTACAAGCAAACAGTACAAATCGCCCATCAGACCATTCAGTTCAGTACAGCACCATATAGTTGAGAACCTGACTAAGATTTGTATGTGCTTCATTTAGGAGAGAATTATTGTAACTGTTCTTGGCTAATATGACCTGCGCGAATAACATGGGAACCGTGAAAATTTCTCTATCCAGGGTGAAATACCAGAAAATGACCTCACCCTTTTTAAAATGACTTTAGCTTTAACTTCCAATTTAACACAGCTTTAACTTCTAATTGGAGGGAACTACAGAGGTGACCGTTTTGGACATACAATGTTTTCATTTTTTCAGAAAATTTGATGGATTTAGACAGCTCAGGTCTTGTCTCGAGAGTGTCAGATTCATTCAGTCAGAATTAACTTGATTAACATGATTACAGGTTGTAATAGTGGATATATAAGTGTTATTTCCC
>CM076978.1:16427094-16439594 GCA_039105355.1 Benthosema pterotum
CAAATGTGTGTGCATATGGCGTGCGTGTGTGTGTGTGTCAGTGGATGAATGATTTATTCACATGTCAGGATGCTTCAGTGCAGCGTATCCTGCATGCGGTTCTTCACAACGATCGGAGAGAATGCATTTTTCTTGCGCTGACACAAAATAACACCCATAGAGGTGAGTGAGTCGAGGCAAAGGTCAGCAGAGGTCAACTCTCCAGCATGGAGACGTTTCCCAAGAATAACTGAGATAGCAGACGCAGAAATGAACCGCATTTGTCTGTGGAGGCATTACAGCATGACAAGTAGACCGTCGGAAAGTGCTTCGGCTCGTATTTCACCTCACTACATGGGATTGAGTCATTCACACTAGTGCTGCAAACGAATATTCCATAAAGAATATTCAAATGTAAACGATAAAATAGTAATCAAATGTAATAAATAATATAAATGCTGTGCGTGGAACTAAAAATCATTCATCTGATCTCATAGGACTTGGGAGCGCCTTTCTTAGCACCAATCCCTGCCTACACGGGACCAGAGCATATAGAGAAATAAAAACAACGTTTTACAGAATATTAGGCTGCAATATTTATTTTGAAATCATACATTGGAGATTTAAATCATTTTACATTCGTTTAAACCCACATGGCAGTGGTTTTCAATCAGTGGTCCGGAGACCACAAGTGGTGCTTGAAAGGGTTCTAGGTGGTCCCCAGCTACATGATGGAAAGTTGATTAACCAGGTATAACTCTTCGAAAGCGTAAAAATGAAACCAAATGGACACTTGTGGGTCCTTTTGGTTCCATTTTACAAGAGTTAAAATATTCATCATGAATTAGCCCAAGACCAAGATTAATGGTCATTTTCATCTGTAGGTTTGACTGTTGTTTCTCAAACCCAGGCTGATATTATAGACAAAAGCAAAATAAATATTTAGTTTTGGTGTCTGTGGGGCTAAAATGTCATCAAATGGTGGTCCATGCCTCAATTTCTGAATTTGGGCCCTGGTATCAAAAAGGTTGAAAACCACTGTCTGTCATATGGTATTTTAAAAGGAATATTCCAATGTCATCTTTTGGACAAATTGTGACAACACTAATTCACACATGTACAATATTAATGTATTTAAGGTACATCAAGTCTATTTATTGTCATCATGTTGGCGCTCTGTGCGGATGCACAGACAGCCTTTTAAGTCAGGTAATGAATGACACAGAATTAAATTGAATTAATCACACAAAAGAAGCATCCCTGTGTGGCAAAGAGCATTTGTCTCGAGCAACTTATTAGGTAATCTCACACACACACTAGAATGCAAAAAGACAGATTGACTTAACTGGGATCACAGGACCTGCCTTCAGTCTAAAACAATAGGCGGTTAGCTCAACTGTCTGAGCACACATACTGCTGAGCCGGCCTGACGGCATGCTGCGCGTTGGACTCCACATTCAACCTGCAGTCGTCTGTCAGGCTGCTGTTGATCTATCAGTACATTCAAAAAGCCCCAAAAATATATTTCTAATATCCCACCAATATAGCAGGTGTAGACAATGAACCAAATCCAGTCAACTAAGTGTAGGGTTTTAAGTGGTTACATTTCAGGGGCGGATGTAGCATTTCCCAATTGGGGGCGGGAGAAAATGGTATGGGGGCGGCTTCATCGCCCGTGTCGCTTCGCGCAACGGGCGATGAAGTCACACCCATACCATTTTCCGTTACAGGACTTTTATTAGTCAAGTAAAGCATCGATAATAACATCAGTTGTTGTTGAAGTTGCAACAGACACGCAGCATGCATGAAGCTAAAGGTCTGACTCAGAGATTTTTCTGTTTTCAATGATGAAATGCTGTTGGTTTAGTGGTGCCACAACTGCAGTTAGTTAGTAGCAGTAGTAGTAGTGTTTCAAATCATTTTAAATATAAGCACTTTAATTTGGTGGGGCAGTCTGGGCATTTAAGGGGGCATTGCCCCACCATGCCCATGCCTAGATCGGCCCCTGTTACATTTCTACCTAGACAGCAGAGCATGTAATTACCAGTCGTACGTTGCCTCTCTCTGTCTGCCATAGTACCATGTTGTTCCTGTACTGTCTGTGTGGATCCAGATGACAGTGTTTTGGTTTAGCACGTGGGCTAGTTTGCTACGTTGGTTGTTGTGGGACAGAATTAGGCAGTCTATAATCTCACACTGTGTACCGTGAGTTCATAGATGGTCTATTTACCCTCTTGGCCTGTCGTCTGACAGGGTGTGAGGCATGTGTGAATAAAAAGGTCCCAATGGTGGGAGGGGTTTATCATAAAGGACTATCATTACATCATTACTGTGCAACCAGAGTGGCACGCATGTGTGTGTGTATGTGTGCATGCGTTTGTCCGCATAAAGACACATCTTTGGACAGTGATGCACACGACCCTGAGGACAAAATGCTCTGCGATCATAAATTACAGAGTTGTCATTCACTGATTGGAAAAATATTATAATAGACTGGAAGTATTGTAATACTATAGGGTGTGTGTCTGTGTGTGCCTGCGTGTGCGTGTGTGTGTGTGTGTGTGTGTGTGTGTGTGTGTGTGTGTGTGTGTGTGTGTGTGTGTGTGTGTGTGTGTGTGTGTGTGTGTGTGTGTGTGTGTGTGTGTGTGTGTGTGTGTGTGTGTGTGTGTGTGTGTGTGTGTGTGTGTGTGTGTGTGTGTGTGTGTGTGTGTGTGTGTGTGTAATGGGAACCGGCCATTGACTGACGCTAAAGTAAACAGCATGGAAAGTAGCTAGGAAAGAGGAAAGGACCGATTGAGAGAGGAAGGGAAGGGAGCAGGATGCAGACTCAGTGAAAGAATAGAACAGGATAACAACACAACGTATATGTGGGCACAGACACACACACACACGCGCGCGCGTGCGCACGCACACGCACATGCACACACACACACACACACACACACACACACACACACACACACACACACACACACACACACACACAGGGAGACGCTCAGCCCTGAGGGAGGAAGTGAAGGAGTAAAAAGGGCCAATTGGCCCGAGTGACCCTGTAAGTGAGAGATGGATAACAGCACCCCCCCCTCACAGGCCCATGGGGGGCTGTCTGGTATACTGTTCCCTGTACAACACACACACACACACACACACACACACACACACACACACACACACACACACACACACACACACACACACACACACACAGGGTTCCCCTCTATCCTCCCAGTAAATGCGGTGGGACAGTGTTTATTGGTGTTGCAGATGAGGGGACATAGACAGAGAGAGAGACTGGGGTCTCCTTGTTAGTAAGAAGAAATGTGTTGAAGGCAGGGGCGGATGTAACAAACATTTTCCAATGGGGGGGGGGGGGGGCAGAAGAAAATGGTAATATATACCCTTTAACCTTTACCATTTTCAGTAGTGTTTCAAATACTTTTTAAAATATAAGCACTGAAATATCTTGGGTTGCTTTGCATGCCGTCATGTTTGGTGGGGCAGACTGGCCATTTAGGGGGGCATTGCCCCCCCCCCCCCCAATGCCTATGCCTAGATCCGCCCCTGGTTGAAGGTGGAGGGAGGAGGAGGTAGCAGCAGAGAATGAACACAGAGAAGCTCTTTCTTTTTTCTCTTTCTCTTTCCGTCTCCCTTGTCAAACGGCGAGGCTGGTAGTGTTGTTTGTTGATGTTCTGTGGTTGGGACTCTGTGGGTCGGGAACAGTCTGCTCTGGGCAGCCGCTCATCCATTATCGGCAAACTCTGCTCTTGATGTTAGGTCTTGGTTGTGAAGCGGGCAGATGGTCGACCTGCCGGCACTTTAATTTATTGTATCCTGTCTAGATTTCTTGTTTCTGAATAACATAATATTCAAAGATTTGCACCACGTTTTCACGATTTTTCAAAAATAGCAGAGATACAAGCTCTTGAAAAATAGCAGATCTACAAGCTCGTAGCGCGCCACCGAGTGGCGCGCTACGAGCTTGTAGATCTGCTATTTTTCAATAGTTAAAACGTAATGCTTCGAACACCAAAACGCGTTCAGTACACTAAGGGTTAATTTATTTATTCTTTCTTTCTTTGACACTGACTGGGCACATTGTGTTGTTGCACAAAAGGGAAAAAAAACTACAAACCCACAAATCTGATCTTAAAAAGCAGAGGTAAAATCAGTGACGTCCCAGGGCCACAAATCACAGAAGATTATTAGGCGAATGACGACGTTACATTAATTGGAAAAGTGAAATAGAATCATTTAAAAAAAAAAAGTAATTATGAAGTCATAAAAAATAATGACCTAGATAGTTAAAGTTCAGTTTTGGAAGATTTAAAGCACTAAACTTAGTCTATGATGCCCATAAATCAGTGATGTTCAACTTTTTTGGGGGGGGGCTGGACCATAAGGGCATACTCTGGCTTGCCACACACACACACACACACACACACACACACACACACACACACACACACACACACACACACACACACACACACACACACACACACACACACACACACACACACACACACACAGTGTAAGACAGAGACAAAAGTATACACGATCATATGCCAAGGTTCGTTGGCAGTGATCCAGGTGCAGGCTCAGATTAGCCTCGACATCCAGGCTTTCATTTTCGTTTCATTTGCGTTGCGCGAAAACGGAAAGCCTGGACTAATTTGTTACCCACAGTGGCCTAGAGGGGGGAGTCAAGCTTTCGGGGTGGGCGTGGCTCCAAACGATGTGACATAGCACTGCAGTGGAGGGGCGAGGAGATCAAATTAGACCAGATCATCTGCTGTGGAAATCTCACGGCACCCCCCCTCCTAGGCCAGGCTAGGGTCAGACTGACCATAGGGCGTACCAGGCATAGTCCTTAAAGGGGAACTCCACCCATTTTCAACATTTTAATATGTCATTAATATACCTTAGTGATGTTGTGTGGACATGATGAAAAAGTTCCCCCAATTCTGTATGTCCTAAAAATGGAGGTCTGAAAAAAATCATTAACATGGTGATGAACATCTGATGTATTTCACCATGTTAATGATTTTTCTTTCAGACCCTTTTTCCTGAGAGGGTACAAATGGGATCACAGGACCCGCCCCTGTGTGTGTGTAGTATGTGTACAGTATGTGTGTGTGTACCTTAGCTTGGATGTTTTAGCTCCTGGATGCTCAGCCCTGGTAGACACATCATGTCAAAACATCACGTCCACCAGAGGCTTTAGTCATGGCATGAAAGGCAGACGGCTGTGACACCGTGTTGTTTTACTCCCAGAGAATGCGCCGTTCCCTTTGAACGCTCCCCTATATCTGTCACCTCGCCCAAGTCTGGGCTGTCAGAGAGCCGTTTTCACATCTATCCTGTCCATCTCTATTCCCTCTGATCGTGGTTTATGCCTGTCCGTGGCTGCATTCACAACGTTTTACTCAGATTACACCTGACAGCCCCTGTCTGCCGCTGCCGCTGCTAAAATCGCTAGATTTGCTGCCGTGATGTCGGCCCTTGTTGGAAAGCACCCAGGATTCTTTTTTTTACTTCAGTAAGAGTAATAATAACACAATGTAGGAATACTGTTACAAATACAATTAGGATTATGCCGATCCAGTCAAGTCAGACAGAAAACTTCCATATCACAATATTAGACTGGATATTGCCTGAGATTTTGGATAGTGTACTATTGATACAAACAGACACTAATGGCTCAGAGGCCACTAGCCCATCAGGCAAGTACAGGTTATACTTGCCCTAACACCATGGCCACTTGCCCCCAGAAAATATTGTTAATTACCATTCATTTAAACTTCTATTAGTGTTGTGTTCTTACTGAATAAAAACAGCACTATAACATGAAAGTAAGTAACCTTACAAACTACTGCATGTTAGGGAAACTTGCCAACTAACTCAACATTTTGAAAAGATAAATTCAAGCACAGGCTTGAAAAACCCTATATGGCTTTTGCAACCTGGTGATGTTGTGAGCTCATAGCTGTTGCCAGACGTGGCCTACCAGCCACTTCACACTCTGTGTGTAAGCTATGTGTGGATCCACAATGAAAACCTGCACCTGTCTGGTCAGGCAACCAGGTAGTAGACTTCACCTGCCCTACCATTTTATTTACCTGCCCTGTGTGGGCAGGTGGGTAGTTGTTAGCATCAACCCCTGCCTAAAATATAAATTATTAGATAGAGATAGATTAGAGAAAAAATATATAAAATTATTCGGAATGGAGCACGCCAAGTGCATCAAAATTACTGTGTACTTGACTTTAATGTACAAAAGTATCATTAAAGTGTGGATTGCGGAAGTGAAAGTACTCCACATTTTTCAAGGTCTGTTAAATCTACTGTGAGAACTGATATTCTCACTGCTCATGTGAAGCGCTCTTGTATAGTGAAGTATGTCAATAATTTCTGCTCTGTGGCAACGATGCACAAGTTATACAGATTTGTAAAGGTTATACGCATGAATAGATGAATGGCCACACCCCTTGAGTCCACAGATGCTCTTTATATAGCAGCCTGTGTTATTTACATAGCGTGTCATTTAGACAGATGCTAGGTTTGAATGTCTACCTGCTCTGCCCACTTCATTATATTCTTGGCACTCTACTTACGTGAACGCTTACCCTGTCATTTGTCGACTCGGGTTCATGTCATTTACTCTGATCTTGCAATTTGTAAGATTGTCTGATGAACGTCTGTAACACAGGTCTTTAACAGAGAGGGGTCCGGGGACCCTTAGGGAGTCCTCAGAGTTATGACAGGAGGGGCCGCCAAATCTTTGTGGACCCCATAGCACCCCTATTCTGGTGAGAACATTGGCGGAAGATAGCGGATCTAGAGGGTCACAATGTGTCACATTCTTCTAGTACAGTGGTTTTCAACCACTGGTCTGGGGACCACCAGTGGTCCTTGGGAGCTTTTCAGGTGGTCCCCAGCTAAATGATGGAAAGTTGGTTAATCCAATGTAACTCTTTGAGAGCGTAATTTGGTTTCATGTTCACACACTCAAGAATTAAAATATTTATCATCTCAATTAGCCAAAGTCTACACAACTCAAGAATGTAGATTAATTGTCATTTTGATCTGCATGTTTGCCTGTTTTGTTTGCAAAATCCAGTCTGGTATTGTGGACAAAAACAAAAATCTTTAGTTTTGGGGTCTGTGGGGCTAAAATGCCATCAAATGGTGGTCCGTGGCTCAATTGCTGAATAAATAGTGGGTCCTGGTAATCAAAAAGGTTGAACACCACTGTTCTAGTAGTAGATAGAGCGAGAAAACCGAGGAGAAATAAAAAAAACAACAAAGAATGCATTCGAGACGAATGGGAGTGAGAGGGTGAGGAGGTGATGGTCTATGTATAGTGGTGGTCGCAGTGATCACCGAAAATCGAACCCCAACCCCCCGGCGCACATATAGCAATTACTTTACGCTGCATGATAAACGTATAGGCCAGAGACACACAGAAGTTACCGGTAGATAGGCGGTGCTTATACTCGTGTGAACCAAGCACAAGGGCACTGAGATAAGTTTAACTCCCATATTGTATTTTTACAAGTGTTTTGTGTATCAAGTCGTACATAAAGAATGTAATAAAAAAACAAAATGCATAGAGGCCCTTTAAATTGCTTTGGGAGTCTCAAGTGCAGAGTTGTTTCCAGTTTGGAGGAGAGGCCAAAGGGTGGAATAGAAAAGATTTCCCAGCGGTCCAGGCACCTTGGCTGCTAAGCCAGCTTTATAGCATGCTGCGGGTTCGACTCCCAATCCAGACAAACTGTGTGACCCCCCCTCCATCTTTCTCTGCCCCCTTCCTGTCTACCTATGGTAAAATATATAATTTACGACAGATTTCCACATACTGTAGAAGTTGATTGGGAGATCCAGGCAAAATCTGACCACTGACCATGAGGGGAATCAATCTAACCTTATCTAGTATTTTGAAAATACCGTCAAATATCACACAACTACAGTACAAGTGAAAGTTGTTAACTCATTAATTGCCCATTTTTAATGGATTAATCAAGCTCCCAGGCCCATATTTTGAATTCCAGTATAATATTTTGTGATATGACCACAATGTCACGAAATATCTCATTTTATGCATGAATGTCTCTGGTTTACACAGGGAAAAAAATCATCTCTCTACCACATTCCATTGTTGAGTTATTACTGGCCATGCCACTATTCCTCATAATGCCAACAATATACCCCAATTTTCACATTTTTTATTTATCAAATTAATGCCAATCAAATAAAGCATATGATTCCAAATACTCATCATTTGTAGAGTTGATCATATACTATATGATAACACCCAGTAGGTGGCAGTAATGAGGACGATAGCCGGAAATGAAGCGCATTTCCGGTCACAGAGTAAGAGTACTTCGGTTTATCCATGTCACTGTTGCTAGGCAGACTGTGTGGTTGTGTGATCATCATGAAGGCCTCGATCGGAGCGATCGTGTTTTCTATCATATATAAGTCAAATCAAGCTGTAATGACGCACCGATGGTTGGATTATGATCAGCGATGGACATACAGACCGCGCACGCGCACGTGCAAGCGTGCACGCGGCGATTTTGGCCATTACTAAGTGAGTAGAACCTGCCGTTAGCCGATCATGCTAAAAAAATGCTAATCACCTGAAATGAATGTTATAAAAATTAAGGATTAAATAAAGCGTCAACACACAGCATCAAGGGCTTAGGTATTATAGCGTGTTTACAGCGTCAACAGCGTCAAGGGCAATAAGGGAGTTAACTCATTCAGCGCGATCGGATTTTCTTTGTTTTCTTTCCACTGCCGCGGCTCAAACCAGTTCGATCGGTAAAAAAGCCCTTATTTTGAAGCTCAGATCTCCTAAACAGGATGTGCTGTTTCTGTTATGCTGTGTCTGTTGTCTTGCCTAATCGATCATCTGGCGATGTACCCAAAAACATCCGGGTCACAAGTCAGGAAGAGCTGTGTAGCCCTGGCTGCTTAACACTTTCTCTGCGATACCCGGGATATCCGGGAAATCCGAGAAATGGCTCAGGCTGCGGTAGCCGAGATACCCGGGATTTGATTTTTATTTGCATTTACATTACCTGGGACACTTTCCCAGCTTCTCACAAAATCTCAAGCTTCTATGATAAAAAAAGGGTCAGAAATAATGTGTTCAAGAAAAAAAGTCACAGAAATGGTCACAGGGACCACAGGAGTGGTCTGTAGTGGGCCACGGTGGCCAGCTCAACACCAAAACAAACTGCCGCACCATGGCAACAGCAGAGCATGTGCTCCGGCTGCTCTATGTAAACAGTGGGGCACGTGCACACAACACCATCTAGTCTAGTCAAGCAATACATATTCTGATCTCAAGAAAAAAAAAAGTCACAGGAATGGTCACAGGGACCACCTGTGGTCGTTAGTGGGCCATGGAGGCCAGCTCAACAACAACACCACCACCACAACAACAACACAACACCAGCCATTCTGATCTTTTGCTGTCTGGACTCAGGACCAGGCAAAACAAAGCATTGTGACCCAAAACAAGCCTTTTCATGGCAGCACAGCCATCCAACATGAAAGCAATCCACAATCAAACACAAACAATATAAACAATATAAAAGGCTCCATACCGTAGACGTAGTTGTGAGTTCAGTCTTGATAGAATCCATTTAGCAAGTATTAGTAATTGCTGTGTTGGACTGTACTTTTTACTGTTCCTTGTTGCGGTCGAGTGTCTAATAAAGCAATCAATCAATCAAAAGTAGCCCTATCCTGGCTGCTCCTGCTGTCCCGGACCCCCGGACCCCCCATCCCACCCGCAGAGCCAGCAGGCGTTTGGCTGCACGCAGCCGGGAGAGCAGCCGGGTCCCTGGGCGAAGTGCCGTGGGGCTGGCTGCCTCTGATCCAGCTCCAGCCCTAATCCAGTACCAGAACTACCAGTGGTCCTTGAGAGAGTTCCAGGTGGTCCCCAAGTTGTTTTATCCAAATGTAACTCTTGAGAGTGTAAAAATGAAACCAAATGGACCCGCCAGGGTCCATTTGGTTTCAACAAGCAAACAAACAAGCAAAAGAAATCTTTAGTTTTGGGGTCTGTGCGTCTAAAAATATCCTCAATTGGTGGTCCGTGGCTCGAATGCTGAATAAATGGTGGTCCCTTGGATGAAAAAGGTTGAAAACCCCTGGTGTAGGTGGAAGAGGCTGGATCAAGACGCTCGTTGTGGAAAAAAAAAATTATGGTGGATTTTTTTTCCTCGTCTGGATAGCGGATACGGGGTCCGACCAACACGCCAGTAAAGGGGTCCGCTCTGCTTTTTCCACGCCGGGGGGAAGATCACTGTCCGAAAGGAACGTGTTGCAGAGTCCATCCAACTCCCAGAAGTCCGTGTCGAATCAATCAGGTTGGTGGATCCTCATGTTTTATCACCAGCTTTCTTTCTTTTTACTATACTGCACCTCGTTTACGTGTGTGCGCGCGTGTGTGTGGCTGCTGCTGCAGGCTGCATGATCTATGCCTAATATGTGCATTTCTCAATACAAAACATAAAAAGAGAACGAGAGTGTCACACAAGCTAACTGAAGGTGTGTGTAAGCCTAATACAACGATCGACTGGTCCCCTCCAAGGACTAACTCCAAACGGCAGCGACCCATAAGTTTCTCTTTTCCAGGAAATGGGAACTTACAGAGGAATACAGTAGTTACGACAACTCCAGTTCAATTCATTGGGCCAGTCCAATGGAGGCTCTTCTACATAGACTTCTATTGAATCGGGACAACAAAAAGGGACAAGAAGGAGTCACGGAATGCATTGGAGTGTATGCATTGGAGCTGAGCTGATCAGGCCCCTCAATGTCCAAATGTCCGAATCAATGTCCAATGAGATGGCTCAAAGAAGCAACCTGCGTTGCCAGATTCTGTGAGAGAAATAAGCAATGTACTCTGTTCCTACTCTAGGGCTCTCATGACTGAATGTGAATGCTATTTTACTGGCTAAAATTTCCTAATTTGTTGTTTCCTTTTTCATGTAATGTATGTATAGGCTCGGGGGAGGAGGACTTTGTGGATGATCTTTTTATATGTTTTTTCATATGTTTCTAGGTGCTGAGAACCACAGCCTCACCAGGCTCAACCTCCCCCCCCCATCCCCAGATCCAGTCACAAGAACTGCTCAGTGCTGAGCTTGTAGATCTGCCACGTGTGTGCGTGTGCACATGTGTGGGTGCATGCAACTGCGTACCGTGTCGGTACCGTGAAGTATGTGCGTGTGGGTGCGCGCATGTGCGTGTATACACACACACACACACACACACACACACACACACACACACACACACACACACACACACACACACACACACACACACACACACACACACACACACACACACACACACACACACACACAATTTGTATTTTGTATTTGATTTGTGTGTGGAAGAAGAGAAATAAAAATGCCTGAGAAAATGCAATGTGTGTTTTCATTGTGTTATGACAAACCTTATAGATTTTTTTTTTTTACATGTCCCAGTGAAAGTAGAGTGTTAGAGCTTTCATTTGATGTATAACATGTCTATGTCACTGCAAGGGAGAATGTTTTATAGGCATTACAAAGTGTGCTGCAAACAACGGGCTCTATCTCAAAATGTAGTCTCCAGAGGCCTGATTTGGGGAGGTAGCAAGCTGTATATAATGTCTTATATCTAAAGAATGCAATATGCTACAAACATAATTTTTTTTTCTGGGTAAAAAGGACAGCCACCTGATTCATTTGGGATATTTGTGATTATTGTCGCATTATCACAAAATATGCAATGGGCCTTCAAAGTTACATCACATATCCTATTGAACTATATTAAAGCAGATGAACAGCAGGACAAGGTCAAAGGTCAGCAGTCAAAGTGTTAACCCATGCGCCAGCGACATTGAGGGGGCAAACCGGAGGAGAGCCGTTTGAATGCATTGGGCTGAATGCATGTCAATGGGAAGGGAAAAAAAAAAAGTTGTCCCCAATTCTGTCCCAAATGAAAGTCAGCAACGGGATGATCATCAGACGATGCGCACGGACTAATAGTTGGATTAAAGAATGAAATCTACATCTCGTCGTGATACGAGCCGTCCGCGTGACCGGCGGGGGGGTCTCCACGGGATGTCCACGAGCAGCTCGAGAACGGCGCTTTAAGTGAAAGTTGTTAAGTACTCATGTATTCTATGCATCTGTTGACATTTATACATTATCTCTTCATTTCATTATTCAGACTGAAGTCCCTCTCCACCACGAAGAATCATTGGAGGCGCCGACACTGTTGAGTGACAGCGCTGTCGGCCAATCAGCTGCTGCAGTTGGATCTTCAGCTGATGCTAACGACACCGGAGGGAGGGACACCATACCTTGAAACACAGGTAAAAAATAGTGTTGATTCAGAGCTGGATCCAGGCTATATATTTACCTATTTTCAATTAATCTGTCATGTATTGTTCTTTAGCACAAGTCCAGTACAAGCAAAAATACTTATACAGTCCACCACTGCACACCGTT
>CM076978.1:16447094-16452094 GCA_039105355.1 Benthosema pterotum
TATGGAAAAAGGTTGAAAACCACGGACACTTCCACAGTAAAAGGTGACTGGGCAGCAGACAGAGTGCAGTGTGGTTGTGGTTTGGTAACTTTGTGTCGGTGGCGCTAGTGTGTGATCACAGTGTAATGAGTGTGTGCTGAGAAGGAATATTCCAGGTCAGCCAGAGGGGGGAAACATGGCGAAAAGAAATGTCTCTTCCAATTGGCTTGTCTCCATAGCTAAACACCTCAGGAGGACCTTCATAGAGACAGAGGGGGTGGACGGGGGGGTGGGGGGACTTGGCATGTCTCTGAAGTGTTCTTGGCCTTGCCTTCAGAGATGTTTCATTATTATGTTTAGTTTTTATAAGTAGATGTGGGCTATTATCTGTAACCGATCCTACCGTCATGAACTCGCTCCATGGAACGAGAAATCCCATCCGGCACGTGCACACACGTGTACGCACGTGTTACATCGAACCAGGAGAAATAATATTGGTTGCAAATTATGATCATTAACATTTTGTTTTAAATCGCTTGAAAAACAGACAGGTATTTTTTTTTTATCACACCAGGGTGAGGTGAATAATTTGTCAATTACTGAAACGTACAGTATATTGAACAAGCACAATTTGTGATAAAAGATCCGACCAGCTCTGGTTTGCACAGACTGACCAGCCGGGTGTCTTATTAACCCACTAAACCAGGGGTTTTCAACAGGTGGTCCAGGGACCACCAGTGGTCCAGGTGGTCCCCAGGCTAAATGATGGAATGTTGGTTAACCAGATGTAACTCTTTGAGAGCGTAGAAATGAAATGTTTACACTCTCAAGAGTTAAAATATCTGAATTAGCCCAAGTCTACACAATCAGAGAATGTAGATTATTGGTCATTTTGATCTGTATGTTTGACTGTTTTGTTTCCCAAATCCAGCCTGGTATTATGGGGCTAAAATGTCATCAAATGGTGGTCCGTGGCTCAAATTCTGAATAAATAGTGGGCCCTGGTATGAAAAAGGTTGAAAACAACTGCACTAAACACTGCTGCTCCCCGCTCCCCATGCAGTCAACCATCAACAGTAAGCCAATCTACAAGCTTAATTGGTCAATGACAATCCATGTAGTTGATGAGAGAAAAATCAATTTAACAGAATTGTATCGACTCATGGTTATGAATTATTCATAAACAGAAATAAAATACACAGCAGCGATCACAAGAATGCATCGATGCAGTCCCAGTAAATTTGGTTACATTTGTAAGCTTTCAGAGTTTGCAAATGGATAAATTAACTTTGAGGATTGTATTGTATTCAGCCGCCAGCTGAGAGCTACACAGGAGAGTTAGAGAGAGCAATAACATGCCGTCTGAAAACGTTTGGTTTGGCCCCTGAGGTGATTAAAAAAAACAAAACAGCCTTGAATGAAACAACTGACTGGAGACAATCAAAGCTGTTTCTTTGTTTTGGTTTGTTTTTTGGGTTGTTTATGTTTTTATTAGCCGCCTGAATCCATTCCCTTACAGCTGTGGTTGTTATGAGAAATGTGCTTGCTTTTTTGAAGTTGTGTACTGTATAAGCCTATTGAAGAAAGAGTCTGCGCGCCTGCCTTTGTCTGTCACTGGCTACCTGCGTCCCTGGCTGGGTCCGAGCATGAAAATAGCGTTAGTCTCAACCAAGCCTCACTGTTGCACAACCTAAGACGGACACACGCACACACGCGCGCGCACACACACACACACACAGACACAGACACAGACACACGCACACGCGCACGCACACACACACGCAGGCTGAGAGACCCCCTCTGTCCTTCTTTCCACAATCTGTTTATTGAAATTTCCATTTAAGACAAAACAAAAATGTAAAACTGTGAAAGTGTATTAGGGGCTGCATAATCAAAACATTAGATACACTTCCATGAGAGAGAGAGAGATGGGGGGGTTTACAAAACTAAAAGAGAAAAAACAAAACAAAAATGCAAATGCAATAAAGGACCCCTCCATGCCATGCAGGCAAGAGAGCAACAGTGTGCGGCAAGAAACCCCAAACAGTGCCATAGCTAGGCTCGATCTCCAAGCTTACATCCACACTGTGAAATGAAAGTCCAGGGTCCAGGGTTCCCCTGGACAGCTATCAAAGGCGGGACTTCCAGTTTGTTAACTTCCACCAGAAGTTGCCATTTTTCAGGCAATTGTTGCGTGGTGCTTTTGAAAAATGTATACCTGCTGTGTTCGTTGAAATCATTTTTTCTGAAAATTAGAGTGAACAAGTCGCTAGTGAGGACTGAACAGGTTTATTTCTCTAGGGACTGTAAATACAGTAACTTCCACAAATACCATTAATAGTCTCAAAAGCGCACCCTTTGTCCAGGGTGTGCCATAGCAGCATTAGGTTCAGCCTTAGGTTTAGCATTAGTCTAGTGACCACTGACCACCCTAGACAACGACTCAAAACCCCCCACCCAATAGGATTGCAGAACAGGGCAGGACCAGAATATATGTAAATGATTTGCCAGAGCTTAGTGACATCTGTCACAGGTAAGATCTACATCTTCATAGATTTGGGACAGTCGAACCTTAGTGAAATGAGCACGATGTATAATCTGGGGGGCAGCGGACTGACCTCATGCTTCCTTCCATGCAGGATGACTGCATATCTTTAGTGAGTGTAGACTCTAGGGGACACACAGAAAGGCTCTTTTGCCAACCCTGCTTCAGGTATGGGCACGAATGACATGGAGGACAGAACGCGACCCCCAGTGCCCACAGCGTACCCGGCGGGAATCGAACCCAGAACCTTCTAGCTGTGCGGCACCAGCACTATACCGACTGCCACGGTGTCCCCTTTAACCACGTTGTTACCATAATCTGGTGTCATATCCAATAAGGAGTGGTACATGTGAAATATTATATAACAACATCCAAAGTGCAGTGCTGAGCACGCACACTGTGGTCTTAGGCAACGTTGCTTTTTTAGATGGCTAGAAATATGTTTTTTAATGAAGTCCTTCATAATGGCTGAAGATGTGTACTGTGGAGTTATTTTCTCCCCACAGGGCTTCTGTATGGAGACACGATGTTCAACGTTGCTGCTCTGAGCTGTGCTCTCCTCTGAATGTGGTATTTTCTTTTCTTTTTCTATAGGTTACTGGATCTAATTAATTCAGATTAATGTGAAACAAACAGCCTATCTGGAATTCTCCTTTAAGGTTTGTCACATATTTGTTTTCTTGGACACTCGGGGCTAATGTCCATGTCGGCCTTGCTCCCGCCTGTCCGCTCTGTTGTCCCGAGGTTGACCTTGACGTCCAAACTAACCGTGGGGAACAGGCTAATTGCCTTGCCTCCGCAGGCTGGCAGCCATGCCGTTTCTCAATGTTTGCGTTGGACACTAAACACCAGATAATGAGGATGAGGCTACGGTAAAGGAAAAAACATGCAGTGGTTTCCTTTTAGTCTTTCCTTTGAGGGCAGGGGCGGATGTAACATGTCCCGTTTGGGGGGGCAAGAGAACATGTTGGAGGGGCAAGAGAAAATGGTATGGGGGGCGGCTTCATCATGAAGCCGCCCCCATACCATTTTCAGTTACAGGACTTTTATTAGTCAAGTAAAGCATCAATGATAACATCAGTTGTTGTTGAAGTTGCAACAGACACGCAGCATGCATAAAGCTAACGGTCTGACTCAGAGAGTTTTCTGTTTTCAATGATGAAATGCTGTTGGTTTAGTGATGACACAGCTGTAGTTAGTTAGTAGCAGTAGTAGTGTTTCAAATCATTTTAAATATAAGCACTTTAATTTGAAATATCTTGGGTTGTTTTGCATGGCATCGTGTTTGTGGGGGGCAGACTGGTTATTCAGGGGGGCATTTCCCCACCATGCCCATGCCTAGATCCGCCCCTGTTTGAGGGCATAACGTTTATTGACTCAGTGTTGATGCAGTGAGTCACCGGAGGCAACGCTGCTGTTTAGCATGGCCCTCTTGATGTGCAGTCCTGCGTGGCGGCAGGCTTTGCTCACCACAGCCTTTAGATTTCTAAAGGGCTTGTTGGTGTCAGAAACAGCGTTGCCACACTCTGAGAGAGAAACGAGCAGACAGCCCTACGAAAACAAGCCCCAAAGAAGTCACCATAGAAGACCGAACGAAGTCTGACATCAATGCCGCTAGAGGGCGCTATACCCCCCGGAACAGGAATACTTTCCCATAAAAGAAATTCCGCATAGGGAAATCTTGGATCACGTCATTTAAAAACTGTATTCCACACGTCATGGACAAATCACCCTGGAGATCTTGTACTCATGTGGAACATATAAGCATAGTGGCAGTGGGAAAATTACACATTTATCAAAAGGGTCAGGGTCAAAGCCCAAAGACTTGGACTTAACTTAGACCCGAGGTCATAGACTCCAGACTCGTCTCGGGAATCTCTGACACGTGCATGCACGCACTACACTATGGTAGTTAAATAAATGTTGGGTCATGTGGAATTTGCTTTGGGGTTGTCCATGTGTACATTTGAGTGAAGAGTATGCTATTCCCAGTTGGTGGATTTCATATAAGAACTCTTTCTTTTTTGGATTATTATTATCTGGTATTGGTATTTCGTATCGGTATCAACTAACACAGAAATTGTGGTATTTGGATCGGAAATGAAAAAAAAAAGTGCCATTGGGATATCCCTAATTTGAACAAACAGAGATAGATAGTTTTGAAACTTTTTACCAACACAAATGTCATGACATAAAAATGTTTGAGAAACACTGGTTTAAACAACATTCAGGCAGGAAAACCAAGTCAGCAACACGGTCCAGTTTCTGGCTGAAGACAATAAGACGAAGATGAAAGGAAACAGAAACATGCATCTTTAACAACTTAAACCTGTTCTTAGGAAAACGCATTTGAGTTACAAGTAGGGTACTTTTTTCTTGTGTATGCAAACTCGCTTCACCTTTAGGCAAGGGCCACATTGTGAGCTTATAGATCGACTATTTTTAACCCTTTGCCGGCGTGGCCTACACGTCACAT
>CM076978.1:16454594-16479594 GCA_039105355.1 Benthosema pterotum
AATCCATGTTTTGGATGGTGGAATGGAATTAATGTACAGTATGTCGTTTTCTTAAAGGTTGAATGCTGTGATCATGAGTTACATGATTATACTAGGAGAAAGTGTATACCTGAAATGGAGCCTCACCCACAGCTGCTGTTGTATGATAAACAGGGAGGGGATCATATGGTGGTTACTCGCTAACGTGGTGCATTTCGATTGGGTCTTTTGACTCAAAATATTTTCTTGAATAGTGTTTTGTTGTCTCGGAGTTTAGTTGGCTTGATGTTAAAGGTAATAAAGACAACTTTAGTGTGTACAAATACTAGGATTGTAAACAGTAGGGCTGGGGGCAATAATTGCAATATCTCCATACCGCCGGTATGTAACGCATACCGTGGTATGGGCTTCATTACCGCGGTAAAGTAAAAAAATAAAACATATTTTAGACTTTTTTTTATTTGTTACTTTCTTGCGACATTGAGGCGTCAGAAAATGTGAGCGTGAGCCCATAGACAATGCATTCCCTAGGGTCCGGAACCACGGTACACTAAATGTAACAGCGGTAGCACCGTTTAATCTAAACTGGAGTATGTGCATAGACAAAGCCTTTTCCAAAAGTCTGTGCAAAAGGCAGTTTTCTGTGCCCCTCCCGCCCGTCAAAAATCGGGCAAGGCTGACGTCATCTCGGTGGTTCTCAAATGTTCTCATGTCGTTCTCATGCAGGTATGTGCCAAGGACACCCATATAAAACACAACTAGTCCAAAATGTCATCCGTAAATACAGTAGAAGTTTTGGAAGACTTTCTGTTGGTTTTCTCAATGGAAAAACTCACAAGAGATTGAATATTGAATCTTTTGGAGCATGGGGTCAACATGGGTAGTGTTTTCCTCTCAGTTACTATTACCAACAACAGCTCTGCTCCTACCCAGAGCCCATGCACACTCCACAGGCACATTGTGTAATGAAACCAGGCTTCAGACATCAGTCAGTCACATCTCAGCTCTCAACAGAGCCTTTTCTCACCCCCTTCATCGCATGATTTCAATTCTCCACGGACTGCGCTCCACTCTCTCTCTTTCTTCTCCAAATGGACTATACCTGCAGTAAATCTCTCTTCAAATACCTTCCTGCGATTGTTCCAGGCTTCCCGCCATTCATTATAATGTACCGTTCCCCTGGACCCCACCCCTCTGGCATGCCACGTAGATTGAAACGAGCCACTATATACAAAGTATCAACAGACGCTATTGAGCCCGGGTCTGTGATGTATACAGCGCTGTCCCCGGGGCCATGAAAAGCTTTTTAAACGCTACTGCGTTTCACGTGAATGTTTGGATTAAGGATTTGTATTCAAGTCTTTGTCTTCCCCCATTGTTACTGCACAGTATTGTAAACGAGGGAGCATCTGAGTGGAGGGTTTTGAAGATGGTTGGTTTTGTGAAGATTTTTTTTTCCCTTTAATGATGAGAGCGTTTATGAGCAACAAAGGTCACAATGAGGACAAAACAGTTAATCTGAGCACTGAGCCTAGCACTTAAGCACACGCACACACAAACACATGCAGGCACACACACATGCACGCATGCATGCACACACACACACACACACACACACACACACACACACACACACACACACGCGCACACACACACACACACACACACACACACACACACACACACACACAGGTGTGAGGCTGTTCATTCAGCGGTGTGTTCCCAGACCTTTCATAAATCCCACCGAACACTGTAAACACCACATTTTACAAGTGTGTGTGTGTGTGTGTGTGTGTGTGTGTGTGTGTGTGTGTGTGTGTGTGTGTGTGTCTTTGCAGTTTGTAAAGATTTCAACCTCTCCTCTCAGGGTTGCTCATGAGAAACAGCTGGTTTACCCCTCTCACTCATTCCTCTTACTGACACACACACACACACACACACACACACACACACACACACACACACACACACACACACACACACACACACACACACACACACACACACACACACACACACACACACACACTATGTGCACACAACAAGTTTCTCTTTGTGCACACTGGTTCTTTGAACGAAGGTGTTGCACCTCAACCCAGCAGACCTCCCAGGTCTTCATGCTGTGGCTAACAGAAAGGTACCAGGCCTCTGCTAGCCTCGACACCCAGGCTTTCATTTTCGTTCGCCTTGCGCGAAAACGGAAAGCCTGGACTAACGCACGTTGGAAAGTGGCCTTCAAGTGGGAGTGAACCTTCCGGGGTGGGCGTCGCTCTTAATAATGTGACGTAGAACAGCAGTGGACGGGCGCGGGAGGGGCCGGGGATGACAACACGTTAGTGAGATCAAATCAGAGCGCAGCACTTCCGCCGTGTGGATCCCACAACACCCCGCCCCCCAAGGCCAAAATCATTGAGGGCTAGACCAGGCTAGGCCTCTGCTAATGGCCTGTGATCACCGCCTCGTCTCCGAAGGCGCATTTTCAACTTGGGGTGGGTGTTTCCCTCGGGAGCCCCGCCTCCGAAGGGACACAACTGCAAAATATGGCCACTCTCTGTTCAGTCTTTAGCATTACACTGTACCCCACGGAACGAAACAGGCTGAGAATCACTGATAGACACATTAAACAACTTCACTTCAGGTCTTTTCAAAAGGGTCTGCAGGCTAATTAGTGTCGATGGACGCCTTTCACAGCCCTTCCATTCCCCCTTTTCTGAGATAGTGGTCCATAATTTTGTCTGTTTATGTTCCAAGGACGTTCAGACGAGTCTTTGATTACATAAACAAGCCAGGTAACAGTTGCCAAAGATGTTAAGATTAGTGTACTGAACGCGTTTTGGTGTTCTAAGCATTATGTATTAACTATTGAAAAATAGCAGATCTACAAGCTCATAGCGCGCCACCGAGTGGCGCACTATGAGCTTGTATCTCTGCTATTTTTGAAAAATCGTGAAAGCGTGGTGCAAATTTTTGAATATTATGTTATTCAGAAACTAGAAATCTAGACAGGACACAATGGGTTAAAAGTGCACCCCTCACACCACCCCCGGCAGGGGCAGGCGCACACCTCCCACAACCTCAAAGGTCCTTACCACTGGCCTTCGATCTTCCTCTTATCCTGGTCCTCCTGGGCTGTCTGAGCCCGTCACACAGCCTCTCCACCTTTAGCTTCTCCAGGGCTTGACACTAACACTTGCCCGCTTGCCTGGGGCAAGTAAAAAAATGGTGGGGCAAGTGAAGACCGCTACCTGGTTGCCCGATCGGGCAAGTGTGCAACTTAGTGACCTATAACACTACACAAGATAAATTTGTCTTGAAGGCAGTCATTGTGTAGACTTGGGCTAATGAAGATGATGAATTTTAACTCTTGAGAGTGTAAAAATGAAACCAAATGGACCCGCAAGGGTCCATTTGGTTTCATTTTTACGTTCTCAGGAGTTACATCTGGTTAACCAACTTAGCTGAGGACCACCTGGAACCCTCTCAGGGACCACGTGTTGAAAACCCCTGGTTTAAAGCACCCAAGTAGGAAGTAAACTTAAATGCAAAATTTACAATATATTTTTGGGGGGCAAGTGACCATGACCTGAGGGCAAGTAGAACCTGACTTGCACTTGCCCGATGGGCAAGTGCCTCAGAGACCTTAGTGTCAACCCCTGCTTCTCCTCCTCTTTTTTACTTGCCCCGGGCAAGCGGGCAAGTGTTAGTGTCAAGCCCTGATCTTCCTCTTATCCTGGTCCTCCTGGGCTGTCTGAGTCCGGCACACAGCCTCTCCACCTTTAGCTTCTCCTCCTCTCCTCAGCTGGGGCCCAGCCGGGTCCTATCCTAGCATCGTTCCTGTGTGTGTGTAAAGGTGGAAGAGCTGGTTGCTTTGGTCTGTGGTAAGAAGTGACTTCCTGGACCAGAAATGATGCGATCGGCAGAGATGTGTCAGCCTTTAGTGACACATCTCTGAAATATGTGTCAAAAAATGTATACAACTGCTTTTTGCGATTTTCTTTTTTTTGTTTTTGAGATCAATCAATCAATTACTTAATGCATACAAACGGCCCTCTGGACCAAATGGGGGCGCTACAGGCTGGCAAAATGGCTACCAAGGAGTTAATATTTTCACATGCTACAAAAGAATTGTTTTGTCAAGGTCACGTTTATTTTACATGTTTCAGCTGTTTTGCCGGTTTTGTGTTTTCTTCATAAAAGTATTGGTCCTTTACATGAAAAGACCAATAAAAAAAACATTGGTCTTTTGTATTTACAGATGTTTACAACATCTGTAAACATTTGGAAATGGACTTGATTGTCCAAAGAAATTATGTGGAATGCGAAGAAATGCTTAAGACTTCTAGCTGCTATAGCCCCAGTACAGATATGGTACTACAATATGAAGCGCTACGGTACGGTACAGTACAGTACAGTCAAGTATGCTACAGTAAAGTACTGTACTGTAGAGTATGTTACCTATAGACAAAACAATCTTGCGGCTTGTGGTAGAGAAAAATCTTAACATGGTGAGTATATGGACAGCAGAAGATTTATGGCCACTCAGAGAAGGGGGCAGGGGAGGGAAATGGCTCCGTTTAGGGATCCTCTATGCCAGGGGTTTTCAACCAGTGGTCCCTGAGAGGATTCCAGGTGGTCCCCAGCTAAATGATGGACAGTTGGTAACCGGACCCTTATAGATCTGTAACTCTTGAGAGCGTAAAATGAAACCAAATGGACCTGTGGGGGTCCATTTGGTTTCATTTTACGCTCTCAAGATATTTAAACATCTAAATTACTTTTCAAGAATGTGCACATTTACAAAATGTAGAAGAATTGTTATTTTGACCAACGTTTTGCCAGTTATCTATCCTAAATTGGGAACCAAAACTTGAAATTCCATAGTTTTGGGTCAGAGAGACTGATCTCAACATCAAAGCGCGGTCCGTGGCTCAAATTCTGAATAAATAGTGGGCCCTGGTATGAAAAAAAGTTTGAAAACCACTGGCAGCATGAAGAAGACGGTGGGTGGGTCGTGTCCAGCTGTTAACGACGGAGGCTGATTAGAGCTGATTGAGTTGCTGAGCGCTAACTTTCCTCATTAACCTCCATCAGCCCAGTGTCATTAATGACTCTCACTGTGGTCCACTACATGTACCTGAACATGTCTATTCCTAGACCACCAGATCTCTGTAGATTTGGAACATATTAACACGGATATTAATAATATATCCTCTGTTCCGTCCCGCTTATCAGCCATGACCCATAAAACACTGAAACCTTGTCAAATGTAGACCACCGCTAATGCTAACCGGCCACCAACGTGTGTGTGTCATGTGTGTGTGCGCGCGCGTGTGTGTCCAAGCATGTCTGTCTGTATTTCTGCTGCAATTCTCTCGTTCTCTCATTCTTCACCTGTCTGTCTTTCTGTACTTCTCTACTTATCGACCCCTTTCTCTCTCTCTGTCTCTCTCTCTCTTTCTCTCTCTGTCTCTCTCTCTGTCTCTCTCTCTGTCTCTCTCTCTCTCTCTCTCTCTCTCTCTCTCTCTCTCTCTCTCTCTCTCTCTCTCTCTCTCTCTCTCTCTCTCTCTCTCTCTCTCTCTCTCTCTCTCTCTCTCTCTCTCTCTCTCTCTCTCTCTGTGTCTCTCTCTGTCTCTCTCTCTCTCTCTCTCTCTCTCTCTCTCTCTCTCTCTCTCTCCCTCTGTCTCTCTCTCTCTCTCTCTCTGTCTCTCTCTCTCTCTCTCTCTCTCTCTCTCTCTCTCCTCTGTCTCTCTCTCTCTCTCTCTCTCTCTCTCTCTCTCTCTCTCTCTCTCTAATCTTGTCTCTCTAGGGTGTAATCAGAGGACATGGCTTGTCATTCTGGTCTGAGTGATTGATACTATAGCTGGGATATCTTAAGCGTCCTCTGTGCGTGTGTGCGTGTGTGTGCGCACAAGCCTGCATGCCTGAGAGAGAGAGGATAAACATAAATTAGTATATGTTTGGGAAGTTCAGAAAGTGTTCTTCTGTTCTGACTGAGACAATACTAAACTATAGTTATCAAATTAAATAAATGCAGATCTTTTCCTATTTCATGACATTGGCTAGCATTAATAATTAGGGCATTAAATACAGAAATAAGAGATTCCTTCTGACAGGACTGAGATGATGGACAGTGTTTATATTTCCATGTATACATATCTGAATTGAAATACGGAATTATTGATATCATTGGACTCTTGAGCCTAACCTGTAAATGCATTTAGTTATAGATATGTTGACTTTGTTAACCAAATCCAAATATGTATATGCCCACAAAAACACAATATAACTTTAGTAGTAGACATTAGGCTAAGTATAAATATAAGCCTAAATAAGTAAAGTAATTAGTGCATGTTTAGAATTGTAGCGTCTAAAATCAATGAGTATTCCTGCAGGCTGCATTAAGTGGTGTCTGTGGGGGTGGGGGGACATACAGTACATGGGCCACCAGTTGCTCATGTGTGCCCTTAGTATAGATCTACTCTGTGCTGGCGGTGGTGGACAGTACCTGAGCCATCCATGTGCTCAGGAAGTGCATTTTGTGCCACCCGCCTCATTGACAGAGAGATGTGCTCTCTACAGGGGTGGATCTAGGCATGGACATGGGGGGGCAATGCCCCCCCCCCCATGTTTGGTGGGGGGGGGGGGGCATTGCAAAACTTGCAAAACTTCCCAAGATATTTCAAATTAAACTGCGTATATTTAAAATGATTTGAAACACTACTACTGCTACTAACTAACTACAGCTGTGGCACCACTAAACCAACAGCACTTCATCATTGAAAACAGAAAACTCTCTGAGTCAGACCTTTAGCTTTATGCATGCTGTGTGTCTGTTGCAACTTCAACAACAACTGATGTTGTTATTGATGCTTGATTGTCTAATAAAAGTCCTGTAACCGAAAATGGCATGTGTTACATCCGCCCCTGGCTCTCTACTGGGCTCTGCGTCCCGCAGGGATCTTTTATGAACTCTGGAAAGCGCTGCTCTTTGTTGACATGCCTATCCAGATATATATACTGATGAGAACATGATTGATTTCAGCGTGCAACTGTCTGATTGGAAACATGACTGAACCATCCGGGCATGCAGTTAGGAACCGTAAATCCTTCGTTCCTGTGTTCTTTTTTTCACGTCAACCCGAGTTTCATGAAACGTAGCAGGCGAACGACAGTATTCTGTAGTCAGAATCCATGTTTAATTATGGTTCTTAATGTAGAAATTAATGCGGGAACCCGAGCGACTTATGTGTGGCGCTCTCTCATTATTGCTTTAATAATATATAGTGTTTTTAAATCAAATGGTGAGTGCCGCCTGGACAAATAACTCTATTAGTTTTTACTGCATATAATGAGTGAAGCAATTTACGTGTGTATGTGTGTGCGTGTGCGTGTGCATGCATGTGCATTGTTATAATAACTGTAATCACATAAAACCTTCCGTTCACATTTTCCATTTTCACATTTTTTTGAAAGATTTCAGCTCTATCCTTGTAAATCCATATCTCTGTCACTGACAGAGAGAGAGAGAGAGAGAGAGAGAGAGAGAGAGAGAGAGAGAGAGAGAGAGAGAGAGAGAGAGAGAGAGAGAGAGAGAGAGAGAGAGAGAGAGAGAGAGAGAGAGAGAGAGAGCAGTGTAAATGGAGGTTTCTGTGGCTTTCTAGGATAGTCTTAATTGATTTGTGCTATTGTTTACGTGTTTCTTTATTCCTTTTTAATGGTGTGAACATTTCTTCATTTTTATTGACTTTGCTTTGGAGACGTGATCACATATTTTCACATGCCATTTCTTTTCTTTAATTCAAGAGAGAGACAGAGACAAAGAGGGATTCTGTGGTTTCGTAAGTTTGTTTTTCGACGTTTGCAAATGTGACAGCTGTGCTGCTCACGCACGTCTTTATTCCCATGTTAAATGTTCATACGCTACATTGTTCCGATGGTTTCTGTTAGTCACTCGCCTTGGCCACGTCGTAAACAAACATTTTCTTGTGCCAATAGAGAGCAGCTTTTGAATGGGAGAGAGACACTGAGAGACACTACTGGAATATAACTCCACGATGGATTACAATCCTTTTAACAAGATATACTGTAGACTCAGAAGTATAAAGCTAGTGTTATATCTAGTGTTATATGGATATATTACTGTCTCTGACAGAAAATTAACGTTTTTATTGATTCACGCCAGTGGTTTTCAACAGGTAGTCCAGGGACCACCAGTGGTCCTTGAGAGGGTTCCAGGTGGTCCCCAGCTAAATGATGGACAGTTGGTTAACCAGATGTAACTTTTTGAGAGCGTTACATCTGGACCCTTGCGGGTCCATTTGGTTTCATGTTTCCACTCTCAAGAGTTAACATTTTCACCATCTGAATTAGCCCAAGTCTACACAATCAGAGATCTACTGTATGTTTGCCTGTTTTGTTTCCCAAATCCAGCCTGGAATTGTGGACAAAATCTTTAGTTTGGTCCGTGGTTCAAATGTTGAAGAAATGGTGGACCCTGGTGCCAAAAAGGTTGGAAACCGTTGTTTCACACGGTAGTATTACTCAAAAATGTTAACTTGTGTTTTATCTTGAGAGTTCCACTTTTGCTTTGGCAACGTAAATGTTTCTCATGCCAGTAAATTTCATTGAATTGAATAGAATTGAGACAGAGAGGCAGAAGGGGTGACAGAGGAGTGACGTGGAGGGGTCAGGGGTCGCGGTGGTCAGCTCTCATGTGGTCAGCGGTGGACGGCAGGCTGTGTTTTGTGGCAGCAGGACGGTCCCAGGTGTAACACAGACTTCAGTGTCCTCAGCCAACCTGTCACTTATATACCCTTTCATACAACGGACTGAAACCTGCAGGCTACGCTGTGTGTTCATGTTGGGGGATTTCCTCTGTGTGTGTGCATGTGTGTGTCTATGTGTGTGTGTGTGTGTATGTGCATGTGCCTGGCTGTCTGTCTGGTTTTTGTCATTAAATGAATACCTCTGTGCTCTAAATTGCCATGACTGCCTGTGGCCTGGTATGAAGAGCCAAGGCAGAGAGATGATTTACATAAACAGACAGCCGTACGCAGACATAACTGCACGCAGCTCCCACCAAAACGGCTTCCAGAAATGAACCGTGTGTGTGTGCGTCTCGAACAGATGAACCCACACGGATGGATGCGTTTATGAAGACAGCAAAATGGTATGTGTAAACATACAGGGCGGGGTGTGTGTGTGTGTGTGTGTGTGTGTGTGTGTGTGTGTGTGTGTGTGTGTGTGTGTGTGTGTGTGTGTGTGTGTGTGTGTGTGTGTGTGTGTGTGTGTGTGTGTGTGTGTGTGTGTGTGTGTGTGTGTGTGTGTGTGTGTGTGTGTGTGTGTGTGTGTGTGTGTTCATATACTGTATACTGTATGTATATTCTCATTGAAAAAACAAACAAACTATATTACAGAGACAGATAGCTGTGTATACTGTACACACACGTACACACACGCACACACACACACACACACACACACACACACACACACACACACACACTAGGGATGTCCCGATGCCACTTTTTTATTTCCGATCCGATCCCGATACCACAATTTTTGTGTTAGCCGATACCAAATACCGATACCAGAGAAAAATATATACTGTATACCGGTAATAACAAGAAAAAATACCTTTTATATAAAGTCACTCCTCTCTCATATGTGCACTTCGGAAACTCCCTGTGTCTGATCACTGGTTAGGCATATTTGCAAATAACCTATACTGACACTTTTCCGATACCTACATTCAGTATCTGCCGATACCGATATGACAAAAAAGGGACAAAAAGAGCCGATCCAATACTTTGGTATCGGTATCGGGACATCACTAACACACACGCACGCGCGCACGCACACGCACACACACACACACACACACACACACACACACATACACACACACACACACACAGAGGGAGAGACAGAGAGAAACCTAAAAACATCAAGCAGAAAGTCTAATTCACCAATCAGTTTTCTTTCATCAAACGTTTTCTTACTTGGACATGTAGTGGCAGATATACTGTTGTTATTTACTCTCATTGTTTTTCATTATTTTGCTTTGGCATAAAAACATGAATTTTCGCAACTATTGTGATAGTGCCATCAAACAAGTATCTCCATCACAGTTCTGTTCAATAATGTAGTGGGGGGAACTGGGGGTACATGTGGTCCCTGCTTTATCTCTGCTGCGGGGGTCCTTCGCCCTGAAGAACCCATTGAAGACCCCTCACTGATAAACCCGACCGTTCTACAGTGCCCTCATCAAATGGAGTCTGTCATTACCTTCTCAATTATCTGTGGGCACCGTAATCTTTGTATGAGAGACAATAACTCCCTTGGACATTTTGTAAAAGTGGCCTCTAAGGTAATTGGCTCTCAGATGCCTAGGACATATTTTTCAGGTGCTCAACAAAGCTCTGTCTATTCACTCTCTGATGCACCCGCTAAATGTGGAGTACAAACTCTTTCCATCTGGCCTTCGCTGGCGGGCCCTGCTGTGTGCCACAAAAAAAAGGGCACAAATATTCCTTTGTCCCTGTTCCCATTTGCACATTGAATGCTGCTGTGGGAAGGTCACAGTGATGGGTTAACTTAGGTCTTCTGGGAACTTTTATGGTTTTGAGTCTAAAGTGTGCACACTTTTCTGTGATTGACGTGCATACTTGGTATTTGTACTGCATGTCTAGTCTACGCCATTGAAGTTTATATAAAGTTCCTGGAGGACAAATGGTTTGCAGAAAAACACATAGCCTACAACACATACAGACCTACAAAACATCTTGTACTCATAGCCAAAAGCACAAAAGCAGAGTTCAATACAGTACACACAATGACCTTAAAGTGCACAGTTAAAGTGCTGAGGTAAAACACACTTGAATTGTAATTAGACGTCCAACCCTTTTTGCCAGGTGCTTGAAATGCGCCTAGACTAGATTTGGCACACGCCACTACTGACTAAAGGTCTCAACGGGCCTGAAAATTAAGGCCTGGCCCTAACTAGGCCCTAACTGATCAAGCCCGAGTCCAGGCCCGACTAAATGGAGTAAAAGTGAAATGCCAATCAGTACTTCATAATATGGAAATACAGAAAAAAACAATTATTTTACTATATTAAAACAATTCAATACATAGATTTTTATGGACCCTGAGGCCCCACCCGGTCTCTGGCTCCTGATTAGCATAGATTTTAGGCCCAACCCGACATTTTAGGGCCCGGTCAGGTTTAGTCCTGGTCGGGTTTGGGCAGAGTTTGAGAACTGTACTACTGACGTTAAACCTTTGCACGTAGCAGTGTGGAGTGAGCAGCAACAGTAGCTAGTATGAGCAAACCAGAGCTAAAGGAAAGCCATAACAAAAAGAATGTCGGAAAAACGGATGAAAACGGGCAACGGCTTGCTAGTTATCACTGAGTCACTTCTTGTTTTCATAAGCGAGGCATACAGACCCCGACCATATCAGCTCACCAAATCTCTCTGGTCAGTGTGTCATCGAGGGGGAGGCTGGGGGGGTCTCTGGTGGGATGTGGGGCTGTCATTGGAATTTCCATGTGCAGTTCTGGAATGTTTGGTCTAGTGTGTGGAGTCATTTCATAGGGGGTCACTGGGAAAATAACAGTTCAAGGGAGGGATGGAAGGACAGACAGATACTGTATGTAGGTTGATACAATCATAGGTGATTTTAGGATCGCCTAGCAAGGGTGGCACTATGTTTTCTCTTAGATCTGTAACTCCTGAGAGAGTAAAACAAATTAATCTTACACTTAAGAGTTAAATTATATTTAAACATCTGAATTATGTAATTTACATGATTAGAAAATGTAGAATAATTGTTATTTTCACCAATGATTTGCCACTTCTCTTTCCTAATTGTGGAGAAAAGCAAAATTTTGGGGTGCAAGAGACTAAACTCCTCTCCCTCTCAGTTTCTCTAGATAGACTGCTGCTGTGTTGTTAAATAAAATAAAATAAAACCCATAAAATGAACTTTATGAGAGAGCAGATATTTCCTCTCTACCTCGGCAATGGATACAATGATGCTACACCGATGGACAGACAATTGAGGTAGATCAGGGGTTTTCAACAGGTGGTCTGGGGATCACCAGTGGTCCTTGAGAGGGTTCCAGGTGATCCCCAGCTAAGTTGTTTAACCAGATGTAACTCTTGAGAGTGTAAAAATGAAACCAAATGGACCCTGGCGGGTCCATTTGGTTTCATTTTTACACTCTCAAGAGTTAAAATATTTATCATCTGAATTGGCCATTTTGGAATGTGTGTTTTGCTTGTTTTGTTTCCCTGATGATACTGTGTGTGGGGAAAAAACGCTGTGAGAGACGCAACATGCCTCTTACAGTATCGTATATGGATGGACTTGGTTTGTTGTGCAGTGCCATCGTATAGCAGAGCATACGCCTGGTGTTGGGCACATGGATGTATATGCAGATAGACAGGCAGAGCAGCAGGCATCGGGTCCAGTGGTTGGTAAGCGGCTTTAGCGGCAGACTTTTCCAGACACATGCCGTGACAATGGGAGTGTGCATTGTAACAAGCACTTGCGCCTTGCCTCAACCCAACGGCCCAAATGACACACATGCAAACCACACACGCACGCACGCGCGCGCGCGCACACACACACACACACACACACACACACACACACACACACACACACACACACACACACACACGCACACGCACACGCACACACACACACACGGAGACACTAGCAATCAGTTTGCTGTCTCTCCACATAAAATGGAAGCCGTTCTCACCAATCCGCCTCACCACACACAAAAACACATTCTTACACATCACTCTGTGTGTGTGTGTGTGTGTGTGTGTGTGTGTGTGTGTGTGTGTGCGCGCAGTTCACGTGCACACACAAAAGTAAGTACTTAATCGAACTGGCGTACACACACCTGCGCACACACACACACACACACACACACACACACACACACACACACACACACACACACACACACACACACACACACACACACACACACACACACACACACACACACACACACAGTTATCTTCAGCTCTGAGCTTGACAGAGATGGTGACCCCTGAACTCCAACGGCCTCTATCTGTCTATCTGTCCTGCTCCTGTGCTTTATGAAAACACTTCACCTGAGAGAGAGAGGGAGAGAGAGAGAGAGAGAGAGAGAGGGAGAGAGAGGGAGAGAGGGAGAGGGAGAGAGAGAGAGGAGGGAGGGAGGAGAGAGAGAGAGAGAGAGAGAGAGAGAGAGAGAGAGAGAGAGAGAGAGAGAGAGAGAGAGAGAGAGAGAGAGAGAGAGAGAGAGAGAGAGAGAGAGAGAGAGAGAGAGAGAGAGAGAGAGAGAGAGAGAGAGAGAGAGAGAGAGAGAGAGAGAGAGAGAGGGAGGGAGGGGGAGAGAGAGAGAGGGAGAGAGAGGGAGAGAGAGGGAGAGTGGGTGATAGGAGAGAGGGGGAAATGGGGGAGAGGTTTACAGATAGAGAGAGAGAGAGATACTGTCGAGAGAGGACTGGATGGGAACAGTGAACAATCCACTCCCACTGCCACAATGCATCGGCAGCGAGAGAGGGTGTGTGTGTGTGCGTGCGCGTTTGTGTGTGTGTGTACACGCGCACATGTGCATGTGTTCTGGCTGCAGATAGGAGAGTCAGTGAGAATCAGCCTCTGATGACAGAGACTAACTCTGACAGCAGAGAGACAGAGCGGAGGAGGAGCAGTCATTGAGATAAGTGCCAGGGAAAGATGGCAACGAATAATGAATTACAAATATTGTGAGGACAGACAGACAGACAGACAGACAGACAGTAGCAGGCCTAGACATTATCATTTCACTAGACTAGCCTACTAAAATATTTGGCATGAGATTAAACAAGAAAAGAAATCATAACATACCGTACCAAAAGAAAAACAACCGTCTGCCACTTTACAATCAGCACTGGTGGGAAAATTCCCAGTAAGTTCCCCTGATCTGCCCAGTGATAGGATTAGCCTTTAATAGAGAACTCATGGTTGTTCTGATGCCTCCAAAGTAGTTATTATTTAGTCACATCCGTGGACGTTGCTGGAGTTAGTCCGACCTCCTGTTACCTAGACCAGTAGATTTTCAAACTTGTTGATACCAGGGCACACGATTTATTCAGCATTTGAGTCCACTAATTTATTCATTTTATACTGATTTGTAATGTGTACAGTTTTGATTTGACTTGTAGTATGAATGAGCTATTTTTCGCTATTGAATTGCAAAGTGCTCTGACTGATCAATCTGGCTGTTAACACGATGACTTACTCACTGTCAATGTCATTGAAACGTTGATAGTGAGCAAGCTGCTGGCAACCTGTAATGCCAGCATGGCTGGATGTAACATTTCCTAATGAGGGGGGCAGGTGAAAATAGTTTGGGTGCGACTTCCTCGCCCGTTGCACAAAGTGACACGGGCGATGAAGCTGCACCCATACTATTTTCGCCTGGCCTGGTTTAGCCACGTAAGCATCAATAATAACATCAGTTGTTGCTGAAGTTGCAACTAGCATGCATAAAGTTAGGGTCTGACTGAGTGAGTGTTTTGGTGCCACAATTAGCTCTTCACTAAGCCCGTCCCCAATCCAGCCTTGTCCAATAGGCACGTTGGAAGAGGAAAACTTGACCAAGTATTTGCATTGCCATTGGACAGTGAGCAAACCCCACCCCAAAGGGTGGGGCTTAGAGAAGAGCTCATTGTAGTTAGTTAGTAGCAGTAGTAGTGTTTCAAATCATTTTAAATATCAAATAATTTGAAATATTTTTGAAATTTGGGTTGTTTTGCATGCTTTGCATGCTCATGTTTGGTGGGGCAGTCAGGGCATTTAGGGGGGCATTGCCCCCCATGCCCATGCCTATATCCGGCCCTGAATGCCAGCTTGTAGAGTTAATTTTGGTGTCTGCCTTGCAACATGATGCACAGCCAGAGTTGTCTGATGTCCTGCGTACAGGGCCAAAAAGATCAAAACTACCAACTAATGTCATGTGTGGTGAAAACCACATAGATCTCTTCCTCTGTGCATCTCTTTAAATCCTTCTCTAATTTAAATTATGCAACATTTTAACAGAATGCTAACTTGCCATCTGATTGCAATCATTAAATGCAATTTCAGTTCATTAAAGGTACTTAATTGTGCTTAAAACCTTGATCATCTGCGTTAAAATGCACCTGTTGTGCAATGAGCTAATCAGCTGTTTGTGGAGGAGAGGCAGCACGGGGTAGCAGTAATGAGCTACTGCTGGAGTAATTATAATAATATCTTAGCTCCATTAATGTGATATATGCGGTACATTTGTGGTGTGAAATTGCCATAACATAGCTGTAAATGGACCGCCCAAAAAGATTGCAAGGCCCTCCAAAAGGTGTGTGTACTTAACACAAGTGCCCCTGTTGCCTATGTCAGTGGTTTTCAACATTTTGATACTAAGGCCCACTATGTATTCAAAATTTGAGCCACGGTCCACCATTTGAGGACATTTTCACCCCACAGACCCTAAAACTAAATATTTCTTTTGCTTTTGTCCGCAATTCCAGGCTGGATTTGGGAAAGAAAACAGTCAAACATACAGATCAAGGTGACCATTATTTTTTTACATTCTGTAGTTGTGTATACTTGGGGCTTATTCAGATGATGAATAGTTTAACCCTTGAGAGTGTAAAATGAAACCAAATGGACCCTTGCGGGTCCATTTGGTTTCATTTTACGCTCTCAAAGAGTTACAGCTGGTTAACCAACTGTCCATCATTTAGCAGGGGACTCCCAAGGACCACTGGTGATCCCCGGACCACAGGTTGAAAACTACTGGCTTATGTGATATATTGTCATTATAATCCAATTAGGTACTGTTTTTTTAAGCTTTATTGATATCAAACCGCATCACGTTTTTTGGGGGGTCTTGGCTCCCTGACTATAGTCCGTCTGTGACCACATTGCACACGCATGCTACCGTCCACCTCCTTAATAACGGCGGATTAAAAGGCTGAATAACTCGAGATCTATAGAACTCTCCATGGTATGGATAAAAGGTATGATGTTCAGGGTCATATACCTGTACATTAACCATGCATTAACCAGACTACATTACCATACATTAACTGTATACAAGCCATCCAACCATAGTGCTGCTGTACTGTATACGTATTTTAAAGGAGAGTTCAGTGACTTGGACCCCCCACCCCCAGGCCTGTCCCTGGTAACAAGATGTGCACATACAGGTGCTTTACAGTGGGATGAATTGTCACACAGGCCAACATCATATGTACCAGGGGTCACCTCAATCAAGATTGGAGGGAGGCCCCTTTCATCCTGATTGGATGAAGGCTTTGTCGCCCACCACCAAAACCATTTTTTCCCCCTCCACATAAGGAGCAGTTCCTTATATGGTCATCACACTCTATAGTAGGGAGGATTATCCAAAGACAATAAATAAAGTACATTTGAATGAAGTGAAACACTGGATATACCTAATGTAACCAGATTGGACTTAAGCCCCTCCAATTGATCCAAAATGCTGCAGCCCGTCTGGTCTTTAACCAGCCCAAATTCTCACATGTCACTCCGCTTCTCCGCTCCCTCCATTGGCTCCCAGTCGCTGCACGCACAGTGTTCAAAACTCTCACGCTTGCATTCAAAGCAACCAAAGGTTTGACTGCACCTTACCTCAGTGGCCTCATAAAACCCTACAAGCCCTCCCGCGCACTCCGATCAGCCGACACTGGGAAGCTGGCAGTAGCCCCGCTAAAAACGCTTGGACAACGCTCCACGCGCCCCAAGCTCTTCTCCCTCCTGGCCCCAAAACTATGGAATGAACTTCCCCCTGCAATCAGGACCTCAGACTCACTACCTATCTTCCGCCGCAGTCTTAAGACACACCTCTTCAGACTCCATCTCAACCCATAGCACTTGTATTATATACCAACCCACAGTACTTGCTGCAATGACTTATATAGGTTGCCTAATGTATTACAATGTTTTTAGCGCTTCATTGTATGTTGTAAAATGTATTGTAAATCCAGATTAAATTGTAAACTTTTCACCATTGTAAGTCGCTCTGGATTAAGAGCGTCTGCTAAATGCCTAAATTGTAATTGTAAATTGTAACCAGATTGGACTTTTCTGTTTCATCAGTGTTGTTGTCAGTGTCAACTAGGGCTGCAACTAACCATTATTTTCACAATCGATTCATCGGCCGATTATTTAGCCGATTCATCTATTAATCGGATTACGACTCTTATTTAGCAATCACCTTAAAGGGGGATTCCACCCATTTTCAAAATTTTCCAGAGAGTACAATTATGAACCAAATGGACCTAGTGGGTCCATTTGCACACGCTTTGAAAAGAAGGTCCTAAAAGAAAAAACGTTAACATGGTGAAACACAAGTTGATGATGTCATCAAGCTGGGTTTCACCATGTTAATGATTTTTTTCAGACCTCCATTTCTAGAAACACAGAATGAGGGGAACTTTTTTAATCATGTCCACACAACATCTTTAATCTTTAAGTTATATTAATTAATGACAGTAAAATGTCAACAGAGGGATGTTTGGACAGACAGACAGACAGACAGACAGACAACCGAGAGGGCTAGTAGGTGGTATGCATGGCAAGCGGCACAGTTGGACAGAGGGACAGCGGGATGTTTGGACAGAGGGGTTCCAGGCAAGACAAACAGTCTCATTATAAATCCATTTGGGGGAGATGTGGGTTTGGCACTGTGTTGTGACACAGACACCTCTCTTCCTGCCTCTGATAGCGCAGCGCTGGGAACCTGGCATTATGAAACGCTCAGCACTTCTCTCAGCGGAAAGAAAAAGAGGAGAAATGCAACAAAAAAGAAAGTGGAGGCCATTGTTCTGTCAATCACTGCATACCCACGGCAGAGCACTTTTGGGTTTGGGCGTTTTTTTTGTTGCGAGCGGACATAAGGTTCCTGCTGTGTGTGTGTGTGTGTGTGTGTGTGTGTGTGTGTGTGTGTGTGTGTGTGTGTGTGTTATCCCTTGCTGTACTGAACGCGTTTTGGTGTTTTAGTGTTGAAAAATAGCAGATCTACAAGCTCATATCGCGACCGAGTGGCGCGATATGACCTGTAGTTCTGCTATTTTTGAAAAAATGTGAAATGTGGTCTTTGAATACATTAAATCTTGAATACATTATTTCGGAAGCAAACATTTTTAACACAAATCTTTGCTTCTGGGGGATCCTAGAACAACAGTTTTTAGATGAGGTTTTGTAGCTAAAATTAGATACAGTATTTGGGGGTCCTTCTATGAAATATGTTAATCACTGACACAGAAAGAGATTTTTCCAGAAAAACTAGAACCTCACACCAGGGTATAGAATTTAGTGTCATGGACTAGTGTCAGGAACTAGAATCTAGTGTCAGAAACTGGAATCTAACTTCAGAAACTACAGACTGAGAGGAACTAGAATCTACTGTGGGGGACTAGAATCTGGCATGAGGAACTAGAATCTAGCACCAGAAACCATTGTGTCAAACTGACACAATGGGTTAAGTTAGAACAGTCATCTTTGTCCTTTCCTTGCGATGTCCGACCGTTTGTTATTGGAAAGCAAAGGAACGTCCAACTCACACAGGAGATGTGGGCCTTCGCTCTCAGAATCGCTCCTCGGGAACACAACTCTGTGAACTCGACTTGGAATTGGATGTGGTAACTTAAACTCGCACATCAAAACTCAGGAGAGAGTGCTGGGGACTTAAACAAAACACACAAACAATATAAGAAGCGTGCAGAGTGCCAACATTTTTCTCTTGGCGACCAGGCCAGCTTGCTTTCAGAGAGAGTATACCGAGAATTAATGACTTCATGGTTTTCACACACACCACGAGCTGCAACATTTAATGAAATGTTTTCTTTCCTTCACATTTTTGTTTTGTTATGGATTCTCTCTTTTTGTGCGTGTGCGTGTGTCGGTGCGCGCGCGCGTGTGGTGTATGGTGCTGGGGGAAAAACACAGAACTAGCACTACAGTTATCATCCATTCTCATACCCAGTTTGTGGCATATGGACACACTGTTGTACATATTATGTCCACAAACGATACTCAAATGCTGCAGGGCCTGTGTCCAGCGACAAGTAGCAAACTCCATAGGAATAAACGCTTTATGGTTTATATCGTATGGCACATGAACGGCACAGCTCGGTTTGATGCCAGGTTTGGGGCCCTATCTTTTTTTTTACCAGTGCTATACATCCATTATCCACATAATACAAATGAATAGTTGAATAGTTCATAGAATAATTTACAAGCTCACATTGTGTTGATGTCGAAATAGAAATGAACAATTTCAAAATGTTTTTAAGCAGTAAAACAACAAAATTTGGTATTAGTTATAAGGGATGAAAACAGGTATCTGGATATTTCTTTATTGTTATGCTTAGCTGTGAGCTGTGGATCATAGTAGTTTTGGGAGGAGCTTACTGATAAGTCTATTACTGGATGTGACTAGTTTATTAGTTTAGTTACTGTAAGCAGTGGCACCAAATGTGCTGTGTCATCAAGCCGTGTCAGAGCCCACACACATGCATGCAAAAGGATAATATTCATTACAGCTCTTACCCTGATTACTAATTATGAGGTGGTGATATAACAACAACATTAATATTTATCTTGACATTAACGGTTATCGCCATCATTATCATTCGTGGTGTGAATGGCCTTTCGGAGCAGACCGTCAATGCAAGCTATGGGATTCTCCAGTTGTTTCCTCTCAACTGCTATGAGTATGGCCTCTGGCAAACCACAAACCGAACATGGCAGCAATTATCATCCATAAAATATCACATTCACAATGATGTGAACAATAATACAGAAGAATTCTGGTCTATATTGAAGTCATTGTGCATTCTCTGTGCTCAACACCGTGGCCTAGTGGCTGAATGAGTTTATATTGTGAGGATTTTATGGGGAAAGTGGAGCCCATCAAAACATATTTCTCTGCCATTTGTTTACTGTCTGGTCTGATAATGTCAACACTTTGGAGTGTATTAAACATTTGGAGTATGGAGCCGTTTGTATATCTAAAACTCTAATAGAGATTCTAGGGCTGCTGCTTGGGACTGTTGGTCGTGTGGTTGCATTGCTGGTTACTTTTTATACAGATCAAATAATAACCTCTAATAATCAAATCAATGTGAAATACATTGATTCATAATTGATTCATATATGTTTGTTAATGCCTATATCAAGTCGTCTGGTTAATTACTACACCTATTGGCAACGGTGTTGCCACATGATGAGATGAAGGTTTTAGAAGATCTTAGAAGATTTTAGAAATGTTTCAAAAAAGCAAAAAGATAAAGAAAAACTATGATCCGTTATAGAGCTGCGCAGTCCCTTTCATGACGAAAATGGTTAGTAAAAAACGAGTTTGTGCCGTGCACAGAGCCAACTCGGGTCGTGACAAATCATGACAACAAACACAATATTATCTTGCAGTATCTAATTAGCAAGAAGTAGAAAACATCAAGATACAACGCATTTTGTTTAGTTTTTCATCTTAGAAATTATTTGATTGTCCCAAAAGATTGTGTCATGATTTGTCACGACTCGAGTTGGCTTTGTCCGCGGCGTAATCGTCTTTATATGAATAATTCTTGAAAAGTCTATGAGAAAAATGAATGGGGAATCCGTTTCTAGAACAGGGGCGGGACTGCGCAGCTCTATAACATTGGGGCATCGATGTAGGGCAGGGGTTTTCAACAGGTGGTCCGGGGACCACCAGTGGTCCTTGAGAGGGTCCTAGGTGGTCCTCAGCTAAGTTAGTTAACCGGATTTAACTCTTGAGAACGTAAAAATGAAACCAAATGGACCCTTGCGGGTCCATTTGGTTTCATCTTTACACTCTCAAGAGTTAAAATATTCATCTTAATTAGCTCAAGTCTACACTACTAGAAGATTAATGGTCATCTTGGTTTGCATGTTTTGTCTGTTTTGTTTCCCAAATCCAGCCTGTTACTGTGGACAAAAGCAACTTAAATCTTTAGTTTTGGGTTCTGTGGGGCTAAAATGTCCTCAAATGGTTGTCCTTGGCTCAAATGCTGAATAAATGGTGGGCCCTGGTATGAAAAAGGTTGAAAACCCCCTGATGTAGGGGTTTTGTGGGTCGATGAAACAAATGCTTTGTCGTGTCTGTCAGTGCATTTCTAAATATTGGGAGTTTTATTTTACAACCTCATATCCATAGCGTGTGTGCGTGCATGTGTGTGTGCATGTGTGCATTATGCATCTATGAAGTCTTGCCGGCGACTTCCCTCTGGGATTCATAAAGTGCAGTCCTAATCTGATCAAATTCACTCTAATTGTGATTTAATCTAAACTAATGTGTTTGTACTAATCTCAGAGGTGTACACCGAGGATGTGTTAAGTGATCCATTTGCATTCATACTGAATGACGTTCCCCCTGCCTGTAGTATCAGACTGCTAGCCCATAGCAGCCCGGGGCTAACCGTGAGAGAGCACCAAGGTAACAAAATAAGACGTCTTAAATACAGGGCTGTCGCCGCCTTCGCTCTCTTTCTGTCTGCCTCTCTGTTTTTCTTTCTCTGTATCTCCTTCTCATTAACCTGTCTCTGTTTTGTTCTCTCCCTCTCTCTCTTTATTTCTCTGAGATTTCTGTCCTTTTATCTCTATGCTGCTCTCCCTCCCTAACCTACCCCCCTCTCCTTCTCCCTCCCAAGGTTCAATGCTACCTTATTGTTCCATACTTGTTATCTTGCGTAAAAGAAGTTTTAGCATTAGCATTTTGGGAATGGATGTTTTTTTTTCTGTCTCCCTGGCGTGTTCCTTATTATCTGATTGTCTGGAACTGAGGAGAATATAGTTGTTTTCTACAGTATATGGCTGTAAAGCTCCTTGCCCCAGAATGTGAAACAGTCCACCTTCGCTATGCCAGTGTTTTTCAACCTTTTTTCATACCAGGGCCCGCTATTTATTCTGCATTTTAGCCACGGACCACCATTTGATGTTGAGTTTAGTCTCTCGGACCCAGAACTCAAAGATTTTCAATTTTGTGCGCACAATTTAGGAGAGATAAAGTGGCAAAACGTTGGAAAATTAAGTAATTGAGAGCATAAAATGAAACCAAATGGACCCGTAATCCCTGTATCCATTTGGTTTCATTTTAACACTCACAAATCTGTAAGAGTCCATTATGGTTATCAACGGTCCATCATTTAGCCTGGGACCACCTGGAATCTTCTCAGGGACCACTGGTTGAAAACCACCGCGCTATGCAATGGTGCCATGCGGGCAAGAACAGCCAAGAATGTAGCAGATCTACAAGCTCACACGGTACCACAGCTGTGCAGGTTGGCTATTCTCAGTGACTGTGTGAATTGCTAGCCTGATTATCTGAATTGACCTCATCTTCCTGAAGTTTCAGACGGAAGATGAGGTCAATTCAGATAATCAGGCTAGCAGAAGTGGGGAAACTTGTAAAAATTTCAGTGATTAGTTGACAAACCGATTAATCGATTACTGAAAATAGTCGACAACTAATTGAATAATCGATTTGATTACAATTAATCGTTTCAGCCCTACATTTTAGTATGGAAGTAAATTAAAGGTTGACAATACAACACCAGACCAACAGATGCAGTGCACTCAGAGAGTGGGTATGGATCCAGGCTAGTGAATGTCTTCTTGTGTGTCTGGAGGGCAGACAGTGCTGGAGTACAGATGGCCAGCCTGCGGGGCGGCGCCTGCTAATCACTGCAGGCTAATGATGACCATAATAATGTACTGTAGCTCTGAATAACTCAGCAGTGCATGTCAAGTGCATGTGTACATTACACACACACACGCGCGCACACACACCAGCACACCAGTATGGCAGTAATCACAGATGTTTGTGAACATATTTTCTACCTCTTTCCTCTTGATGCCGTGAGGTCACTTCCCGTGGAGTGACGTCCCGATAATGTTAGTTATAGAGCGGTGGTTTTCAACCAGTGGTCTGGAATTTGAGCGGATTCCAGGTGGTCCCCAGGCTAAATGATGGACAGTTGTTAACCAAATGGACCCTTATAGTTCTGTAACTCTTGAGATTGTAAAATGAAGCCAAATGGACCCTTACGGGTCCATTTGGCTTCATTTTACACTCTCTAAGAGTTAAATTATATTTAAACATGCGAATTACTTAATTTTCAAGAATCTACACAATTAGAAAATGTAGAAGAATTGTTATTCTGACCAACGTTTTGCCAGTTATCTCTCCTAAATTGTGGACACAAACATGAAAATCCTTAGTTTTTTTTTGTCTGAGAGACTAAACTCAGCATCAAATGGCGGTCCGTAGCTAAAATACAGCATAAATAGTGGGCCCTGGTATGAAAAAAGGATGAAAAACAGAGCAGTACCAGGTTTGGGATCCATTCCTCTCACATGAAGTATAGAATGTTGTGGCTGCAGAGGAGTCATCTCATTCTATTTTGAAAGGCGAGGTAATTGTTTTGTGCACCACAATGAGATCATCAGTGTCATCAGGGTGTGTGTGTGTGTGTGTGTGTGTGTGTGTGTGTGTGTGTGTGTGTGTGTGTGTGCGTGTGCGTGTGTGTGTGCGGTTTGCTGGTTCATTGTGATCTGGCGCTGCAGGGTTTGACTCACCTGTCGCCTTTGACTTTCGACAATAACAGCCGTTTAAACCTCCAGACACAAAACACGGACACATCAGACACAGCAGCACATTCACACAAACTACCGGTATATTATTCAATTTAAGTAGACCATTTTGGCCGCGGGGCTGAAACCTTGTATGCCCACATGACATCTTTTCATGTATTTTTGCGATCTAAAGTTGTCTGGATTATATCATGCAGCTGCTTTTACAGGATAGTAACCCATGCAGGATACTAGGGGGAGGCAAATTGACAGTCTGTGTTTTTTTTGTTCATATAAACATTTGTAACACAATAATGACAACATTAGAGCTATTTTATCACGTGTTCTTTTTGTGTAGATCAGTGGTTTTCAACCTTTTTGATACCAGGGCCCACTATTTATTCAGAATTTGATCCACAGAGCACTATTTGATGACATTTCAGCCTCACAGACGCCAAAACTAAAGATTTATTTTCCTTTTGTCCACAATTTGAGGCTGGATTTTGGAAAAAGAAAACTGTCAAACATACAGAACAAAATGAACATTAATCTTCTACATTCTCTAGTTGTTTAGACTTGGGCTAATTCAGATGATAAAGACTCCATTTGGTTTCATATTTACACTCTCAAAGAGTTACATCTGGTTAACCAAGTTTCCATCATTTAGCTGGGGACCACCTGGAACAGTAATCATGTGATTACTGTTAGTTAACTAACTAAAATGTGAAACACATACATGTCACAACACCAGGCCAAAACCAGGTCACCCCCGACACGTTGCAGCTTTAAATCTCCAGCGTTTCCTCCAGACAGACATTACAACAAGCACTTACAAGCCGCTCTGACGCTGACCCCTGACCCCTGACACCACCGGGTACAGGAAACGGAGGCGGAATCTGTGTGTGTGAAGAGCCTGCAGGTGTGTGACCTGTCCTCCTCCAGACCACTGCTGCAGCAGCACCATGCACTAGTGTTGTAGTTCTCAAGACATTGTCTCGTCTCGAGACAGTCTCAACACAAGTTTTCGTTGTCTCGGTCTTGTTTTTGTGTCGCCCTCAATTGTCTTGGTCTTGTCTTGGTTTCGCCACTCTGCAGTCTGCACTTGGTTTGTCTCGTGGTTGGTCTCACTCTCAATTTGTCCTGATCTTGTCACGATCTCGGAGCAAATGTCTCGAGTCTCTTTTGCCACTGAGACCGAAACAGCTGTCTTAATCAGAGCGCAGCGCTGGATGATGTGCATATCGCTGCTACTGTACAATACAGTTAGTATTGTACAGTAACAACGTAAAGTCTCTGTAATGTGTTATTTTGTACTATTACTACACAATCAAAAATTGGCTTTTTGGCCTCAACCTCTCTAGGTCTTGGCCTCGGCCTC
>CM076978.1:16484594-16509594 GCA_039105355.1 Benthosema pterotum
TTATGACAGATCATGTGCTCTGGGTTGCTAGGCTACAGATTGAAGCAGTGGTGAAAACTCTGTCTCTGTCTGCCTCAATGTAAACACATTTACCTCGGATTCCCAGATCGCGTTTTTTTTTTCTTTCGGTCAAAACAAGCTTTACATTCCACGGCCCATAACTACAGAAACGATGGTTTCAAAATGTATGTCTCGGTGAAAGGACACATGATCGCTTGTTTACATCCGGCTCACGTCTTGGGCCTTCAAAATAAGGGTTTTCACTGATTTGCACAAAAGAAATGACACTGGCGACGGAAGAATTAATTAATGACTACCTGCCAGTTAGTGCGTTGCATAGCAGTGCGCTCTGCAGTGCATCACCACTGACGCCCGTGTGGTTGGTTCTAGGTACAGAGGAATGTTGTGGTCTGGGGCTGTCAAAGGCGACGCTCAGATCAAGCAGGAGCTGACTGATGGGGAGCCGCAATCAGAAGCCAGCAGCAGGTCATTAAAAAAGTGGTGATGAGAGCTGGGGCAGCTCCTGTGGGCTGGTATACGGCCTGGAGACTGAAGGAAGGGCCCTAATAGGCTGCTTTACCCACGCTTTAGTGGAGAAAGATCTGTTTACGTTTGGGTTGTCACATCACCGCCAGCCAAAACAGATTCCTTTTCATGCGAGTCATAGTTTTGGCCGTGAGATTATTTTTAAATTCTGACACAGACGATTGATTGATCGCGCCACTAAACTCCCTGGTGCAGCTGTCTGTCTGTCTCTCTGTCTGTGTGTGTTTGTCTGTCTGTCTGCTTGCCTGCCTGCCTGCCTGCCGGGGGAAGGTTGAATCTTCTTCCCACCCAGACATTATCGCAGACAGTAATAAGCACCTCCACTCCCAATCAACCTCTAAGTTCCTCACTGCTGAAAGAACGCAGTTAACGCCGCATGCATTCACACATGCACACATGCACACACACACGCGCACACAAACAAACCTACACACACACACACACACACACACACACACACACACACACACACACACACACACACACACACACACACACACACACACACACACACACACACACACACACGGTTTCTCTCTCTCCCCCTCTTTCTCTCTCTCTCTCTCTCTCTCTCTCATAAAACAGAATGTTGATGCCAGGTTTGTGTCAATCTTCCATCTCCTACCTTGTTGAACAGAATGTGAATGATGTTTATTGCCAGGTATGTTAGCACATACAGGTACAAGGCGTTATTCTCTGGGAGGTCCCTACTACTAGTTTACAGTAGCACTTACAGTAGCTGAATGTAATTAATCTGAATAATTTGTGATTAAAATCCCATATTGTAATAATAGGTTACTCTTGTTCAAGATCCCCATAGGGCCATACAGTACAGTAATATCTTGCACCAAATCCAGCCAATCTAACAAATACAGTATGTTGTTTATCTTTGTCCAAAGTCGGGATGCTATGTTTGAGGTCAACCATCTCTGGCAGTGCCTCCCCTTTCCCGGGGTAAGTTAGTGTCACTGAACCCAATTGCTCCAATTTACAATTTAGGCATTTAGCAAATGCTCTTAATCAAGAGCGATTTACATTAAATAGAAACATTGCAATGCATCACACAGATTAAAGTTTACAATTTAAGCGGAATTTTCAATACACTTTACAATATACAATGTAAGCACTAGAACATGGTAATACGTTAGACATTCTATATCAGTCACTCCTATCTCAGTCTAATGATGCCTTGGTGCCTTGCATGACTTCCTCCGCCATGGACATGAATGTATGAATGGTGAATGCACAATCTACAGGGTGTCTATAAAGACACCATTTACAGTAACATTTAAATGTATATTCATTGATTTCACTTAATTAAAATACTATTTTGGGGGGGATAATCCTCCCTACTATAGAGTGTGGTGACCATATAAGGAGATCCTCCCTGTCCCCACTGAGCCCCTGGGGGGAGCCCCCTAGTTTCAGTTTGGGATTTGGGAGAAAAGCCTTCATCCAATCGAGTGGGTGTGGACTTTGGTGTACATGTTGTTGGCCTGTTGCCCTCCCGCCGGTGTAGAGGGTGTGCATGTGCACATCTTGATACCCAGGGCGGACCCCGGAGGGTTTTTCCCAAATCACACAAATCACTGGATGCTCCTTTTAAAACTACAGAGATTAGGAGTTTTCTGTCCGACTTCGATGACTTTCTAGTCAAGGCAGGGCAGTTTTATGTTTTATTTAACCACAGTGTTGTGGTATACGGACAACATTGCATGTTTTTTATGGTGTGTTTACGCTGTAGGCTGGGTGGGAGGAGGTGGTCGCTCTCCTCCGTTCCAACTGAGGAACAACAGGTGCGTGAGCAGACAGTTGGCAGACAGACAGCGTCGACTGGAGGAGAGAAAACAACACATCAAATCAGGCCCACATTGTTCTGTAATCTGACACACATTGTTGCTGACGCTCTGAATTAGCTACTTCAGTGGCTGATTTTCATCGTCCTTTTTCCCGCTGTTTGACTGTATCCAGTTTTGTGTTTAAAAAAAAGGACAAACTGATTTTTTTTCAACTGAAGTTCTTATTGGATTAAAAGTAGCAAACTAATTGGTATCAGAGTAGGTTGTGTTGGTATCAGGGGGCGGCAGTGGCTCAGGGGTAGAGCGACCGGAAAAGAGTCGCCAAGGTTGCCAGTTCGAAACTCAGGCTCCCCCCAGAGTCGGTGTCGAAGTGTCCTTGAGCAAGACTGAACCCCAAATTTCTCACCATGTGCAAGTTGATGCCTTGCAATGTAATGCACAATCTCTGTAAAGAGCCTTCGCGACCATTTATAGCAAGGGGTTTTCAACCTTTTTTGATACCAGGGCGCACTATTTATTCAGCATTGGAGCCACGGACCACCATTTGATGACATTTTAGCCCCACAGACCCCAAAACTAAAGATTTACGTATTTTGCTTTTGTCCACAATTCCAGGCTGGATTTCGGAGAAAATAAAACAGGCAAAAATACAGATCAAAATGACCATTAATCTTCTACATTCTCTAGTTGTGTTGTGTAATTCAGATGGTGAATTCAAATAGTGAATTACATATCAAGCCAAATGGACCCGCAAAGGTTCATGTTTACAATCTCAAAGAGTTACGTCTGGTTAAACAACTTTACATCATTTAGCCTGGGGACCACCTGGAATCCTCTCAGGGACCCCTGGCCGTCCCACCACCCGTTGAAAACCGCTGATTTATAGTACACTTTCAGGGAAGCTTCAAACCAGTGCCCTATCTTTCTCTCTCTCAATAAATAAATAGAACATATTTTCAAAGATCTACAAACCCAATACACAGTACGCCATGACGTGCAGTAAGCTGGCAGATCTGCTATTGTTGCTAATTGGCCTTCCACTGGCTGACCCATTCCACTGAATATACCCTGCGACCCGGAGGCCTTTTCTCTAGCACCACTCCTGCACCAAAATGTCAACTTGTTTTCAGTTTTAATAAGCCACTCTATGTAGCTTTTTTAATTATTGTACTTTAATTGTGTTAATCCCTCAGTGAACATACACTGAGGGATTAACAGCCCATTTCAATTTCCGTTCTTTCTTCCTTTTTTTGCCCCGCTAGTGAGAGGCATGCAGGCTGTAAGGAGTTGTACAGGAGCAGCCTGACCTCCAGGGGCCACTAGCTGGGCTTTTAGATTATTCAGTCTTCTGTCATACACACTCTGTCTTTATTCCTCTTTCTGTCTGACACACATTTACACTTCCTGCTAGGATGGAAAACCAGCAGTAGTAGCAGTACTGGTAGGATATATAACCAACAAAAATATAAACGCAACACTTTTGTTTTTGCTCCCATTTTCAGGGGATGGACTTAAAGCCCTAAAATTCATTCCAGATATACAATATAACCATTTCTCTCAAACACTGTTCACAAATCTGCCTAAATGTGTGATATTGAGCACTTATGCTTTGTTAAGATAATCCATCCCACCTCACAGGTGTGCCACATTAAGATGCAGATGTGACATCATGATTAGTGCACAGGTGTACCTCAGACACTCCACAATAAAAAGACACCCTGAAATGTGCAATTTTCTTTTGCCTTATTGGGTGTATGGGCCTCCGAACCAGTCAGTATCTGGTGACCACCATTTGCCTCATGCAGTGCAACACATCTTCTTCGCATAGAGTTTATCAGATTGTCAATTGTGGCCTGTGGAATGTTGCACCACTCCTCTTCAATGGCTGTGCGAAGTTGCTGGATATTAGTGGGAACTGGTATGCGCTGTCGAAATGGTAATAATGTGGTAATATTGTGTTATTACCATTTTTACAGTGTGTACCAGTTCCCACTAATATCCAGCAACTTCACACAGCCATTGAAGAGGAGTGGTGCAACATTCCACAGGCCACAATTGACAATCTGATAAACTCTATGCGAAGAAGATGTGTTGCACTGCATGAGGCAAATGGTGGTCACACCAGATACTGACTGTTTCGGAGGCCCATACACCCAATAAGGCAAAAGAAAATTGCACATTTCAGGGTGTCTTTTTATTGTGGAGAGTCTGAGGTACACCTGTGCACTAATCATGATGTCACATCTGCATCTTAATGTGGCACACCTGTGAGGTGGGATGGATTATCTTAACAAAGCATAAGTGCTCAATATCACACATTTAGGCAGATTTGTGAACAGTGTTTGAGAGAAATGGTTATATTGTATATCTGGAAAGAATTTTAGGGCTTTAAGTCCATCCCCTGAAAAATGGGAGCAAAAACAAAAGTGTTGCGTTTATATTTTTGTTGAGTGTATAACCAGCAGTAGTAGTAGTACTGGTAGGATATATAACCAGCAGTAGTAGCAGTACTGGTAGGATATATAACCAGCAGTAGTAGCAGTACTGGTAGGACATATAACCAGCAGTAGTAGGAGTACTGGTAGGATATATAACCAGCAGTAGTAGCAGTATATATAACCAGCAGTAGTAGCAGTAATGGTAGGATGTACCAGCAGTAATGGTAGGATGTACCAGCAGTAATGGTAGGATGTATAACTAGCAGTAGTAGAAGTAATGGTAGGATATATAACCAGCAGTAGTAGCAGTAATGGTAGGATGTATAACCAGCAGTAGTAGCAGTAATGGTAGGATATATAACCAGCAGTAGTAGCAGTAATGGTAGGATGTATAACCAGCAGTAGTAGCAGTACTGGTAGGATATATAACCAGCAGTAGTAGCAGTACTGGTAGGATATATAACCAGCAGTACTGGTAGGATATATAACCAGCAGTAGTAGCAGTATATATAACCAGCAGTAGTAGCAGTAATGGTAGGATGTACCAGCAGTAATGGTAGGATGTACCAGCAGTAATGGTAGGATGTATAACTAGCAGTAGTAGCAGTAATGGTAGGATGTATAACCAGCAGTAGTAGCAGTAATGGTAGGATGTATAACCAGCAGTAGTAGCAGTACTGGTAGGATATATAACCAGCCAATGGCGATTTTTGGAGGATGCCAGGGGGGCACTCCCCCCCCCCCCCCCCCCCCCCCCCCCCCCGGTGGCAAAAAAAAGTTGGAACAAATTTAGATAGTTTAGTCTCTCAGACAAAACTAAGGATTTTCAAGTTTTTGTCCACAATTTAGCAGAGATAACTGGAAAAATGTTCTGACTCTAATTGTGTAGACTCTTGTTCTAATTGTGTAGACTCTTGTGCAGACCAAATGGACCCACATGGGTCCATTTGGTTCAATTTCAAATTAACGCACTCAAGAGTTACAAATCTTTAAGGGTCCATTTGGTTACCAATGGTCCATCATTTATCTGTGTGTTTGGCACAAAAAGGTAGCCAATTTTAGGCTAAAATTTGCCTATGAAACCATCAATGATCCTGGTTGGTTATAAAACCAGCAATAGTAGAGGTCCTGCTAGGATGTAAAACCAACAGTACTAGAGGCACTAAGAGGTACTAAAGTCAGCAGCATTTGTAGTGCATTAATATGTTGATTTGTTCCAGCCCTTGTTGAGCTCTGCTCTGCAGAGATTACAGATAAACAAACAAGATTTAGGGTTTGGCCTGTAAACTCCCTGCCTCTCCCACTGTAGGTCTCTCTCTCTCTCTCTCTCTCTCTCTCTCTCTCTCTCTCTCTCTCTCTCTCTCTCTCTCTCTCTCTCTCTCTCATTCTCTCTCTCTCTACCCCCCCCCCCCCCCCACCACCACCACCTCCGGTACGGATATTGACAATCAATAGATCTCAAGTAGGGGATTAAATGGCGCTAGAGGCTGAAGTTCTTCAGACACACTGCTGTTGATGTGTGAGTAGTAACTGTGTGTGTGTGTGTGTGTGTGTGTGTGTGTGTGTGTGTGTGTGTGTGTGTGTGTGTGTGTGTGTGTGTGTGTGTGTGTGTGTGTGTGTGTGTGTGTGTGTGTGGGGGTGTGTGTGTGTGTGTGTGTGTGTGTGTGGGGGGGGGGTGTGTGTGGCCAGCGCGATCACTGTATATACTTCCGTCAATATTATTTCTCATCATAATATTCATGACTTCCTCTCAGATCAATCAGTTTGGCAGTTGGAGATCATACATGATATGCATGTTAAATGAAGGGAACATTAACCGTTACATCTGGCTGCATAATAATACAAGGTATTATTTGTTTTGTGTGAAACAGGATTAAATTGACAAAACATGAACCGTGTGTTCCTCTGAGTGCATGCTGCTACATGGAAGACGTTTTCGTATTCTCAAAGCCACTGGAAATAGACTTTTGGAATATCATTTGAACAGAACAAATTATGCCTATTACGCTCAAACTGCACCTTTCTAAACTAAAGTTGTTGTCTGGAACATAGCCTCGAATTGCACCTTGTGAACATAAAAGTTGACCTAATTTTGCTACTCGTGGGAAAACGCACGCACACACACACAGTAATTATTAATTCTAGTGTGTGTTTGTATTTTATACTTTGATTGTTATTTCTTGTACTATTGTTATAGATCTATGCTGCTGCATTGTCTGACGAACAAAAAATATATACATTAGGCTACTTACAGTATGTATCTGTACACAAAAAGTAACGTGTAGGCCATTTTTTCTTGTGTGAGTGGAACGGGCTAATACTCATGACATTAGGCCAATCAGAGTACCCTGAGGGATCGACCACCGCCAAACATACACAAACACCGAGAACCAAACACTGCGCACCGATCGCCTTACTTGAGCTCGCTCCGCTCGCGCAACTATCAATACAAAGTACAAAATTGAACCTTGATCCTATCTACACCAGGCTAGTTTGTCTACTCACAGCTGTGTCAGTCATTCATAGTTGTGCAGCCGGCTAGTAAACACAAAAGCTGCAGGCGACTATGTAGACTTTGTGTGATACAACTTTTTCACAGAACAACAAAATTGTAGGCAAAGGTAGGCCATAAAAACTGGTCTCTGATCTAAACAGGTCTCTCTCTCTCAGAGCTAAAAATGCACGCTCATGGCCAGTAATATACAGTAAAAGTATTTTCTCCACAAGCTATTGTTAGTTGTGATAGCGGAGGAGGAGGAGGAGGCCCCAGTAGACAACACGGTGCAGAAGAAGAACACATTCATCACAGAAGCTGCTCCGTTCTAGCTGCAGCTGTGGAGGAGAAGAAAGCAGCTGGCGATAAAACAGACGTGCACACATACAGCAGAGCCACACAAAGACAACATCACTACAAACACAGAGCCTGGAGAGCAGGAGGGGAGGGGGCTGGATCCAACCAACCCCTCTGGAACAAACAAATAAAGCGTACGCGTGCGTCCCTCTGCGTGGGCGCCGTGCGTCTCACGTGAATGCTCAGAGGCCGTGACAACCAGGCGCAGGCATGTTGTGCATGTGTGCGCGTGAGGGAGAGTCTCAGAGACCAGGGTGACCTTGTATTCATATCTGGCCGCCCACCCAGAGCCCTCCACGGGTAACTAACTAGGATTGTTCTTTTTGGAGATCGAAACAGAGAGAGAGAGAAAGAGAGAGAGAGTCTCCGGTCCTCTCCTCTCCAAAACTACAACTTTTTTTGCTGCCTGATGATCAGGCTATCATGTTCTGTCTTTACTGGATGTAAACTATTGAGTACTGTTCATATAACTGTGTGTTTGATGTATTATTGCTATTCTAGAACCACCTCCAACTGGACATAAAAAATATATACACCACATGAAAGTGGCTCTTATGTGAATAACCATTATAATTCATTTTGAAGCACTGGTCTATTTCTATAGATCATGCATGTGTATGTTTTTGTATATGGCTCAAGTATAGCTCAGTACATGTGTGTGCACTTTGATTGAATATGGCCGCCTCTGTGTGCGTGCGCACGGGTGCGTGTGTGTACGTACATTAGTGCATTTCTGTATGCGTATGTGCTGTACTGTCGCCGCACACGATGTTTATCGGAATTGAAATCCGACGCTCCGCGGTTCCACATTCCTCTTGTGTTTCCGTTACAAACGTGACATTCCCGCACATCAACCGTGTTTATGTTTACATCTATGTATCAGCTGAATATTTGTCCTAGTGGGCTTGGTAAAACAGTAGTGGACATTGTATATTATCGTGTCCCGGGGTATTTTTTCCGACGGTGACCCCCCTGGCCTGAGAAAATAATGAGCAGATTGAATGACATGGTTGGAGATGGAGTCTAACAATACTGTGCTCCTTTTGGTTTCTCAGCGCTACGGGACAGTGCTTCTCAAACGTTTTCATGTCAACGACCCGCCGAGTAATATTATTATGTATCTGGCTGCAGACCCCCATCTGAAAGTATTTTGTGCCAGAGACAGCCCCACCTCTCCTGTACAAGACGTGGTCTGTCAACGTTTTCTTTTCATGTTGGGTTTACAGTCGCCGCTGTTATGCGCTTCGAAAGGCAAGCAGCGTGAGGACAGCCTGCCTATGTTATCACAGAATGTATTGCAATGCCTCTCTCAGCGCGTAACAACGTCTTTATCTGTCTCTGGAGCCGGTCATCAACTGCTTCCTGCTGCGTCCCTGTCACGCTTTGATATGCATCTGAACTGAGAATAAGCATGAGAATAAGCAGCAGCGACAATATGTTTGCGTGCATCTCGTGCAGGAGAAGACATTAGGCTATGGTGGTTTCTGAATGCAGCGATTCTCGCCTCAGCAGCACTGCCACCGTGCTTGGACACCTGTTGTTTCCATGTGATGTTTCTGCTGCTGCTCATATGCAATGCAACTCCACTTGCAGACTACGTCTAAATGTTTATTTTCACCATAAGACTGCAGTAGATTAAAAAGTTGTTTCCTACCTTTGAGTTAATATGTTGCCGAAAGACATCCGTATGATAGCTCCGATTGAATATTCCCTATTTTCATGCATGTACTAACTATTGGTGTCATTCTGAGCATTCCCAGTGTAGCTCTGCTGTAAGTCGGGGGAACATACAGTGCAACCCAGTTGTTGTTTTTTTTGCCATTCTACTGACTTGCAGGATTACCTTTGCTCAAAGGTTTCTTACTTGCGTGTGCAGGTTAAGTGATCGGTGCGCGGTCGACGGGTCCACGGTCTGCGGTCCGTGGCCGGTTGTCCCTCGGGGGACTCCAATTGGCCGGTTTTGGTGATGACGTAATGGTGACAGAAGTAAGAGACCTTTATAACTGATGTCATTAGTATTAGCTCGCTCCACTCTTCAAGCCTCCTGCCTACTTGTGCGCTACCCGCAAGTTTGCACTCTACCTGGTGCCGATCTTTGTCTTTCTTTTTTAATACTGTGAAATATCAGTATCAGTTTCCGATATTGTAATCGTACCATACCCGAAAACCTCATACCGTAGCATCCCTGCTCCTGACATGATTATATCACACTACTACTGCTGCTGCTCCCTCCAAATCCGTTGTTTAGATAACCTTCCATGATGATGACAAAGGAACATCTGCTTCTTAATGGTAATGGGAGCATACATGCAGCTATTTTTAATTAATGTAAATGCAATTTGCTATTCATAGCAGCCACTCTTAATCCAAAGCAATTTACAGTAAACAAGAACAAAGGCAATTCAACAGACACATAAAATCTAAATGAGCTCATGTTCCTCCTCAGCATCATTATCAGCCCTCAGATCACACCTCCAGCACCTCCAGCCCTCTGGCTGATGATTGCAGTCTGTGTCAGAATGCATCAACATTCAGGGGTGAGATGAGGATGCCACAATTAAAACCAGCATTTGCCCTGCCATCCATATTTTGGACATGCCATTAGAGGCTAAATAAAATAATAATAATACAATAAACAAACAAGCAAATATGTTCCAAACCAGCTCAGTGGCCTTGTAGTTAGAGCAGTGGTTTTCAACCTTTCTCATACCACGGCCGAGCATTTATTCTGCATTTTAGCCATGGACCACCAGTTGATGTTGACTTTAGTCTCTTGGACCCAAAACTAAGGATTTTCACGTTTGTGTCCACAATTTAGGAGAGAAAACTGGTAAACGTTCTAAAAATAACAATTCTTATACATTTTCTAATTGTGTAGATTCTTGAAAATTAAGTAATTCAGAGGTTTAAATATAATTTAACTCTTGAGGGTTTAAAATGAAACATTTAATTTTACAACCTCAAGAGTTACAGATCTGTAAGGGTCCATTTGTTTGCCAACTGTCCATCATTTAGCCAGGGACCACCTTGAATCCTCTCAGGGACCACTGGTGGTCCCCGGACCACTGGGAGGTCGGGGTTCGATTCCCGACCGGGTCATACCAAAGACTCTAAAAATGGGACCCAGTGCCTCCCTGCTTGGCACTCAGCATCAAGGGTTGGATTGGGGGTAAGTCCCTGCGATATACTAGCGTCATGTCCAGGGGGTGTACTTGTACATCAAGCTGCCTCACGCTACAGAAACAGGAGATAGGCTCCTGACCTATTTGGACCTCAATGGCTCAGCTGGACCTCATGACATCATGGCCTGGCAAGGCTACTTACTTCAAATAGCTTCCCATTTAGGTGTTACAGCATGTAACACGTATGGTACACATACTGTACACACATTGCTCCGCATATAGGAGTAGCCAGCAACACTCAATAATACCTGCTGATCATGTTTGTTCAACCCTAGCTTTAACATTTTTGTTTTTCCCTCTTTCTGTGCCATACTCGTTTTTCTCGCATGCATGCTGCCGTTCACTTGTTTTATGGCTCAGAATGAGAGTCTCGTTTCTCCTGATCTAGAGTCCTCTCCGTGGTTTTAGCCAATGTACCTCCAACATACAGTACCTCTGTCTTCAATCCTAACTTCAAAAAACCTCATTTGGAATGTTAACGCTTCTAGGTAGACTTTAGATGTAACGTTGTGAAGTAAAGATGGAATGGAGTGGGGCAGGGGATTTCTGAGTAAAATCTGTCACACAGTATATGCCAGCACTCTAGAGCTCCTAGGGCGCTCCTAGTGTGTGTGTGTGTGTGTGTGTGTGTGCGCGCGCCCCCCTGCGCACCCATGTGTTAATCGATACAGAATAATTAGTTGCCGCAAGACAAAGGAGTTATTTTTCACCTTGACCTCCAGGTATTCAGGATAGAAATCTTTCTATAGATTAGTCAGTGAAAAAGAGCCTTTGTTACATTTAATTGATAAACCAGTGGAGAGCAGCTCATGTTTTTCTATGCTTCAGATGAAGGAACATTATAGATTTCATTAAGTGTATCCTCAACTCAGAGTGCACGGTGTCTTATATTTTAATATATTTTTCCACCGTAATGCTACAATCAATATGTAAAGCAAATGGTGGTGCAAATTCAACATTATTCACTTGATGGATTAATTAGTCACTAAATAACATGAAAGCATAACATATTTTTTACAGTTGCACTAAAACCTATTCGCTGAGGCTATGGTGCCAGAGAAATATGCAGCATAAGAGCCTTCATATTCCTGAATATAAGGCAACTCCATTTTTCAGGATATTTCCATTGGTAAAAAACGCTTTTATCCAAGGAGCTCTATATAACCCTTATTTATGCACGCTCACACTAGTCTTGGGCGATATTGATTTTTTAATATCGATATTGATAACGTGATTAAAACCGTATTATCGATATTACCGAGTCTAGCGGCCAAACCACCGACTGCTGTCCACGCGGGCTCGTGATCTTCTCTGTCCGTCCCCCCTGTCAATCACGACGAGCAGCGCAATCACGACGATAACCATTTCCCCCATTATATGTTAAATTAAACCCTTGTGCATCCACCCTGTGGATATCAAACATCTACATCAAAGGACAACACCACAGCAGACGATCACAGCACACCATGCACAGACAGAGTAGCCAATTGTATTTAAAAATCAACTGAAATATAACTTGCTGTGCCACCGCACCAAGAGAGACGAGCAGACGGCTGCGCACGCACGCATGCACACACACACACACACACACACACACACACACACACACACACACACACACACACACACACACACACACACACACACACACACACACACACCAGTAGTCCAGGGACCACCAGTGGTCCCTGAGAGCATGAGGTCCATTTGGTTTCATTTTGTGATCTCAAGAGTTACAGATCCATAAGGGTCCGTTTGGTTACAAAGGATCCATCATTTAGCTGGATCTAACTAGCGATCCTCAAACAATCAGTGCCGCCATTACAAAAAAAAAAACAGCAACCAAGGCTTTTTTTTAACCTTACCTTGTCTCCAAATAACAGGTCAACCACCAAAGATCAGGAAAAAGATTGCTATTAGATCCAAAAGTCAATCCAAGCTCCTTCAGTGTACAGATCCATAAGGCTCCTCTGGCCCTCTACTACACTCTCTCGTCTCTCTGTGTGTTGTGTGGTTGCTATGGAAACCCGTAGCTGACACACGTGGCAGGGAGAGCCACGTGGTGAGGGTGAGAACCCCGTAGACTCAACTACATGCAACACATGCTCTCTCTCTCTCTCTCTCACACGTGTTCAGTAGCATTAACCGGGGAGTCACTAATTGCAGCTGGCTATGTGCAGAAGATAAAAGGTGGCATTCTCAGTCCATATTATTTCATTAAACGGTATATAATTATACACATCATATACACCCAACGAAACCACTCAATGGACACAGCAAATACCAGTTTGAATTATCAAAATCCGTTCAGAATTGAAGATGCATAGAAGGAATCAAATCTCAACTCTTTGCGATGTGACATGAGCGGGCGCTGCGTGGTTGTTTTTCTTTTTTTGGACGATATTGTTTGGAGGGGACGGTAAAATACGATATTCGGTATTCGGTATTTTTTGTAAATCCTGCGATATTACTCGGTATTGATTTTCAATATCGCGGTAAACGGTAATACCGGTATATTGCCCAAGACTAGCTCACAAACACATTCACATCCCGATGGCGGAGAAAACCATGCAAGGCACCAACCCACATACCCGGAACAGTTAGTCTTGCCCAAGGACACTTGAACTCTAACTGTGGTGGTGTCCACGGGATGGAACTGTTGAGTAGCGGTCGCTCTCCCTCCTGATGCACATGGGTCAGTGTTTAGTGATGTCAGGTCATGAGAAAAGGTCAGATATGGCGCTAGTAGTAGTCTCAGCGTGGACGCTTGATCCACCGGTCTACTGACCACACCACACACACACACACACACACACACACACACACACACACACACACACACACACACACACACACACACACACACACACACACACACACACACACACACACACACACACAGACGGTCCTGGGAAACTGCCTACTCCGATCCGTGACCTCCTGATCCCAAGCTGCCGGGAGCAACGTTGGAGAGAGGAGTGGGCGGAGTCTGGAGAGAGAGAGACTCTGTCGACTGTTTCTCTTTCTTTTAAATGTCATCATTTCATGTGACACTGTGCGTGTTACAGGGCTGGATCTAGGCATGGGCATGGGGGCAGCAATGCCCTAACTGCCCCACCAAACATGATGGCATACAACAACCCAAATTTCAAAGATATTTGTACTTAGTGCTTATATTAAAATGATTCGAAACACTACTGCTACTAACTACAATTGTGGCACCACTAAACCAGACCTTTAGCTTCATGCATGCTGCGTGCCTGTTGCAACTTCAACAACAACTGATGTTATTATTGATGCTTACTTGAATAAAATAAGATATAAATAGATATAAAATAGATAAATAGATATAAATCTTGTATAAAGATACAAATCTTGTCGGTCACACAACTAAAGAATTTAACTGAAAATGGTATGAGGGCGGCTTCATCGCCCGTGGCGCGAAGCGACCTCATACCATTTTCGCCCGCATACCATTTTCACCCGCATGGGCGCCCGCTGCCCACATGCCATTTTCGCCTGCCCTCCCAATTCGGAAATGTTGCATCCGGGCCTGGCATGAGTGTGTGTATGTGTGCGTGCGCGTGCGTGCGTGCACGCCTGTGTATGTGTGTGTTAAAGCACACTATAGGCTCTTATCTCCTCTCTCTATCCGTAACCAGAGAAATATACAGGATCTGGGCTCTCAGCAGAACGTTGACATGGAACTGTTTACACTGACTGGCTGACTCACTGACTGACTGACTGACAGACGGACTGACAGACTGACGGACGGGTGGAGAGAGAGAAGAGGAAAGATGAATACAATGGAAAACACTTTAAAAGCCTGCGCAGATGACAAGCGAGATAAGAGACGTTAGAATGTGTGTCTGCTGCCACTGCTGCTTCTGTTTCAATCTTTCCTCCCAAGCCTCTGTTTGTAATGGCTGCTCCTCGCATGACCAGTGTGTGTGTGCACTGCATTGAAAATTGCAATTTATAGATCAGGAATGTGTTGGGACAGCATGTACAGTAATATTAATTCACAATCTTCATTTCTTTCAGATAGTCCTACAATTCTACATGAATATGAATAACATTAAAACCATATATACTGAAATGAGAGATAAATACTGCAAAAAAGACAACATATTGGATGACTCCTAATGTATAGTAGCTGAATTGGGACTCATCAAATGTCCCTGGGACTCATCTAAAAGACCCTCCCTGCATCCCTGGACATTAGATTGAAAACCTCTCTCTCTCTCTCTCTCTCTCTCTCTCTCTCTCTCTCTCTCTCTCTCTCTCTCTCTCTCTCTCTCTCTCTGTGTACTGTTAAACATTAGATATGGCACAATATATTGCTAGGAGTACAGTAGTTCTGAATATGAATATTTATAATTACATGATAACATACTGTGTGTTTGTTCGGTTTTTGAACCGTTTTATCATGAAACATTTCTCTTGATGCAAACATTTACATTGTGACCCCCCCACCCCCCTCTTATTGTTGAGCACAGAGAAGCCGCGCTGCTTTGGCAAACCTATAGTGTGTTTTGATGTGCATGTGAAGTCCTCTGGGGGTCCCGTCACCACCGCCTCAGCACATGTCAGCCAGAGCGGAGGAGCAGACGTTTGATCATCAACACACCTGCATGCATGCATTCATTACCTGTCTATGGGATACCCATTAGCAGCCCACCTATAGGACCTCCACCGTGTCTGCCTGCTCGCCTGCATACCTGTTTTGGCTGTCATATGTGACGTATGGTCCGTTGCACGTGGAAAACATGTTGTGTTTGGACCATGGTGAAGCATTCATTCTGTCTAATGGGCAAAGGGGACTCAGGATCAGATTTATTGTCCCTTCACCGTTTAAAACAGTGGTGTGGGGACCACCAGTTGAGAGGGTTCCAGGTGGTCCCCAGGCTAAATGACGGGAAGTTGTTTAACCAGATATAACTCTTTGAGAGCGTAAAAATGAATGAAAAATGAAAATGAAAGAGTGTAAACATGAAACCAAATGGTCCCGCAAGGGTCCATTTGGTTTCATGTTTACACTCTTTCAACGTCTCAAGAGTTGAAATATGCATCATCTGAATTAGCCCAAGTCTACACAACTAGAGAATGTAGAAGGTTAATGGTCATCTGTAAGTTTGACTGTTTTGTCCCCCCCAAAAAAAGTCCAGGAAGGGCGAAATCTATTTGCGACAGAAACAAATGCCGCAGACACTCAGCCTGCGGCAGCATTAACCCTTTCCTATCCAAGGACGAGATTGGACGAGTTAGGCCCCGCCCAAATATATATATATATTTACCTTTTTCCCCCATGAATGAAAAAGAAAAACTTGGTCTAGACCTCCAGGGCCCATCCTAGAGCTGTTTGGGGAAAAAAATGCATTGGAGTTAATGAGCCAATTTTTGGCAGCCATTTTCAGTTCACTTTTTCAGTGGTCAATAAAAATAATTGGCAATCGTCCAGCTATTTTTATCATTGGCAATACTTATTTTGTGTACTTCTGAATGGTTTCCATGTTCCTGGAAGTGCATCAGTTTTGTCAGTCTCACTTTGAGTAGGAACTGGTTTGGCTCAAATCTCCAGCTGGGATAGAGTTAATATCTGCCACGGCATAAAAATATATGCCGTGGCAGATTTCCTATGCCGCTGCCGCAAAATTAGTTCACTGTCTCATGTAGTTCCCAATTATTTCCATTGGAAAAGGGGAAGAGAAAAAGTGTGTGTATGTGTGTGGGTTGGAGGGGGTGGGCAAATGGGAAATGTGTGTGCTGTGTGTGTTATATTTCCATTCATCAAAGCCCTGCCATGGAGTTTGCATGGATTTTCTCTTGAGCTTTGGATAATGTGTACGTGCACACACACACACACATAGAGGTAGGCATTATTCACCCACAGTATCCACGTGTGCACGTGGATGCCGTACAACACGCATCCTTCACATATTCCTCTCACGTCTGCGTGGGCGTTTGTTAGCAGGTCTTATAGTGCACGTCTCACATCGTGTCGCTGAGGAGCGTCACTCTGCAGCGCACCGCAGATCAAAGCCCCACGCTGCAGCTCTCTTTCTCTCACACACACGTACGCCATTAACACCACCATCCATCCATCCATCCATCCATCCATCCATCCATCCATCCATCCATCCATCCATCCATCCATCCATCCATCCATCCATCCATCCATCCATCCATCCATCCATCCATCCATCAATCCATTAGAAGTGTCCATACATTAGTACAGGTACATTTCCTTATCTGGCCTACCTTAATTTACCTTTTAGCCTTGCCCCGGTTACGGATGATAGTCCTCGTCCCACCAACGATGGAATTTTAAAATCCAGCTGCAAGTACCATTCAGAGGAATCATTACTTAACTTGAGATTTTCAATTTCCAGGGCTTTTATTTACACCCCTACTCACAGACCACTACATTCAAGAGACATTAATTTGAAAACTTACTTTGTAGATTTTGATTATTCACTTCAGCCACTTCATATACAGTATATATATTTTGGCCATTTGAAAATAGCCCCTTGTTGACAATGCACTGTGAGTACCAGTATACTATTAAAATGCGTGGAAAAAAGCTACTAATACCCACATTGGAATAAAGAGGACCTGCGGCAATCCAACTGTGGGTGGGCGAGGGGGATCTCAGGGGGAAATGGAGAACCGAGGGGGCAACTGATGGCACAGGGATCAAGGTAGATGACCAATGTGTTTTGGTGTGAATTTTACCTTTAAGTGAAACATTTGAGCACTTTCTGATTAACAGCTCCATCCATCCGTCCGTCCAGCACTGCTACCGTCGTGTGTTCCTGGATCACAGGCGCTTGCCGACCGCCGTGCGTAGATCTGCTAACAAGAAGATCCATGCTGTCTTTAACAAGCTGGTGTGTTTTAACAGAGCCGGCCCTGCGGGAGGCTGGGGGGGCTGGGGAGGAGGGGTCCCCCCAGTCGCACACACACACACACCTCAAACCATTAATTCTTTGAAAAAGGGAAAGAAGAGGATTGAGGGGAATATATTTGATACGAAGTCACAATTATGTGGACCTTCTGCAGTGCCATCTGCCAGAACAAACACTGGGATGAGGCGTCAATCAAAGGGACAGCGTAGCGTGTGTAACTATAATGAGAACAAAATACACATTATGACACGCATTATCAGGGTCAGGTTAAGCACACACACACACACACACACACACACACACACACACACACACACACACACACACACACACACACACACACACACACACACACTGTAAATGACACTTCCTCGACAGAGTTAAAAGACAGAATCCATGCACCTCGCTGTGGTTTTGCACTCCATTCAGATCTGTAGTGTGTCTCAGTAGTGGCGGATACAGGAGGTGTCTAATGACTGGGCCTTAGATATTATAATGACCGCTGGATGATGTCAGTATGACATTTTTTTTCTTCTATACTGGCTGCTTTTCAGCCAAGCGGCATGTGGAAACACTTTTAGCAGACACGTTTTGCTTCTCTTTCTTTTTGGCGGAGCGCTAGCGCTCTTGGCTTGGCCACCTCTGGGTTGCATCAAAATATGACACACGGTGGGAGAGTCACCGTCAGCGGCTGTGATCAGGCTGCTGCTTTCACTGTCAGTCTGTCTTACACATTAACCTGTTCACTACTGAAGCTCTATTATGTACCTTAGGGCACAAACGTTATTGTATGGTCGAAAATAGCCAGCACCATTTTTGGACATTTCGGGAATTCTTGGGCAGTTATGAGAGGCCCCAAATAGGGGGAACAAAATGAAGGGAGTGAAGATACAGTCGTGTCGCGTGTGTGTGTGTGTGTGTGTGTGTGTGTGTGTGTGTGTGTGTGTGTGTGTGTGTGTGTGTGTGTGTGTGCGTGTGTGTGTGTGTGTGTGTGCGTGGGCGTGTGCGTGGGCGTGTGCGTGGGCATGCGTGTGCACGTGTGTGTGTGTGTGTGCGTGCGTGGGTTCTTGCCTTGCAGTGTAAACAGGACCTTTAGCCACGCTGTGACCCAGCCAGCCAAACGGCTGCTTCCTCCTCCAACTGCTTGAAAATAACCTCTAGGAATAGATCCATCCAGTCTGGGACCACACCTATATCCTGTTAGGATGGAGGGAGGGAGAGAGAGAGAGACAGTGGAGGGGTGGAGGGGGAGTAGATGGATAGAGCCAGATAAAGTAACAGATGTGCAGGGTGATGGAGTCAAAGCTAATGACATAATGCAACATGCAGAGTGGGATTTAACTAAAAAGCACAGTCGGTGGTGGTGGTGATGGCGGAGGGAGGGAGGGAGGCTGAAAACAGCTAAAATGTGAACAGGAGCTCCAAGTACATGGAGATTAGATCTGACCAGACACAGTGGCAGGAAGGATTGTCTTCTCCATTTTCCCCTTTCTTTCTTTTTCTTGTTCTCTTAAACATATCATTATCAGTATATCTTCTTCTTATGTGCCCTCACTCCCTTTCTAGGTTTTTATAGAGTCATTTATGTTCCAAGATAATGTTTTAATAATGGTGTGAAATCAATGATAGGGAGGAAAAGTTCCAAGTGGGAGGGGGAAAGGGATATACAGGGATGTCTTGTTCTCACTTAGTTAAACCGTTGGATTATCATGTTAATATGTTTATTATTGGTGTTATGTTAGGTACTGTATATTATCTGTCTAAGAACCCTTCTCCTTATGGAAAAAACTCTCTGATTGAAAAACCCAAAGGCAGAAAGAAAGGGAGTGGTGTGTGGTGTGGTATAAGCAGAGAGATGTGTGCAGATTGTGCTCCATTCGTCTTCAACAGGAGCCGAAGTCCATTAGGTCGTCACCTCCGGGGGCCACAAACGCGTCAGGATGTGATGAATAAGACGCAGTATTCTTTACTGCCACACTCTGTGAGTGTGTGTGTGTGTGTGTGTGTGTGTGTGTGCGTGCGTGCGTGCGTGTGTGTGTGTGTGTGTGTGTGTGTGTGTGTGTGTGTGTGTGTGTGTGTGTGTGTGTGTGTGTGTGTGTGTGTGTGTGTGTGTGTGTGTGTGTGTGTGTGTGTGTGTGTGTGTGTGTGTGTGTGTGTGTGTGTGTGTGTGTGTGTGTGTGCGTGTGAATGCACCGTGCGTGTTTGTGTTAAGTACCATTATTCTTTGAAGCAAGACAGAGACGAATAGCACAAGATGTGAGGCAGGAGAAGGGGAGCTTTGGCTTGGAGGGGGCCATCGATTGCTGGGGTACTCATGGCTGGATGAAGGGATGGATGCATGAGTGATATATCTTCACATACCTTCACCTGACATTTTACACACCTTCTGTAGAAACTACAAACAATTGAAAGGTTTTAACGGTAAAGCCCGGTGAGCCAATCGATTGTGAGCTGGAAGCCACAGAGTGCCTCAGTATGGGTCCTGTGAAGATCATAGGCCTCTCATCCGTGTGTGTTGCATTCTCAAGTCTGCTTCTGACTGGGTGCCTGATTCTGTCTTTTAAAATCATTTCCCCGGATGTGTCGACCTTTAGAGGATACAAACATAGATCATCATCATCATAACTGGACGTTGTGTGGGTAATGATGCATAATGATGATGATCAGGGGCGGATCTAGGCATGGGCATGGGGGGGCAATGCCCCCCCCCCCCCCCCCCCCCCCAAAAGGCCCTGACTGTCCCACCATACATGATGGCATGCAAAACAACCCAGGATACCCAAGAAATTAACAGTGCTTTATTTAAAATGATTTGAAACACTACTGCTGCTACTAACTAACTACATACATGTATGTGTCACCACTAAACCAACAACAATTCATCACTAAAAACTAAGGGTGGGACTTTAGCGCGTTAATTGAGACTAATTAATTACAGAAAATATAACGCGTTATAAAAAATAACGCATTTATTCGCACCTTTTCTTTATCCACCATTGGAACGGAACGTTTGTCACTGATGGCCCATTCACACCATTGAAGTGGAACGTTTCTCTTTGTATCACCGTTTCACACCTACCCAATATGCTAACGGGCACGGAAGCGGCAGTCCACCCGGAGTCACGACATTGAGGAGTCAGAAACTGAGCGCTTGAGCGCTGTTCAAATGGCCTGAATAGGGACAAACTGCAGTTGAAGTCAATGTAGAAGAATCGCCATTGGTCTACTAGCTCTATGGAGTAAACGTAACTCAGTCTATACTCTAAAGCTCCGTCCGCCTCCTCTTCCCCCGCAGCAAAAACAAAACAACTCGCAACATGAACGACAAACCAGATGAGCAAGCATTACTCGGCCCCGTTGATGGCAAATTTAGATTTAAGCAAAGAACGGATGGAAGCGTGGACAAAAAGGCAGTTTATGCAACAAAGAATTTGCATACCATCGCAGCAGCTCGAGCCTCAAATCACATCCAACATGTTGGAGCTAGTGTATTTACTGTCCCCGTTTCGTAGAAATCTATGTAGAAGAGCCGCCATTGGACTGACCCCGTGAAGAGAAGGGAGCTTGGGTAAGTCTTTCTGCATTCTGGCTAGTACCAGAGCGACATTGTGGTGTCCGACATTCAATGGCTTGAATAGGGACAAACTGGAGTTGGCGACCGGCGCTCATCAGTGCAGCTGTAGTCGAGTTCATATTGACTGTAGCCGTGTGTGTGTGTGTGTGTGTGTGTGTGTGCTCAGATGATCAACTGACGTGGGCTTTGGGCAAACAAATCCTCCGTGAGAGGTTTGATCATAGTAGCCTAGTTCAGAGTAGTTCACTTCACTGTGTTTATCTGACGCTAAATTGCATGATAATAATGACTGCTAAATGTACGCAAATGTATGCTCCAGAACAATCAGCGCTGTGTGTGTGGCACTGCCTTTCTTACCAGCTAGTCTTCCAAGTACCAGTATTTAATTATTTTGCCCCAGAGTCAATTATTGTACTGGACTGACTGAGAAATGCTAACGTTTGTACTTGAATTTGGTAAATAAGAAGAAGAAAAAAGAAAAGAGGAAAGCTTTGGAATTGGGGAATCTTTTTGAATCGAGAATTTAAAAAAAAAAATCTAGAAATCTAGTTTTTGGATCAAATCGTGACCCAGAAAATTGATACTGAATTGTATCGAAGCAATGAACTGAATACTAGGCCTGTGAATCTGTGGGTGTCCCAACCCACAGATTCACAGGCCTAGTATTCAGTTCATTGCTTCACTCATTCAGTTCATTGCTTCACTCGTAATATCAAATTCAGTTCAAAAATGTGCTTTCTCACTTTTCTCAGGTAAATAATAATATGCGATTAAAATGAGATTAATTGAGATTAATTAATTATTGAGCCTCTAATTAATTAGATCAAAATTTTTAATCGAGTCCCACCCCTACTAAAAACAGAAAACTCTCTGAGTCACACCTTTAGCTTTATGCATGCTGCGTGTCTGTTGCAACTTCAACAACAACTGATGTTATTATTGATGCTTATATTACTTGCCTAATCAAAGTCCTGTAACTGAAAATGGTATGGGTGCGGCTTTTCGCGCCACGGGCGATGAAGCCGCACCCATAGCATTTTCTCCTGCCCCCCCCCCCAATTGGGAACTGTTACATCCGCCCCTGATGATGATCTGCTGTTATTATCCACACACGGAGAGAAGACTCTACTTCACACAAGTATAGGCAGAGCTACCCCCTCGTTGAAAACAATGCATTTCCAACTCCTATTATAGTATCAAGTATTATATGCAACCAAGAGTAGCTCAGGTCTTTAAAAGGGAAGATAAAGTCATTAAAGAAAACCTTAGACAAAGCGTAATTGCTGGACAGCAGAATGAGACAGATGGTGAGGAGGAGGTAGAGACCCTGGCAGAACAACTGACCCAGCACCTATTAATAATAACACTGCAAGAGGCATTTGGACTAATGATTTAAGAACTGATGTGTTTGTATTGTGTTATAGATTTAGGTATACTCTGCCAAAATAGAGTTTTCTATGCATTTTATGGGTATTGGAGGGTTTGACCTCTACCAAATCTTCTGGAGGTGTCACACGTGATCATTTAAGCACTAAACTGACTTTGTTACTCGAATTGCCACACATTTTATGCATTCACATACCCTGTATTGACAAGTTGGGAGTGAGGATGATGCACTGATGCATGCCAGTGGATTGGACTCCCACAACAGTGGTGGTTCCACTCCTCCTCTTTGCCCCACTGTGGCCAGGCTTTCACTTTTTGCGCAGCACAGAACAAAATAAAAGCCTTGGTACGAGGCTATGGTTCCAGTGCTCATGGAGTTGGAGTCTCTTCTTGGTTATTATTGTATGGCGGTATATGTTGCGTGCCGAAAATGTAGAAGCCAACCTGAGAGCTGTTCGATGTGTATCTCTATCATTAATGAGTTCCTGGTTTCTCCTAGATTGCACCAGTACGTTTGTAACCATACAGTACATGCATTGTAAACCTATGTGTGTGCGTGTGTGCCTCCGTGTGTACGTCGCATGGCCGCAGCAGGCTGCTGTGGTTTAGAAAGAGGGAGACAATGACTGGCTTTTATATACACAATTACAGTATACAGACACACACGCACGTGTGCGTGCGCGCGCACACACACACACACACACACACACACACACACACACACACACACACACACACACACACACACACACACACATGAGGTTCACACAAACGAAACAATGAAATGAATGAAGGAATGCATTACCTGGCATTAACTACAGTACATCTCACACGCATGCTCACTGAAATCTCTCTCTCTCTCTCTCACGCACATACGCGAGCGCACACATGTACATGTGCACGTGCACACACACAGACAAACACAGAGTAGTTGGATTGGCAAGAATGATAATTAAAGAGAAAGTAGGGAGCAGGCAGACGGGAGAGAGAGGGGGGGATAGAGAGAGAGAGACAGAGAGAGAGAAAGAGAGACAGAGAGAGAGAGAGTGATGGAGGGGTGGAGAGAGAGAGAGACATGGAGGAGAGCTGGGACAATGCAGATGATGAACGATGGCGTGGAAGGTGGAATGTTAAGTGTAGTTTTAAGCGTGTGTGTGCAGGGGGACAGATTTATGAGGCGCACACGCTCAGGGCAAAAAGACTTTGGGCTGTTATTAAAAAGTTCAATTAAAGCAGCAGAAGACGAAGAAGAAGAAAAGACAGCAGCAGGAGCATGGGTTGAGCAACCCCCCCAACCCCTCTCTCTCTGATTTATGAATGCCCTCTTGCCCATGTGTGTCTCTCTCTCTCTCACACACACACACACACACACTTCAAAAACAAATATATGAGGTTCTTTAAAGAAGAGAGTAATGGATAAAACAACATTCAAAATGCAGGAATCAATATGTCTGATCCATCTACAATGCACACAGACAGCCAGATATAGGAAGATATGGGGGGGGGGGGAAGAGAGAGAGACAGAGAGAGAGACAGAGAGAGAGAATTAGACCAGCTCTCATCTCTCATGACCAGACTTGTATGTCAGTGGGTCTTGCGAATATTCATTGAATGGGAGTGTCACTGTCATGTCTAATCTATGGGTCTTCACCTTCACAGGGCGACAGGAACACCCCACTGTTGTGTATAATTACACATCTTACATATTGTATAATTAATTTGTTATACATTTTATATTTATGTTGGATCTCCATGAATTGACTCCCAAGATACTATAGGGTTCAAGGGGTTAACGTAAAAAAGAGTAAAGCCTCCTACATTACCCAAAGAAGTGCCAGCCCCCTGCAGTAGGCTAACTGTGATGGGGGTCCTGGTTTAAGACCCCTGATCTAAAACTATACGGATAAGTCCTAAAGAGCTTGTCTACCTGCATTCAGTCTGTATATCTAATTACTCATCTGTCCTTCCATTCACGTATATCAGGTTTCTTCTAGCCTAATGGATCCCCCTGATATGAGTTGGAGGTATTATGAGGACCTCTCTCTTATTATTCCGCTGACATCTGTATCCCTCCATTTCCACTGCTCTCCACCGTTAAAAAGTGTCATGAAACCCGACCTGTTCTTTCAGCCCCATGTGGAGCTTCCAAAGAGCTTATTCCCCCCAATATCCCAGCATGCACCCCAATCCCCCCTGTTAAAACGATGTAATGACCCCTTATACTGTAATGTATGTGGTTACTGAGTACCTCTCCTACTGTCCCTTATATCAGGGGTCTTCAACAGGTGGTCCGGGGACCACCAGTGGTCCCTAAGA
>CM076978.1:16512094-16594594 GCA_039105355.1 Benthosema pterotum
CTCTCTCCTTCTCGCTGTCTCTCTCCTTCTCGCTGTCTCTCTCCTTCTCGCTGTCTCTTTCTCCCTCTCTCGCTGTCTCTCTCTCCCTCTCTCGCTGTCTCTCTCTCCTTCTCGCTGTCTCTCTCCTTCTCGCTGTCTCTCTCCTTCTCGCTGTCTCTCTCCTTCTCGCTGTCTCTCTCTCCTTCTCGCTGTCTCTCTCCTTCTCGCTGTCTCTCTCCTTCTCGCTGTCTCTTTCTCCCTCTCTCGCTGTCTCTCTCTCCCTCTCTCGCTGTCTCTCTCCTTCTCGCTGTCTCTGTCTCTGTCTCTCCCTCTCGGTGTCTGTCACTGTATCTCCCTCTCACCGTCTGTCGCTGCCCCCCATCTCTGTAGCTGTCTCCTTGTCTCTGTCTCGAGATGCTCATTCCAATGCTCGTTTTACCTTGATAACCAGCTATTCTTGCACGTCGTTATAGGCTACTTTTTGCTTTTGCGGGCTGCGGGCTGTTGCGGGCTGTTAATTTAAATGTTGCGGGACGGGCTGCTGCGGACGGGCTGGCAGCCTTGGCAGGGCAGAGTGGGGCGGGTTATGAAGAAAAGCCGGACCGCGCATCACTACTGTATATCTCTAATGCTAATTAAGGCTCAGTTTTTTATAATTTCAAGGACCCGCATTATAACTCAGGGCAACTGGTGGAGCAGAGTGTCTCCAGTGATCCAGCATGCACAGTAGCAGCGCTCTGACTGTTTGAATACCAGAATAGCGTCGGTACCCGGGCTTTGAAAGCCTGGGGGACGGCCGCCATGGCCACTCTGGTCTAGAAGTGGGAGCCAACCCTTTCCGGGTGGGTGGGCTCCGCTCCAAATGATGTGATGTAGTGCTGCAGGGGGGCAGAGGGAGGGCTGACCAGAAACACGTTAGCTTAGGCTGAAAACAGAAGGAAACAGAGCCAGTTCATTAGTATCATCAGTCACATTCGTACAATGTATACGTACAGTGCGTATGTAAAGTTCATTATTTGCCATAAGGGCTTTCATAAGCTGTAAGCCGTAATCATCAATGTGTGTGTGTGTGTGTGTGTGTGTGTGTGTGTGTGTGTGTGTGGTGTGTGTGTGTGTGTGTGTGTGTGTGTGTGCGCGTGTGCGTGTGTATGCGTGCGTGCGTGTACACGTGCGCGTGCATGCGTTTGTGTGTATACAATGTATTTATGTCCATGTCGCAATATGATTGCTGCTTTGTGTGACAAACATCCGAGAATTTACTGGACTCACAAACTGACCTAATCTCCATTCACTATTCGTGTGTGTGTGTGTGTGTGTGTGTGTGTGTGTGTGTGTGTGTGTGTGTGTGTGCACTCCGCCCTCTGTCTAGTTCTTGCTCTCTTTTTCTCCGTCATACACACACACACACACACACACACACACACACACACACACACACACACACACACACACACACACACACACACACACACACACACACACACACACACACACACACACCCTGTAGCATTTGGCTGGGGTGGTGAGGTAGTGGGCTCCTCGCAGACATCCTGTTGGCATAGTGAGGGGTTTGGTCAGTGTGTGGGCATCTGCCAGCCTCTGTAAGGCAGCTCCAATCCCCTCCGAGGGGACGGGGGGTGGGCGGTTGGGTGGGGGGATGTTTGGAACAATGTTGGCCCGCCATCAAAGCGGTTGTGGGTCGAATGCCACCACAGGACTAATTAGTATCGTTAGAATCTCTAGGTCGCAGCTGGGATCAAACGAGGGGCAGACAGGAAAAGTGACGATAAAAAAGCCAAAAGATACAGGCTCTAGTCTGAGAACTGCGTGGGGTTTGGGGAGGGCTTTGGGGAGGGGGGGTGGAGGGCATGACGCGCCCTTTAGATATTCCATTTTTCACCACATCAGTGACCCGCTTGACGGGCATGGCAGAAATTCGCTTCGAGGGAATAGACTCGCTGCCTAATCGTTTTGCTTCTCCTGTCTGGTTGGAATATTACGCAGGGAAATAACATTGGCTGTGTTTAATTTGTCCCTTTGGTTCCATTTGTACACTCTCTTATGAGTTAAATGGACATCCAGGAGTTTTACGGTGTACAAAACACCATGGTCCATTAGAGCAGGAATGGTAGTGATTGACAGCTGCGCAGATTAATGTTCTCATCCACGTAAATACACATGGTTGGCTTTTACACAAATTTGACTGGAATGTCTGAAGTAGTGGTTTTCAAACCAGTGGTCCGGGGACCACCAGTGGTCCTTGAGAGAGTTCCAGGTGGTCCTCAGGCTAAATGATGCAAAGTAAGTTAACCAGATGTAACTCTTTGAGAGCGTAGAGGTTTCATATTTACACTCTCAAGAGTTAAAATATTCATCATGTGAATTAGCCCCAAGTCTACACAACTAGAGAATGTAGAAGATTAATGGTCATTTGGATCTGTATGTTTGCCTGTTTTGTTTCCCGAATCCAGCCTGGAATTGTGGACAAAAGCAATATAAATCTTTAGTTTTGGGGTCTGTGGGGTCATCAAATGGTGGTCTGTGCTCAAATGCGTGTGTGGTATGCTCACACACACACACACACACACACACACACACACACACACACACACACACACACACACACACATGCACACGCACACACACAGCTACTGTACCACGCTGTACCTGCGTTGGCTGGTCTAGCCCTTCATGTCTGTGTGATATCAAGGTTTTCCGTCTGCTCGGATCCATTCAAAAACATTAAAGCACATCAAGGATTTATTAGTTTACATAAATTAAAGCGTGAGACTCCTCCTTCCACTCTCCCTTTCCTGTTTGGAGTGTGAAAAGGGTCGAGTCCTCCCCCTGTCAGACCCTCGTAAATTAAGCCTCACCTTAAAGCATTTGAACCCGCGCTCTTCAGAGGACGCGGCCGGCGCCAGAGAGGCCTCAGCTGCCGTGTTTTATTAGCGTGTCAAAAAGGGCATGATGGGAGATAGTAGCGCCTCGCGCTGCTAGTGCAAACCGCTGCAGCGGCAGAGCCATGGGGGTGCATACAGTATGTGACTGTTTTATTAGTAATGTTAACGTTACTTATTACTCCATGTCAAGAGCTGCGTTATATATGGTCGCCGTTGGGTTGAAACCTCATATGCCCAAAAAACTGTTCAGGATTAATAGCCCGGCCTCAAAAAAATATCCAGTTTACGAGAATCAAGGCATGTTTTGAACTTGTAAATTGGGCTGTTGTGAGACACTGTGCTCTGCATCAGGGAATTCATTAAAACAGAAATAATGGAAACATTAAAATGTAGGTACTTATCAGACCATATGGTTGAAAGCAATTTAATCATGACAGTAGTTCCAGGTGTTGAATATATTGTATACCCATGCGGGTGTGTGTGTCTTTATGCATGATAGAGGAACACAGGCCTGCCCCCAGAACTGACCTATATGTGTGCATTAGTTCAGCAAACTGAAACTCTTTTTTCCCCACCCCATGCAGGACTCACTTAGCCTGGCTAAAGCCTGACTCAAATCAGCTGTTGGCAAAAAAAAGCTTGTCAGCAGATAGGTCTGGAATAGCTCAATTGTATGCCCACCTCCTCCTCCAGAAAACTGGGGTGGCCAATCAGGACATAGTATGCAAAAGTATTTCAACACTGTGTCCTGATTGGCCAGTGTATGGTCACCACATTATAGTAGGTTGCATTAGCCTTAGGTTGCATAAGAACGATATTTGAATTAAGTGATATCACTTATGCCTTTAACTTCAGTAAAGCTATACTTAAACCTAACCTTAACAGAAATGTGGTTATTTGCCTATTTTCTTAGCATATTTTCCTCCATTTTATCCTTCATTTTATTATTATTACTTTTTTGATTTACCCTGGAGCCAAATGTGTGTGTGTGTACGCTTGTGCATCTGTTAGTGTGTGCCTGTGAAACACAGAGAGAGATTGGTAATGATATTAGGCCTGTCTGTCAGTATGTGTGTGTGCGTGTGTGTGCGCGCGCGTGTGTGTGTATGCGTGAGTGTGTGTACGCGTGAGTGTGTGTGCATGTCCTTTTCATTGCCACCTTGCCCCCCCTAACACGTGCCTGTGTCTTAAGAATGCATCAAAACAAACCACAGTAACTCATCCAAACGGCTGCATGCTAAGTAGATCCTATCTATCTTCAACATCAAAGACTCCCAACAGGAAATCTTCCATGTTTCCTCCAGAACAGCAGCGAGCGAAGCCGTATTTGACACGTGGCAGCGGTGGTACATGTGTCAAAAATAGCAAACCTGCATACATCCAGGAAGGGTGAGATCCAGTAGCGACCAGCGACCATGTCAGAGCTGCTTACTAGTTGCGACCAGGTTGCAACCTACATTCTGGTCCTGACTTGTTGCTAGTTGCAACCTAGTTGCAACCTCGCAACGTGGTCGCAACCAGACAGACAGACAGACAGACAGACAGACAGACAGCATGTGGCGGGGATACAACATGAGCTCACCCACACCTGCTCTACTGTGGATAGATGCTGCTCCCTTGTCTTGATCAATTTAACGGCAGTTTAACCTCCCAGTGCGTTATTCCATGGAACCACGTTGAATGGCGGACTTGACTCGCCCCCGATAACACCACACGACAAGACTTTGACACACTCCCACACCTTCATCACTGATGAGGGCTGGGCATTTGTGGCATGGCCAACCAGCTTTACTTTAACTGGCGACGTAACTGTCTGTCAGACAGCGCATCACGTGTCGGGTGCTGACACCGACGTTAGGGTAAGGGTATTTGCAACTATGAACTAGTCACGACCAGGCTGCAACTAGTTGCTTATGGCCATGCTGCAACTAGTTGCTTACTGGTCATGACCATAAGCAACTAGTCGCAACAAGAATTTCACGACTTGTAAGAACCTGGTCGCAACATGCAGTCATAAGCTCAAAAATCTACTTTACAGAGACAGGTAGATTTGTGTGTGGATGGATGGATGGATGGATGGAAAGGCAATGTGCCAGAATAGAGAGAGAGAGAGTCGTGGGAGCACACACACGCGCGCAGTGCAGTGCGGCTGCTTTTAACTGCGAGGTTGTGATGTTTTTTCTGGGTTGTTGTTGTCGTCGTCGCGGTGCGGCGAGTCTCTCCTGATGCCACGGCAACAGCAGGAGGCTGACGGGGAGCGTTGCCGGCGGCAACGCGGAGGAGAGGAGAGGAGAGAGAACCTTAACACACCGCAGAAGATTAATTACTCCTCTCCTCCGTCTCCTCCTCCTCCTTCCTGCCTTGTCTCCTCTCGTCTCCTCCCGGGCTGGGCCTCATCTCTCTTCCTCCGTTGTTTCTCGCCCTGCTTCTCTTCTTCGTCTTCCTCTCCGTTCTCCTCTGGTGCCACCTGGGTTCTTCTCATCCTCTCCTCCCCTGGCTTCTCCTGTCCTTCTCTCCTCCTCCTCCTCCTCCCTCGGTTCTCTAAACTCTTCTGGGTTTCTTACTCTCCTCCCGAGTGTCTCCTTAACTTTGGGCTAATTATAAACCAGTGCTTTAGTTTTATTTTATGAGATGTAATGGGAAGAAGAGAGGGAGATGGGTAGAAAGAGGTAGGTGGGTGGTAGCTATGGACAGTGCAGTACACTATATAGCAGGGGTTTTCAACAGGTGGTCCAGGGACCACCAGTGGTCCATGAGAGGATTCCCGGTGGTCTCCAGTCTAAATGATTGGCAAGTTGGTTAACCAGATGTAACTCTTTGAGAGCGTAAAAATGAAACCAAATGGACCCTTGCATGTTTACAAATGTTAAAATGTTCACCGTCTGAATTAGCCTTAGTCTATACAACTAGATAATATAGAAGACTAATGGTCACTTTTTGATCTGTATGTTTGAGTGTTTTGTTTTCTCCGAAATCCAGCCTGGTATTGTGGACAAAAGCAAAAAAAAATCTTTAGTCTCAGGGTCTGTGGGGCTAAAATGTCCTCAAATGGTGGTCCGTGGCTCAAATTCTGAATTCTGAATAAAGAGTGGGCCCTGGTATGAAAAATGTTGAAAAACACAGGTATATACGGTTAATAGGATGGTGTATTGTGTGGTAGGTAAGATACAAATCACAAAGGGCCAATACCCACACCCGCCAATACCTCCAGCCGAACGTGGCAATTGTTTTTTTGTTTTGTTTTCCAGCTGCCCCGAGCAGCAAAACGCTGACAGAAATAGATGTGGATATGTTTGTATGAGGCTCACATCGGACAGTACTCAGACCTACTCTGTCACTGTCTGACCTTCCTACTCTGTGTTATTAAAAAAAGTTGGGTGATAATGTCCAAAACCTCAAACATTCTCTGTTTTCAAGATGTTTTGTCCGTTATTCCTGGAGGGGAAAGTCCACTCCGTTTAGTTGAAAGCTTGTTGGAAGCGTGGCATTGTTATTTCTTTGGGAATTGTTTTATTTGGTCTTAGTCTTACCAAGCAAACATTGTCTTGATTGTGGACAGAACAAGGCAATCCAACACTAGTCTGGCCCAGAATCTCACCTCATTGCATTTCCATGGCACTCAATAGTTAGTCAATCATAACTAGTCAGGTCTGGCCCAGAGTAGCTTAGCTATAGAGCTTTATTATTTCAATTGGTGAAGACTAAAGATCACCCCCATGCTATGATTTGACCTAGTCTTGAACGTCACTGAAGTAATTGGAGGTGGATGATTTAGTTTAGATTTAGTTTAGTATTTATTTATTTTTCGTATCAAATGACAATAAATGGTTAGCCTGGACTAACCTGAAATGATTTTAGCCCAGGGGGGGTGAGGTGCCATGGATCCACATGGCAGATGCGTTGATCTGATTTTATCTCAGTAACGTGTCATCCCTGGCCCCTCCCCCACCCCTCCACTGCTGTTCTACTTCACATCATTTAGAGCGACGCCCACCCCGAAAGGTTGACTCCCCCCTCTAGGCCACTATGGGTAACAAATTAGTCCAGGCTTTCCGTTTTCACGCAACACGGATGAAAATGAAAGCCTGGGTGTCGAGGCTAATAAATAGTAAGTACTGCACACGACGATGTTATGACCTGCTCTCCTGAAATGGTATGCAGTGTATACTGCAGATATGACATCCTTTCAAGCCAAGCTGATCTATGATGTTATTTTAAAATAGATCCACAGTAACAGAATTACTCTGAAGTCTGAACAGGTGAACAAGTTATTGTCTTCTAGTCTACACCGTCTTAGTCGAATAAATATAACACTGCTTTGAAGACATGAAGCCATGGGCCATAATTTCCATCTCTGGATAGATTGATTCTGTATTGTACGATAGGTTGGATAATAAATAAGATGGTGGACACATAATCCATTAGTCCAGGGGTTTTCAACCAGTGGTCCGGGGACCACCAGTGGTCCCTGAGAGGGTTCCAGGTGGTCCCCAGCTAAGTTGGTTAACCAGATGTAACTCTTGAGAACGTAAAAATGTTTCATTTTTACACTCTCAAGAGTTAAAATATTCACCATAGATGATCAATGGTCATCTTGGTCTTTATGCTTTGCCTGTTTTGTTTCCCCAAATCCAGCCTGGAATTGTGGACAAAAGCAAAAGAAATCTTGAGTTTTGGGGTCTGTGGGGTTAAAATGTCCTCAAATGGTGGTCTGTGACTCAAATACTGAATAAACGCTGAGCCCTGGTGTCAAAAAGGTTGAAAACCCCTGCATTAGTCCATTTTGTGTCTCGACCGACTCACCCCTGCCATCATTCTAGGTTGAGTTGCAGGAGACTGGAAGCTGCTGAAGTGTTGGAGACACAATGCTGCTACCTAAACATCAACACAACGCTCACCTCCCTCTCCCTGGCTTGCCCTCTCTCTCTCTCACACACTCCCACGCACCGTCGCATCCTGTTCTCTCTCGCGTACGTATAATTGGCACCTTTCTGATGTGATTCTGCTCACAGTGTGTTCTGTTTAAAAAAAACAAAACAAAACAAAACAAAAAAACTTTACAGCCATGCTGCTGTTTTGCTAGAGGTAAACTTTCCTGCCTGCTCTCCGCTGCTCCTCTCCCCGCGACCCTGTGACTCACAGACGTAATTACATCTAATTAGCCCATCTGAACGCTGCTTTAATTGCTCCTCACAGTGCTGTTGTTCCAGCCTCTTAGCCGCACGCACTGGAAAATATTGCTCTTGTCATCGCTACTGTATCTAATGAAACTTTAATGAAAAGCTTTTTTTCCCCTCGCCCCTCTTTTTCTCACTTTCTGTCTGCTGAACTTGTCACGGTCTGTCCTTGGGAGGCAACAAGTCGGAGCAGGTCGGCGCGGCGGCGTGAGCCTGCCAAGCTCAAACCTGCAGCACAATAATGAGTTTTTGTGGGTAAAAGAGTGAGTCACGGCCGTGCTATGTTGCAGCTATTTAGCCCGAGAGCAATTACCAAACAAGTAGCTAGCCACAAAACGTGTTTATTCTCACTGTTAGCCGGTGTTTACATCACAAGATTATCTTCAATCTCCTCCATGTATACGTCATCGGTGGAGGGAGCGCTATGGAGGCAATACAGTATGACTGCTCTAACCACCTTAAAGACAGGGAAGCGTTTCATTTTAACCATGTTAATGTCCCTGTTCCAGTTCTTCTCATAGTTTAGTTCAAACCCAAAAGTTTGGTTCCATTTTACACTGAGTTAAATTAGCATCGTTTTTTTTTTTTTTTTTTTTTTTCAATATTAATTGCGGTCTCAGAGATAGAAATGCCATTAAAAGGGAATTCCACCAAATGTGTACAAATGTCCATTTGTACGCTCTCAGTAAAAAAGAAGCGTCTAAAGAAATCCATTAACATGTTGAAAATACATCTTGATGATGTCATCAAGATGTTGTACCATCTTAGTGGTTTTCTTCAGACCTCCATTTCTTGCGAACACAGAATGGGGGGACGTTTTTATCTTGTCCACCCCGCACCTCTAGGGTATACTAATGACATATTAGAAGGGTATACTAGATGACATATTAGATGTTGAAAATGGGTGGACATTTCCCCTTAAATAGGTCAACCTAGAGGCCCTTGAAATGGAAATGGCTGAAAATCACTGCTAGCGCCGTAAACTAATCATCTCTTATGGGGTTATTTTCAAAAGTGGGCCTGAGTGCTAATGAGTGTCATTTTGGGGGTCGTTGACATGAACAGTTTTGGGAACCAGTGCCCTGTTCTGTTCTGTTCTCTTCATGTACGAGTCACTACTACTGTATTGAACTGTACTGTATTGTCCTGCATTATCTTACTTGTTACTGCAAGTCTGTTTGTCCAAGACAAATTTCTCTCACAAGACTAAATAAAGTAACCTTGAACGTGTTGGAAATATTCAATGTGGACTACATCCTCACAATGAGTGAGCTTACAGATCAGCTATTCATTGGCGAAAAGAGGCGTGGCCATGGTGTAGTGCCCTGGGGGACTCCTGTCATAAATATATAGTGTTATCATATATATAGTGTTTAAGAGGTTAAATGCAGGAGGTGCAACTAATGTGGAACCCTACTGGCCTGAATATAAGACTGGATTTTTTCCTCATTGGAAATATATGGAAAAAAAGGAAAATTATATGAATATTATAATCAGGGACGACATTTTGACATTCAATGTTTGTTTCATTTTCCAGTCTTACATCGGGGTCACCACTGTAACCAGTGTTATAATTGGCATCCTCACAAACAAATTCACGTGTCATATGTACACGGAAATCAGTGTTTGCACAGATAAGTCCAACCCGCCCACACATTTCCCATACTGCTGGCTGTGATGTCAAGAGTGGATTAAGTCCAGCATATGCTCACCCATACTCTGTATAAACTAATGCTGGGATATTTATGCATCATTTATATTCATTAAATGTCACAGTAACAGTAAGAAAGTCTTCCAGAGCTTGGCAAATATGGTTGGTTTTGGAGGCTAGACATTTACAATGTACATTTATAGGCCAGTATTGACCCAAGCGCAGTCGGTAGAACTTCCTCCATCCTCAATACCTCGGCAGACATTTGATTTAGAGGGAACTACTAGTGGACCTACAGTATATGGAGCAGTGGGGAACCACTACTTTAGGGTGTAACCCATGGAGTGCCTTGATGTTCGTATTGTTTTCCCATGTGTTCTTGTGTTGACAGACCTCTTGGTGTGCCGACTTCCCTTGTATTTAGAGTTTTTTCTTCCTCCTTGTATAATATTCCCTGATAATCATGTTGCAAGGTGTAAAAAATCATGGTACTACAAACCTTCGAGCACCACTTACTGTATCTTGCTATATCACATCCATTTTTCAGACATTGTTTTTAGAATTCAAGAGTCAGGACTTATGTGGTTGCGAAATTAGAAGATTAAGTAAATTGTGGATGTGAGTTCTGGGCATCTACAGTATTCATTTAACCAAACCTTCATACATGAGCGACTCACAATGGTGGAACATGTAAGTGGCAAGAGAGGGAGACATGAACCTGCCTAACATCATGACATAATGATTTCCCCATGCTGCCTTGACAGACGTGTGAGAAAACAAGTCAGCGTTTAAGCAAACACGTTGCGCCGAACATCGGAATGCGTCTTTGGAGAGACGAGCATATTGAGTCCCGTCATCCGTGTTTTGTCAGAGCATAGCTGCTTAGTCACAGCTATCTATCGCATGGCTGTGAGATCCCTCGGATCAGCATTGTCGGGCGAGGTACAAGGTGTCGGCTTAGCGTATGGGAGAAAAACGTTGACGTCTGTTGTTCGTGAGCAGCCTGGAAGCCAGATAATTCATCTCTCATTTTTGTCCCAGTACTGGGACAAAGATCTTTTTGTTTAATTTTTTGGGGTAGTAAATTATTTTCCCTCCCCAATTTATGTAGTTCAATCTCTACTCCTACTGCCCAGGGATTACGTGTAATGACCAATAATACCACACCCGCCTGGCCATTGTGTTCGTATAGATGCCACACAAAGCTGGAGATTGCTGCCCTGCAATTGGCTAAAATGCTGCCTCAACCCCCACAACCCCCTCCCCCCCCACACACTAGCACCTCCTTGTCATGATTCTGACGAAAAGATCAACAGGGCGGAATGTCTACAGGGCAAAGCAAGTATCTGTCTGCAGGGAAACGGCAGTAGCATCTAAATATAGGCAACATAGAAGGGAAAAGGGAAAAAACTATAGCTACAGTATATACAGTATATCTTGGAGGAGAAATCCACAACCAGGAGAAATTGTCACCCTTGAGGTGCTGTTCTTACTGAATCCAGGGCCGGGCCTTCATTTTCAGTCACGTGGAGAACTACAGTACAGTATACATTGCTTAGTTCTGTGCAGTGTTTTTGTGTTCAGCCAGAAGCACTGTAGTAGAATTGCTTCCAACCACCAGGACACGCATATGTAGGAGCACACATAAACACCACCATGTGTGCACAGAACTATAAACAAACATGCTGGTATACAAACTATGCATGTGTGAGCCTGGTCACCAGAGACACATGTTGGCACTGTATGCTCCTGCAAGTCACAACAAACATTTCATGTCGATGTTTTTGAAGCTAAAAGATAAGTACTGCGGCATGTATATATTTGGCAACTAATTGCCGCATACTCTACAGTTCATGCATGTTTCTGTTATAAAACAGTCCAGTGGAAACAATTTCAATCGTGAAATTAAAACACCTTGCGATCCACTATGTGACACTGGGCATTTATGAATTATTTTGAAATAATAGGTTTCTGCCGAACAGTGACAATAATACATGAGTAAAGTGAGGTCACTTTTAATCCTGTCAGTCTTGAGTCCACACTGAGCCCAGGTGGACATTTGTGCCTTGAATGTAGAGATGATCTGAATACATTTTGTGGGACAAATCACCAAATAGTGGAGGCAATAACGACAACGTTGTGAAATTGTGTAGCATTTATACTGTATATACTGTATTTAATGAATGACTCTTCTTAAACATCATTGACAGTATACAATTTAGGAGATGGAAAAACTATCATGACTGGAACAGTTTACTTATATTGCAAGCAGAGGAAATGTGCAGTGCAATATTTCACTGTAGAGACTCTTAGAGACAACATATAGTAAACTGAAGCATTCTTCTAGAAAATACAAACCACATCAAATGCTCAGTGCACAAGCACAGACAACTGCATATTTATACCAAAGCCTGTCAGCATGTCACATTCAGGACACGTTATTGGCCACCCCAATTTTCTGGAAATGAGTGTACGATTTATTCCAGAGTTATTCAGCTGACAGGCTGAATAACATTTTTTTTGTCAACAGATGATTTTGCCTGGCGTTTTAGCCAGGCTAACAACATGAGAGAGCGAGGACATGTGTTTGTGACTCAAACCTTGGGCACTTTTACAAGTTTACTCTGTGGGCATGCAACCTGAACGATGGCCTTGAAATCTTAGAGATGCAACGCATTGTTCCCCTGGTGGTTGGGGTGAATGTGTTTCACAACACTGTATAGGAACTGCACACCAGGTGGATACATATACATACTGTACATACTGTATATACTGTATGTATAGTACAAAGCCAAGGGCACATACAGTATACACACACACGCACGCATGCGTGTGCACCCACCCACCCACACACACACTGGCCTGCATGCATGCACATTTTACGTACACACACACACACACACACGCCCCACTTAAATACCACCAGGGGCGATGGAATCGTGCCATGTCTGATAAGATCTTTCAAAGGAAAAAGACAAGATGAGAGAGGGAGGTAGAGAGAGAGGGAGAGGGAGGAGGGGGAGAAAGAAGAAATACTTTCACTTCCATTCTCTCCTTCGGCTGATTTCAAAGTCAAGGTGTTTGCGTGATGGCTGAGTATTTGGAGACACTGTGATGTTCATGAAGGAAGCGGTCGGGTCATGGAGGATTTATACCTCAAGAAGAAGCACATACTGTATATCTCAGCATATGGAGATATGGAGAGATGCCTGGATGCATGTTTGAAATTAAAGTTTTCTTTTTTCATGTCAAGGTGAATCATTACTTTAGAGGAGGCTTCACCCCCTTGATTACACACAACAGAGACACACACACACAGCAGCTTAATAAAAGACAATGAGTCATGCAGATCTCAGGATCCACATGGGAACGTGGAGGCTCTCATGTGGATATCAGACTCCTATCTTATGACGTATGACGACTCTGAACTAGGGGAAAAGGTTACAGCCTGATTAGAGCTATGTGGTCAAAATCAAACCATATACAGTAGTGTCCTCATGTCCTGAACGCGTTTTGGTGTTTTATCTGTTGAAAAATAGCAGATCAACAAGCTCATGTCGCGCCACCGAGTGGCGCGACATGAGCTTGTTGTTCTGCTATTTTTGAAAAATTGTGACAATGTGCTGCAAATCTCTCAATACATTATTTTGGAAGCAAACATTTTATCTCAATTTTTCGCTTCTGGGGAACCCCCGAGAACAACATGTTTTCAGATGGCGGTCTGCAGCCAAATATGGATCATTCTGGTGGTCCTTGGCTAGAAATATGTCAGCATCACTGACACAGGAGCACAGATTTTTCAGAAAAACTAGAATCTAGTGTCAGAAACTATAGAATCTAGTGTCAAAAACTCGATTCTAGCATCAGAAAGTAGATTCTAGTGTCAAAAAGGAGATCCTAGCATCAGAAACTATATCATTTAGTGTCAATAACTAACTAGAATCTAGTGTCGGAAATTACTGTAGTGAATGAAACTCGAATCGAGGGTCAGGACTCAATGGGATATACAGCATGTGTGTGTCTGCGGTGATTGTCTATTGTCCTGGTTATTGTGTGGCAACGTATAACGAAGTGGTTAAGGAAAATTGAAATGAATCAAAACTCTCAGCGTATTATATATCGCTCCCCTCCCACACGTCTCCTCCCTCTTGTATGAGACTTGAACAAGTGACCTTTCTATGTGGTCGCGAGCTGTCTGTCTAATTCCAGTCTGTCTTGTTGTCGTCGTGCCCAAAGCCCTCAGCTCTGTGATTACGTTTGTTCAGTGATGCAACATGGAGCTTGTTGCATTGTCTGTGTGTGTGTGTGTGTGTGTGTGTGTGTGTGTGTGTGTGTGTGTGTGTGTGTGTGTGTGTGTGTGTGTGTGTGTGTGTGTGTGTGTGTGTGTGTGTGTGTGTGTGTGTGTGTGTGTGTGTGTGTGTGTGTGTGTGTGTGTGTGTGTGTGTGTGTGTGTGTCCTTGGCAGACGGCCAGAAGCATCCGTCCGCTGGTATGTTTGACAGTGGGGACACGTAGAGAGCTGTCCGTCCCTCCGTCTCTGTGGCAGCAGGGCTGAAGAATGAGAACAGCCCCACAGGCTGATGGGAGACGTGGGGACAGAACACACACCGTGACCTTATGTCTGACGCTCTGCCACATGTTCTGTGCATGTACTGTATAGGATGCACGTGTGTGTGTGTGTGTGTGTGTGTGTGTGTGTGTGAGTGTGAGAGAGAGTGTGTGTGTGTGTGTGCGCGCGTGCGTTCCTACACAGTACAGACACACCCTGACCTTCACTACTGACCTTGACGGCTATTGTTCTCCAGGTGGTCAGACTGAAGAACAAATTGAATTTACATTTGAAATGCCACTGCTGTGTGTGTGTGTGTGTGTGTGTGTGTGTGTGTGTGTGTGTGTGTGTGTGTGCGCTTGCTTTGTGGCTGTAGCAAAACCATATTTGTGGATATACAGTATTCTTCTAATTCAGTGGTTTTCAACCAGTGGTTCGGGGACCATCAGTGGTCCTTGAGAGGGCTCCAGGTGGTCCCCCAGCTAAATAATGGAAAGTTGGGTAACCAGATGTAACTCGTAAACATGAAACCAAATGGAGTTAAAATATCCATCATGTGAATTAGCCCAAGTCTACACAACTAGAGAAGGTAGAAGATGTTCATTTTGATCTGTATGTTTGACTGTTTTGTTTTACGAAATCCAGCCTGAATTTGTGGACAAAAGCAAAATAAATCTTTAGTTTTGGGGTCTGGGGGGATAAATTGTAATCAAATGGTGGTCCTTGACTGAGATGCAGTATAAATAGCGGGCCCTGGTATCAAAAAGGTTGAAATCCCCTGTTCTAATTGTTGCACAATGTCACAAGGACCGCCCCCCCCCCCCCCCCCCCCCCCCCCCCCCCCCCCCCCCCCCCCCCCTCCGGTCAGGGGATTTTCTGATTGGAAGAACAAACCCGGAAAGGAGGCATCAGTCAAAACAAATCAGACTAAAAACACACGCACGCACGCACGCACGCACGCACGCACGCACGCACGCACGCACGCACGCACGCACGCACACACACACACACACACACACACACACACACACACACACACACACACAGTGTGTGCTCGTCTTAAACAACCTCTCCATTGTCATCAGTAAATTGAGCCACATGCAGAATGCAGAAGCTCGTCTTTTCCTGGCGAGGTTTATGTCACATAATGGACAATCTAATTTTGAAGGCATAACGTGACAGGATTTTACCGAAGAAAAGAAAAAAAAAACTAAGCAGTTGTATCCTTCACCCAGGTTCAAAGAGCTCTGTACATGTCCTGAATGAGGAGGAATAAAATAAGAACTCTATAGAATACGATGTGAGTGCTGGTATTTCTTGTTAAAGAACCATGCACTCCTTTCACTATTACGTGGAATTTACTCAACTGACTGCTTCCTTTCGCCTTTTGCTTGAATCTTTCTAGTCATATCTGTCAGAGACGTACGAATGTATTACCCCCAAATAATCCCTCTCAAACATTGCTTTATACCCACTAGAAGTGCTGTCTGCATCTTCAGAGCAGTGTTGGGCAATATTACCTCGGACGGTAATATCCTTGCTTTACTTATTACTTTACTTATGGCCTTACTTACTTTACTTACGGCTCATCAACAGCTAGATCATGTGTGCAGATTTGCTACGGTGATTACAATCTCTGTTGTTATCTGATATTGTTGTTATTTGATAGCTTGTAAATCTGTTCTGTTTTCACATGCAACAACAAGCTCATTTGTAATAAATAATGAAGTGTGTTTTGGCAAAGTAACATACAACGTATTATTACCCATTTTGGCAGAGTAACATCGTTACACTACTTTTGTTGAAAAAGGTAATAATAATATGGTAGCAATGTGTAATATATCATTTGTTACTGCCCCACACTGCTATAGTGGGGATTTCTAGGTCCATACTGTATGTACTGTATTTGGTTTAGCCGGGGAAGGGAGATAAAAAATGAATGTATTCCTGTGAACGAACCCGTCTAGCTTGAAGCTTTGGCACTTTTACAAATTAGGATCCATCTTAAGGGAGAGGTTTTTGATGTGCAGATCGTTTCTGTTTCTGGTGCAATTTCGATGTCCGTGAACCACAACTGAGACATCCTTGCTCGTGTTTATTCTTTTGAGGACAGGACACAATATAATATTCTGCTCCATCCATCCCCATAGTCCCTGGACCATGAGTAGCCTGAGAAAATCAGGTTTGGAACGCTGTGTGGGCTGGCACGCATGTGTGCACGCCAGGGGCGGATGTAACATTTCCCAATTGGGGGGGGGGGGGGGGGGGGGGGGGCGAGAGAAAATGGTATGGGGGCGAACCCATACCATTTTCGGTTACAGGACTTTTATTAGTCAAGTAAAGCATCAATAATAACATCAGTTGTTGTTGAAGTTGCAACAGACACGCAGCATGGATAAAGCTAAAGGTCTGACTCAGAGAGTTTTCTGTTTTCAATGATGAAATGCTGTTGGTTTACACAGCTGTAGTAAGTTGGTAGCGGTAGTAGTGTTTCAAATCATTTTAAATCATAAGCAGTTTGAAATTTCTTGGGTTGCTTTGCCTGCCATTGTGTTTGGTGGGGCAGTCAAGGCATTTAGGGGGGCATTGCCCCCCCTTGCCCATGCCTAGATCCGCCCCTGGTGCACGCACACACGCACACACACACACACACACACACACACACACACACACACACACACACACACACACACACACACACACACACAAACACACACACACACGCGCGCGCACACGCACACGCACACGCAGTCACGCACACACGTACAGAAAGCACAGCCCTGTGTTAGTCAGGCAGTAACATTGATCCACCTGGAGTGTACTCAACAGAAATCCCACAGTTTCTTGGGAGTTCCAGAGCGACCGCACGCTTTGTGCTGAGTAAACAACCACGGTTTAGCGGTCGCCACGGAAGCAAGACGATCCCTGAACACACACACACATACACAAGTACACAAGCACGCACACGCACGCACGCACGCACGCAGGCACGCACACACGCACACACATGTGCGCGCATCCTCCACCCAGCCATTTGTTTGTATTATTACAGAGGAAAAATAGACACTGCCAAACGAATAAACAGCAGAGCTCAGCAAATCAGAGGAGAAGAGAGAGAGAGGGAGAGAGAGAAAGAGAGAGGGAGGGAGAGAGAGAGAGAGGGAGGGGGATAGAAACAGCTGGAGGATATAACAAGAAGATGCAGTGGAGGAAGAGAGAGGAAATGAGATAGACTGATTGAAAGAGAGAGGAGAGGAAAAAAGAAAAATATAGTCGGCGAATTCTGTTTAGTCATGTGTCTCATGACATAACTCTTCTCTTCTCTTCTCTTCTCTTCTCTTCTCTTCTCTTCTCTTCTCTTCTCTTCTCTTCTCTTCTCTTCTCTTCTCTTCTCTTCTCTTCTCTTCTCTTCTCTTCTCTTCTCTTCTCCTACTACTTCCTACGTTTCATTTTTGAAGCATAAAAAAACATGTATTATGTACATACTGTAACATAAATCAACGATAAGACAGTCTTTTATTACAGTACAGTAGAGTTATAATCGTGTGTGTGTTTGTGTGTGTGTGTGTGTGTGTGTGTGCGTGTGCGTGCGCGTGCGTGCGCGTGTGTGTGTGTAAACAGGGGATGCCAGCGTAAACCTCTAACAGAATGACCCAGTGGAGGAGGAGGAGGAGGAGGTAACCATGGAAGGAGAGCCATATGATTGCTGCGCTGAATGAGGTGTAAGTAAACACTTTGATAAGAGACCTGACGGTTTGTTTTACACAGACACAGACCTGAGGTCTGTTGTTATGAGGAGATCAAATTATCCCTGACGGTCAGTCACCACGCCGGGAGAACCACAGTCACATGTTTGTCTGCTACACTTCCTCTCCTCTCCTCTCCTCTCCTCTCCTCTCCTCTCCTCTCCTCTCCTCTCCTCTCCTCTCCTCTCCTCTCCTCTCCTCTCCTCTCCTCTCCTCTCCTCTCCTCTCCTCTCCTCCTCTCCTCTCCCCTCTCCCTTCCTCTCTCCTCTCCTCCAATCGCCAGAGGAAATGTCATGTACGTTTCTCCAGAAATGTTAAATGGCACCGTCACTGGACCACACAATGTTTTTTTTTTTCAATCAAATCAAATAACATGTTTAATTATCTCATTTTGACCTGAGAATTGAGGGAACTCATGTTTCTGCGTATGTCAGTGTGTCGGGCTCGGGAGTCGAACCCGCGGTACACCGTCTGTTTGTCTTAGCAGCCACATTTCAACATTCACATTTGTGCTTAGGTTTAGTTAATATTTAGTTATGCATTGTCCTTTTGTGCGCTTAGGGTTAGATTGAGGTTTAGTTTTCTGATGCTATGGTTAGGGTTTCCGGTTACGTTTTTTGGGATTAAAAATGCTGTCATCTGAACGTTTATGTGAAACGAACGGTGACATTTTCCTTTGCTACTCTCCTCTCCAAACTGTCACATCAGCTGCTGTTTTACTACTTGTGCTCTAACTGAAACATATCCCATTTATTTCCACACCTCGCCAGTCTCTCCATCTAGTCTTTCGGTGTTATTCTCCTCACAGAAGTCCTTTTTTATCCAGCCCAATCTCTTTGCTCTCCTCACCTCTCCTCCAGTAATATTGAAGTAAAAGTATCAATACAGCAACATAGAAATACCATGTGTGAAGTACATGGTACTGGTAAAGTATTGGGATGGAAGTAATCACAACAGTAGAAAGTATTCATTATGCAGAAATTAGAAGCATAAATATCATATGTAAGTGGTCCAGGGACCACCAATGGTCCTTGAGATGATTCCAGGTGGTCCCCAGCTAAGTTGGTTTAATGTTTACACTCCCCAGAATTAATATTATTATATTCACCATCTGAATTAACCCTGAAGTCTACACAACTAGAAGATTAATGGTCATTTTGTTCTGTACATTTGCCTGTTTGTTTCCCAAATCCATATTGTGGACAATAGCAAAATAAATCTTTACTTTCGGGGTCTGTGGAGCTAAAATCTCCTCAAATGGTAGTCCGTGGCTTAAATCCTGAATAAATAGTGGGCCCTGGTATCAAAAAGGTCGAAAACCACTGGGCTATACAATTGGAGTTGTTAATATTAATATATATTTTCTAAAAATAATCAAATTCTACAAAGTAACTATAATTGTGGTGGAGTGAAAGCTTGCCTCTGACATGTATCGTGGACTAAAACTAAAGGAAATTGGAAATACCAGATACTCAAGCAAGGTACAAATATCTCCAATTGACCCCCTGGTTGGTTTCCAGCACTGCACCTCTCTGTCTCCTCCTCCTGCTCTGTCCTCTCAATCCTGTAATCTCCTGCTCCTCATCCTCCTCTCCGCTCCACTGCTCCTCTCTTATCGCCTCCTCCTCTTCTGTTCCCTCCTCGTGTCCTCCTGTCTCTCACTCCTTTGTTCTTTGTTCTAAAAAACACATTCGCCTTTAACCCACAGTGGGTGGGTACGCGTTTTGGTTCTAAGCTTAGCCATTGAAAAATCGTAAAAAATGTGACGCAAATCTTTAAGTATATTATTACGTCCTATAGATAATTCTGGTGGTCCTTGGCATGAAATATGTTGAGCATCACTGACACTAGAATCTAGTAGGGTCTAAATTAGCTTCTAGTGTCAAGAACTAGAATCTAGCGTAAAAAAATAGAATATAGTGTCGGAAACTAAGATCTAACTCCCTGAACTTGAAACTAGCAACAGAAACTAGAATCTAGTGTCAAGTACTAGAATCAAGCACCGGAGACTAGAATCTAGCGCCTGCAACTAGAACCTAGGGTCAGAAAGTAGAATGTAGCGTCAGAAACTAGAACACAATAGGTTAATCTCCTCCACGCCGTGCTGCTTTTACTGGATGGCTCCTTTACGCTCCCTCTGTCTCCTTCATGCTCCTCTGACACAGCAGTGCTTCTTCCCTCTCTTCTCTAGCAGCTCCCAAACTGCATGTCAAGGACGCCCGCGGGGTTGATACTGACACCTGTTAAAGGTCCAGTGAATTGAAAAATACGTTTTCCACACTTTTTCGATCACCTGTGGTCATTATATGGCTGACAGTGCATGCCAAAACAATGTCAAAACATCACTTCTGTGTATTTTTACACAAACGATTGTTTTTTTAATCACTTGCAAACGAAAATGTCCTGCTTGCTGATGTCATGAGGCCTTCAGCAATACAAGCCAATAGAAATTAAGCTGACCTGTTTTTTATCACATTTGTGATTCGTCCTCCACAAACAAAGGTGCCGTAATTACAGTCACGGAGCAACTACTTTAAACAAGCAGCCCATGCGTCGCGTGTAGTAAAGCTCTATGTAGGCTATGCCTAGGATGCTTGCTCTGATTGGTTCAGAAAACCACTGCAAGATATTCGGGTGGGATCCATGGGGAAAAAAACACTTCCAGTTCACTTCCCCTTTCCAAAGACTTCAAAGACTTCCCCAGTTTGACATGCATGAGTCTGCGGCTTGTAATAGACCTTTCTATCTCAGGAACTCCCATCCATATTATAACGTGTATAATGTAAGTCAATATTAATTCAACTGGACCCTTTAGGGTTCCATTTGTACACTCCATTTGTCAATCAAGCATTCCCCCTGTCTGCCATCCCATCAGGTAGTGTTTATCATCTGTGTGTGTGTGCGTGTGCGTGCGTGCGTGTACACGTGCGTGCGCATGCATCCTTGGTACAGGGTCGGTTGTGGGTCCATCATGTGTAATACTAAAATCAATGTTGTCGGGTAGAAACCATATATGCGGAAGAGTTGTTAATACTGTTCAGGATTCAAGTAAAAGGAATACCAGATCTACCAGCTTTTGAGTTTGCAGGTCTGTTATTTTTGTTATGTTTTGGGTGACACTAGTGTGACAAAGTAGGCCATTGATTTACGAGAAAACTTAAAAGTGAACGTCATATGAAAATAGGGACATCTGAGGTTTTCAATTGATTTGCAGGGAGAGAGATCACATTTCAATCAAGACTCAAGAGGACAGATCAATATGAGGAATATGTTATAACCATAGAAGCATTTAGGTGAAGAGACAGCAAATAAATGATAACACAGATGTCTAATACCAAGGGCCAGCCATAACTACTGAAGTCCTGCAGGGGAATATGTTTTATTACTGTGCCGTTTCACACAACCACACAATAACAACACAAATCTGACCGTTTCCATCCATTCAAAAGAGTTAAAGGGGAACTCCACCCATTTTAATTTTTTTCCTGAGAGGATACAAATGTGAACCAAATGGACCCTAGCGGGTCCATTTGGTTCCATTTGTACCCTCTCAGGAAAAAGGGGTCTGAAAGAAAAATCATTAACATGGTGAAATACTTGATGATCATCAGATGTATTTCACCATGTTAATGATTTTCTCACACCTCCATTTTTAGGAAATACAAAACTGGGGGAAATTTTATATCATGTCCACTCCACACAACATCTCTAAGTATGACATATTAAAATGTTGAAAATGGGTGGAGTTCCCCTTTAAATTGTGTTGATCAGATATGGAGACTCTCAGCTTGCATTTACATTTTCTCACCACAGTCCTTGAGGGGGTCCTAGGGGGGTCCCTGCAGCAACATTAGGAGCAGTTGAAGCACTTTGCTGTACTCTAGCTATAATGCAATGCATTGCGACCTTGAAGATGTGCTCTTTTTGAAATATCTTGGAAAAAAATGTGAAAGATGTGGAATAGACTTTTTCTTTTTCTTCTTTTTACACACCTCTTCTCTTTAAAAGGCTGTTCAGATGGGGTTCAATGGCCAAATACATATCAAGAGGATCCTTGACATGAAACAGTTTGAGAACCACTGGGGTTTTCACATAAAACCAACCACACTGTCCTCTACAGTTCCAGTGACACACCACGGATGTCCCTGTCCATCCCAAAGTGACAGCTGACAGTTGACAAGGACAATGTTGATCTCGGTCATGCTGAGTCAGCAAGAAAAAGACGTCAGTCTACTTCCGGCGGTGCATTCGCCTTGTTTTAGATGTTTTTTACTGCCGCACCGTCAACCTTAATTTACCTACATTAACCTCAGTTACAGGACCATTCCAGGAATGCTGAAAAACGACTGTGAAGTGTCTAGTGGCGTGCATGGAGTGTCTGATACCACAGTATAGATTTTTAGTCCAGATCGTTTTCACTATGACAACCTGACAGTGAGAGTGTCGGACAGTTATCAAGCGTTTCCGTGGAGTGTTGTCCAACCTCTAGACACTCGAGCTCGGCCTGCATACAGCTTGTACAGCTCGTCACGCAACAAAGCATGAATCACGTAGGCTTCACTACCTCAAATGACTTTATCCTCACCTCACCCCCAGCCATGCCTCGATACATACAGTACGACCCTCACCCACATCCTCGCCTTACAACTCACTCCACATCACACCTAGACCTCCCTGTGCCTCGCTGCAGCCCTGCTTGTGGACTGTGGATAATTCAGGTTCTGGCCCTGGAGTCAAGATAAAGGCTTTTTAAACACGGAAAAGATTTAATTAAAAGGTCAGACTTGTCACTGAGGATCATCTGCACGCACATGCGGACATGCACGCCCACATATGCGTGTGTGTACGCATACACACACACGCACACACACACACACACACACACACACACACACACACACACACACACACACACACACACACACACACACCAAACACTCAGATATCGCCTCCGTACACCAGGATTATTCGGATAATTAATAAGCGTGAGAGTCAGGAGCATCAAATGCAGGGGCGGATTGGCACATATTTTCCCACCGGGACAATTTTGCCTTTGCCAGGCCACCCTGAGGGTGGCAGCTGGTTAACCAGATGTAACTCTTTGAGAGCGTAAAAATGAAACCAAATGGACCCTTGCGGGTCCATTTGGTTTCATTTTTACACCCTCAAGAGTTAAAATATTCATCATGTGAATTAGCCCAACTTAGTCTACACAACTAGAGAATGTAGAAGATTACCGGTAATGGTCATTTTGATCTGTATGTTCCAGGCGAGCATCTAGCACATTCTAGTGCATTTTGGAAGTGCCACTAGTGCATTTTGGATCTTGTCCAGGCCACTAGGTGGCGCAGGCCACCGGGAAAACTCCCTGTACTCCAGATGGCCAATCCGCCCCTGGAGGCAGTGCTGAGAGAGGGAGAGGGAGTGGGGGAGAGAGGCGGGGGTGCAGGGAGGTTCCAGTCAGGTATGGGTGGCAGACTCAGCTGTATTTGGGTGTGTGTGTGTGAGAGAGAGAATGCTGCAAATTGCTTTTAGCACTCAATTTGTCACCTTAATTAAACCAGTGAAAGCTCTCTCTCTGAATGTCTGTCCTCCATGACGACTAACGATGCTGTGATGTTTTCCTTTGCTCCCCTGGGAGGCATATGAGGAAAAACTGCCAGGATTAACCCCTGTGGGGTCTGCAAAACCTGACCTGTTAACTTCAGCCCTCTCTTTCTCTGCCTCTCTCACTTTCTTGAAGGGGAACTCCACCCATTTTCAACATTTTAATATGTCATTAATATACCTTAGAGATGTTGTGTGGACATGATGAAAAAGTTCCCCCAGTTCTGTATTCCCTAAAAATGGAGCTCTGAAAAATTAACATTAACATGGTGAAATACATCTGATGACATCATCAAGATGTATTTCACCATGTTAATGATTTTTCTTTCAGACGCCTTTTTCAAAAAATTTTGGAAATGGGTGGAATTCCCCTTTAAACCCGATTTGTCATATAATGGCTGTGCACGCTGAAAATAAGCCAAACCTACAAGTTCACAGCAGCCCCCGCGGACGCAAACCGTGCCTTGATCTTGTATAGCTTGTGTGTGTGTGGCTCTGCCAGATCCACACGGCGGAGCGTAAAATCGGTCATTAGTTGTTCTCTCTCCAGAACCATCGCATCTCATCAATCTCTCTCTCCTTCCCTCCTATCTTTCACCTCTTCCTCTATCTTCCTCCTTCTTCTCCTCTCTCTCTCTCTCTCCTTCTCTCTCTGGGGCGTGTTTACGCTAACCTGCAGTCAACCCAAACAAACGGTTAGCATAGCAGTAGCGAGGACATCGGTTGGCCTAGTTTGTAGCGCGGCGCATGAAGCTAATAAATCACCCATCTGCTGTAGCAGTGGTGTGATTTACGAGCGTTCGAGTCCCCCGGCGCTCATTGATCGCTCTTTGTTTCATCGCGTTCCTCCATATGATGGCTTCTAATGAACGTGGCAGAGGGAAGGATGTTATTTCAGCTAATAAACGCAGCGCTTTAACTCTGAATGTCACCCATGTGGGCCCCGCCGCTTATTTCTATAGCTGGGTATGACAGCCTTTAACCACTGAAACCCCATGTTGTTTGATGACTGGCGTTGCCCCAGGATCTATTCTTGGATCCCTCCTATTTTCCCCTCATCTACTGTATATCAAATCTTTTTGTTGGAAATTAACCCGATCTGCAAGTCCACAACGTTTCATGCATGCTGCAAGCTTGTTTTTCTGGACAATAGGATTGATGTTGTTTTGTGGGTTGTTCCACATTGGCCCTGGACAGCATCAGCTTTTATCCTTGACTGTGTCTAGCCAACATCTTGTATGATTTATGGGTCATTTGCAATACCAAATTAAAGTTAAATTAAAATACCTACGATCCCAGGCTCCTATTTTGGGTTGAGGTTGGGGTTAAGTGTATGGTTTATGGTGGATTCTGCATGGGAACACACTTTAAAGGGGAATTCCACCCATTTAAGGGTGTTTTTTTTTTTCTCATAAAAAATAGGCCCTAAAAGAAAAATCATCAACGTGGTGAAACACAACTTCCCCCAGACCTCCATTTCTAGGAAACACAGAATGGGGGGAACATTTTATCATGTCCACACAACATCTCTAAGGTACATTAATGACATTGTAAAATGTAGAAAATGGGTTGAAATCCCCTTTAACCACCCATATACTCATACACAGCAAAATCATCAGGGTTCATTTAATAAGTGAGCAGCATTAACATTATTTTTGTGTTTGGAATGGGGGGTTGTCACACAAGATGCTAGTTTCTGGTGTTGTAACACTTCATAACACACGGAAATAGTAAAAAGGTGCATTCATACAGTGCCTTTATCCAAGGCACTTTACATTCACCCCTGACCTGATCGGCAGTGGTGGCCCAGAGATCAGATTCACTGGATGGTAACCACGAGGTTGCCGGTTAGAACCCGGGCTCCCCCAGTGTTAGTGTCACAAGCAGTGGCACAAGCATCAGTCGCAACTTGGGGTTCAGTATCTTGACACTGCAGGATACTTCAACATGCAGACAGGAGGAGACCGGGGCTCGAACCTCTGACCCACGGATCGTTGCATGACCTGCTCTATACCTCCTGATCCACATAGTTTGTTTAATGTCACAATGACCTACAGTATCTGTGCCGTCAACTGTGTTGGTCAGCAGTGTTGGGGAATATTACTTAGGAAAGTAATATATTACTTATTACTTATTACCCCTTCAGAAAAGTAATAATATTACACTACTTATTACTTGGATGCAAAAGTAATATGTAGTATATTACATTTTATTACTTTTTTATATTACTTTTGCACCCAGATCCCTGAAAAAGGGAAATTAGCTACAACTACACAATCTGTCAGCTTCTTTTAGAGCTGAATCTAATGAAGAAGAGTAACAAGAGTCACAAATCAGCCAAACATCAATTGGGTGACTGTTGCCCCCACGACCGACTACCGATAAGCAGGTGAAGATGGATGGATGTATTTAGATAAATGTATTTAGATGAATGAATACAGACATCCCACCCTGGAAAAAAATACTAAAATATCTTAATATTTATATGCCGCACATGATTAACATATAGCCTACCATAGATTACATAGTTGCAGTAGGCTGTTATTTCAGTCAGTGGATTGTTATTTAGTTACAGTTCTGTCTGTCAAATATGTTTTAATGCAAAATTAAAATGTATGATAAACATACATAAGCATAAGATCTTTTTGATTTAATATTGAGTATATGAGGGCTTATAGCTCCAGTGTCTAAATTGATGATTAAGCCACTGGCATCGCGTAATCAGAACAGCTGTGTAGCCTATGGGAAATCCCCTGACAGACAGCGCATACATACAGTCTTCAAGTGTGGACATTTCCCCCAGCTATTGTGTGGATAAACTCATATTATAAACGCATGACTTATATGGCAAATGAAAATATCCTTGGATATACTTGGACCACAGTTGGAATTATTGCAATCGGGTGAGAATGGACTGAGATTTTTTCGATTCAAATCTCAACAAAGAATCAAAGGAGTTTCACCGGAGAGGTAAGAGCGCAGAGCATTAGCGCCAACTCCGTTCTCTTTAAGTGGCCAGTCCAAGCGCGGCTCTTCTACATATACTTCTATTGAGGATCGGGACAATAAATAGGGACAACAAGCTGCACAAACAGCTTTCGAGCGCTACGTTTCTGACGCCGCAATGACGCAGCTTTGACACCAGATGTCTTTGTACGTCTGCCTAATAAAAGTCCGCTGCTCATCTTTTTTCCGATCAAGCTAAAGTGACATTAGCTCATCTCCCTTCACCAACGCAATACTGTTGAACGCAGCAGCATGACAAAAGTAACTAAGTAATATTAGTAGAAGTAACTGTAATATTATTACTATTTTCTAGGAGGTAACGTCGTTACACTACTCGTTACCTGAAAAAGTAGTAATATTACTCGTTACTCGTTACTCGTTACTCGTTACCCCCAACTCTGTTGGTCAGAACGATTAAGATTGTAAAGCGCGTAAAACCCAAGCGCCTGCATGTCTTGCATTAACATTTTCTTCTTCCAGATTGTAGAAAAAGGCAGCGCTGCAGCCGACCTTTAGAGCTGTTTGTTATTCAGCAGCGGCAGGGTTAGCGCTCCACAACAAGAGTACATTAGAACCTTTAATAGACCTCGGAAGTCTTGTTTCATTTTATGGCTCAATTAAAGGCATTCCGCATCCGACTGTGTTTCGACACGGCGTCAAAATTAAACAGGGATGTACCCAGATTACACTTCAATTACATTATTGGCACATGTGCTGCTGAGAGACAGACAGACAGACTGTAGGAGAGACAGACGGTGTAGGAGAGAGACAGACAGCCTGAACTGGTTGGTAGAAGAGTGAATTTGATCCACTGCCAGCAGGTGTAGCCCCCCCACCCACCCCTACCCCCTCACCCCCACTCCGTTCACAAGAGGCCCATCATGTCGCTTTCCATTTAACGACTTCCAGCAGGAAATATCTGAGATCAGTGTTATTGATATAATCATTACAGCACATCCCATAATTCTCCCTGATCAGGGAAAGGCAATTTCATCCTCCGTGCCCCGCGATATAATCAACGACCCTGGGATGTCGGTAGGGGGGTGCAATGCATGATGGGGGATGAGCGGGTGGTGGTGGTGGCGGTGGTGTTCTGGGGGTCGTGGGAGGCACGCATGTGCAGGGGGGTGTTGGGGTGTTTCCTGTACGTCTCTGCCGTGGTCCAGAAACTACACAGATGATCATTAAAGGAATAACATTCAATTATCCTCTAAGCAGGGTGTACTCAAGTGATTGGCCTGTCAATGTGCGATGATGATGAGGCTGTCAGGGTGTGAGAGGCTTGACGGAGCGCCTGCTGATCGTCTGCACGTTCTCTGCTCTCCGCTCCTCTCTCCTTGACGTATCGCTGCTCAGCCCGGGGCAGGAGGGCGGAGGAGGCCCACCAGGAAATCTGATGAGGGAAAATTACCCCTACGGCTCACATCTGAAGACGTTCCCGGGGTCCCGATCGTGCCTAAGACCCCGGTTCTCATGCTTATGAACTGCGTCGGAACAATCCGGATTTTACGGTGCGGGATTAGCGTGAGTGAGTGCGTGTGTGCGTGTGTGTGTGTGTGCGTGTGTGTGTGTGTGTGTGTGTGTGTGCTTGTGTGTGCGTGTGCGTGTGCGTGTGTGTGTGTGATTGTACTTGATTGCAGAGCAGGGAAGATGTTCTTGTCTCGTTCGAGAAGGAGAGCGAAGAGTAATGGAAACATGGAGTGAAAAAGTCAAATGCACAGAGCCGGATTTAGCCAGCCCTACTAGGGTGGGCTGGAAGGTTGGCAGGGTGGGCACCTCCAAAGTTTTTTAAATGAAGCAGTGGTTTTCAACCTTTTTGACACCAGGGCCCACTGTTTATTTGGCATTTGAGCCAAGGAGGACTACCATTTGAGGGCATTTTAGCCTCACAGACCCCAAAACTAAAGATTTCTTTTGCTTTTGTCCACAATTCCAGGCTGGATTTGGGGAAACAAAACTGTCAAACATACAGATGAAAATGACCATTAATCTTCTACATTCTTTAGTTGTGTAGACTTGGGCTAATCCAGATAGTGAATATTTTAACTCTTGAGAGCGTAAAAATGAAACCAAATGGACCCGCAAGGGTCCATTTGGTTTCATTTTTACGCTCTCAAAGAGTTACATCTGGTTAACCAACTTCAAGGACCACTAGTGGTTCTCAGACCACTGGTTGAAAACCACTAATATTACCTTTCATTGGGTGGGCAGGATGCACGTTTGGGTGGGCCCTGCCCACCCCTGCCCCCCGCTAGATCCGGCCCTGCAAATGCATGTCCTTTTCATGAGATAGAGAGAGAGAGAGACAGAGAGATTGCTCCCAGCATATGGTCTACGCTCTGCGTACAGAATCTCTGATGTACATGACAGTGTGAGGATCCAGATATGGCTGTAAGGCATGCAGCCTCACGCGCTGCTGCGTCAGGTTAGATAACCGCGGGCTGCAGCTGTGTGAACGCTGCATGTGTGGATCATTTTCTTCATGGCGGCTCCATATATAATATGAACGGAATCAATGAGCGATGAATGAATGTTTTTTCAAAACTTGAACCACTTAGATGAATTGTATAACAGTGTATCTGCAGTGTGCATAATGTAGCAGATGTACAAGCTCACAGAGCCCAGCTGTGATGCGCTAGCCTCCAGTAAACAACATTGATGCATTATACCAGTGGTTTTCAAGCTTCTTGATGCCAGGGGCCACTATTTATTATTATTCAGAATTTGAGCCACGGGGCACCATTTGATGACAATTTAGCCCCACAGATCCCAAAACTCAAGATCTCTTTTGCTTTTATGCACAATTTTAGGCTGGATTTTGGAGAAAACAAAACAGGCAAACATACAGATCAAAATGACTATTAATCTTCTACATTCTCTAGTTGTATAGACTTGGGCTAAAATATTCACCATCTAAATCTGGTTAAGCAACATTAAATCTGGATCTGGTTAACCAACATTCCATCATTTAGCCTGGGGACCAGCTGGAATCCTCTCAAGCACCACTGGTGGTCCCTGGACCACCTGTTAAAAAACCCTGCATTATACTGTGGCTAGGACTGTTGCTTCACAGCCAAAAACAGGTGGAAAGCAACTAAGTACATATACTTAAGTACTGCATGTACTCTAAGTACAATTTTGATGTATTTGTACTTTAAGTATTATTTCAAATTCCAATACAACTATCTCTCAGATCTGACTATTGTACTTATTTTACCCCATATGTGAAAGATTTAGCAATTGACCAGCTATTTTTCAGCCATTTTTCATTTGCATACATTGCAAGAAACTTTTACTTGTGGCACTTGTAATGTAATTCACATGTAAGTCACATACATTTGCAATTCCAGACTTCTACATTGCAGTATCGATATACAGTATTTAAGCTTAGGCAGGTTTTTTTTTCCTGCACTGGCCAAAAAGCACAGTAGCTGAGTATAAGCAGTGCCAGAGGGCCTGTCTGTGTGGAGTTTGCATGTTCTCCTACTTCTCCCTGTGTTAATGTGAGGACACTGTACATATTCATGTCACTGTCCTTGAGCAAAGTACAACTGGAGTTGGTCCTGAGAGGGCAATGAGCTGTGACTGCTCTAAAGTAGTTTGGATGGGTTAAACGCAGAGGACAAATCTCACTGCAGGAATAATAAAGTAGAGGCGTAGCGACACACTGTATCGCTACACCTGACCTATCATGATACATTGTTGACGATACGCAACATGGACGATATTGGTTCATTCAGGCATTGATAGTGAATACAGTACATTGAATATGTGTGAAACATGTGAATACTGCAGGATTGTCAAGGTTAAATGGATATAAATAAGTAAAAACAGTGATCTGGCATATATGTTTGTATTTGAACGCAATATATGTTCTTCTTAAAATTGCTAAATGACTTATAGGTTGCCTAATGTATTACAATGTTTTTAGCGCGTCATTGTATATTGTAAGATGTATTGTAAATACTGATTTAATTTGTAAACCTTTGCAATGCGATAAGGACTGGTAGTGATTCAATAAATATTTGACACTGATTCTTTAAACTGCACATCGATCTAATAGAAAGTCAAACGACAATTATACGATATTTTCTGTTTACATAATATACTTTGCACAACAATTACTGTTGTAATACCCCTTTAAGGATAGAATATAACCTGATATTATATACAGTATTATCATAAAGGTGTGTGTTTCAGAGAGAGGGAGAGAGAGAGAGAGCGTGCATGCACTCTGGTTTGCGTGCCGAGGGGTCCATCCATTCGTGCGCTTGTGTGTTTTACTTAAAGAATTAGTGAAAGCAGTCCAAAATTATAGGGAACGAACAATGTGTGGCTTCATAAGTATGTACAGGTTTGCATGTGTGCATGAGAGAGAGAGAGAGGGGGAGAGCGAGAGAGAGACGGACGGAAATCAGGCATTTGAGAGAGACAGCAAACGAAACACAGAGCCGGAAAGCGGTGAAAGTGTTTTGTGAGTGAGTGCGTGCCTACAACTATGTTTTCATATGTCCACCTGTCAAAGTGTCACCCCGCTCGTCACAACGCCACGCTCCCCCACTGCACAGACCCCCCTCCACCCCCACCCCACCCTGCCCTGATGATACATTATGGTTATATGAGAGGAGACATTCCATTGGTGCTCAGGGGGCTAATCGGACTGTTTGGTCTTGTCATGAAGTGAAAGCGGTGTGGTGTGATTGCACTTTCTGAACTCCAACCTCAGGGAGAACAGTATGCAACTATGTGGGCACATGGGGGGGGGGGGGGGGGGGTAGGGCCGTGCCGCCCGGAGGTCACCGCTGATGAGGACTGACAGAGGCTGAGGGGAAAAATCCCTGAAAAAAACGTGAAGGAAGGACAGATGGAGGATTGTACAGTATAGTGGTTTATATAGAGTCTGATATCACAGAAAATAATAATCCTAGCTGTATCGTAAAACCACATCAAACCTATAGCATTACCCTAATCCAGGGGTGGGCAATTATGACAATTATTTTTCCCAAGGGGCCAAATGAGATACATAAAATATTGTGGAGGGGCAAGACTAAAGGCTGAACTAAAGTCTGCGTAATATTAATTTAATTTCAAGACAAAAGTAAGAGTAAGACCAACCATTTTGACACCAGGGCCCACTATTTACTCAGGATTTGAGCCACGGACCATCATTTGATGACATTTTAGCCCCACAGATCCCAAAACTTTCTTCAAGATTTCTTTTGTTTTTGTCCACAATTCCAGGCTGGATTTCGGAAACTAAACAGGATAACAAAAATGACCATTCGCTTACATTTTCTGATTGAATGTGTAGTTTTTGGGCTAATTCAGATGATGAATATTTTAACCAAATGGACCCGCAAGGGTCCATTTGGTTTCATTTATACGCTCTCAAAGAGTTACATCTGGTTAACCAACTTTCCATATTTAACTTGGAACTCTCTCAAGGACCACTGGTGGTCCCCGGGCCAGTCAGAGTCAGCCAAAGGGCCGCATTTGGCCCCTGGGCCCCATAATGCCCAGGTATGCCCTAATCTGAGGGTGAAGTTACGTTCAGGAAAAAGGGCACTTCACAATGTGAGCTTGTAAACATTACATGTACTATATATGCAATGTAGGCCCGTTTTATGCTGTACATTGCATACATGTTCTCAAATGTAAAGTAATACTTGTTACTACGCACTCACATGATGCCATTTTGACATCTTGTGGGCAAGTCATCAAAAGACAAACAACACATCAATGCACTTGATGCTCTTTTCTCTTTTCACTTGATTTACTTGACATGTTTGACCTCATGGCTCTCGCATTCAGGCACGCATGCGTGAGAGAGAGAGAGAGAGAGAGAGAGAGAGAGATGAGGTCAAACATGTCAACTAAATCAAGGGAACAGAGAAAAGAACATCAAGTGTGCTGATATGTTGTTTTTGTCTTTGGATGACCCGCCCACATAGAAGATGTCAAAAGTGCATTGTGGGTAGGCCTGAGAGGGCAGCGCACAGTATCGAATGGGTCACCAATTATGGTGTAACCCAGCAAAGACAGTACGTGACCTGCAGAAAGAAATCTAAAGATGCAAATTACTAGCTGTGTTGTTGGACTCAATTAAGAAGTGAATTCCTTACTATGTCAGGATTGATCTAGACCTATGATCAGATTTCCAGAAAAGAGATGAGAAGAAAAAGATGAGCTGGTAATGGCTTTAGAATTAATTAACTTTTCAGTCAGTGTGGTGACATTTTTTTTGCAGCATTTAGTTTGTAACTTTGCGTGCGCCACAAATCTCACAACAAACTCACTGCTGACATTTTAAAACACGACTAAAGACCTTTCTGCTCGCCTCTGCATTTAACTATGTTTGCTCTTCTGCTCTGTAATTGTATCTGAAACTTTTGACTTCTTTTGTTTCATGCATCCTAATGATATCCTAATGGTATGTGTGTTTCCTTTGCTTGATGCAGGGGCAGATTTAACATTTACCAATTGGAGGGGGGCAGGAGAAAATGGTATGGTATGGGGGTGGCTTCATCGCCTGTGACACTACGTGCCATGGGCGATGAAGCCACCCCCATACCATTTTCTGAGAGAGGCAACATCTGAGAGAGGCAACATCTCATCAAACGGTGGTCCATGGCTTGAATGACGGACACAAATGAAGGCACCTTCACATGAATAAAAGGCTGAAAACCGCCTGGTCTATAATAGTATGGGAGCAGCAGGGATTAGGTGAGCCCGCTGGGCCGCCACCACATTGGAAGGGGCCTGGGCGGTCGTCTTAGCTGACCCTTTATCCCCAGCCAACCCTGAGGGAGTTTGTTCCATGGTGTGGTGAGAGCCAGGATGGGAGAAGAGTCTATAAGCTGCTTGTAGCGTTGGCCATGAAGGGTGTCATGGGGAAGGGATGTGGGACAGATGTCCTGTGTTAGATGATCTAAGTGGGAAGGGGTTTAGGGCTGGATCAGAGACTCAAGGGCCTGCCCTTGAGTCTCTGATGAGGGCTCACACTGTAGCTGAGATGCGGAAGTGTTTGTTTTTGTTGCTACGTGTGTATGTGTGCCAGTAGGAAAGTGGAAATGAAAGTCGTTTTGTCCTCCGTTTGTTTGAAAATTTGGATGTGCTACCTTTTTGGGGGAAAGTTGGTTAACTCTTTGAGAGCATAAAAATGAAACCAAATGGACCCGTTTCATTTTACACCCCCAAGAGTTAAAATATTCATCATCTGAATTAGCCCAAGTCTAGACAACAAGAGAATGTAGAAGATTAATGGTCATTTTTTATCTGTATGTTTGACTGTTTTGTTTCCCCAAATCCAGCCTGGAATTGTAAAAGCAAAATAAATCTTTAGTTTTGGGGTCTGGCTAAAATGTCGTCAAATGGTGGTCCGCAGCTCAAATTCTGAATAAATAGTGGGCCCTGGTATCAAAAAGGAAAAACCTGTACCGTGCAGGCATGTGCAGGGGTGAAAAGAACACAGGGGGGAGAACCATCAGGCATAAAAGGGACGTTGAAGACCAAAGTGTGGCGCATGCAGCAGCGCCGTTCCGGGTCAGTTGTACTGGGTTTCCAGCAGCAGGGGCGAAATCCAAAAGCGACCTCGCCCGCGGGCGCCCGGTTTCAAAAGCGGGCGCCCGTTTTCAAAAGCGGGCGCCCGTTTTCACAAACGGTTATGGTTAGGGTTAGGTTAGGTTTAGGCATAGGTTTACTGAGGTTAAGTTTAGGGTTAGAGTTAGGTTTAGGCATAGCCTAGTTTGTGAAAACGGGCGCCCGCTTTTGAAAACGGGTGCCCGCTTTTGAAAACGGGCGCCCGCTTTTGAAAATGGGCGCCCGTTTTTGTGAAACGGGCGCCCGTTTTTGTGAAACCGGGCGCCCGTTTTTGTGAAAGCGGGCGCCCGCTTTTGAAACCGGGCGTCCGCGGGCGAGGTCGCTTTTGGATTTCGCTGGCTCTCGTTTCCAGTGAGCGTGCTGCAGGCAGACCGCTGCAGGCAGACCGCTGCAGGCAGACCGCTGCAGGCAGACCGCTGCGGAGATGGAGAAGACGCAGTCTTAGTGGAGCCCGGCGACGCCTGAGGCCTGGATAAGGAGCTTGGCAGTGCTCCTTTGGTGAAGAAGGGTCAGATCCTCCAGATGTGGTGAAGTGTGTGTGTGTGTGTGTGTGTGTGTGTGCGCGTGTGTGTGTGTGTGTGTGTGCTGAAAGACAGCTGACTGTCCAGATCCAGTCCCAGGCTCTTGGCAGTCAGACCGGGGACCACCGGGGTGCAGGGGGTGGAAGTGGTGGAGATCATGCAGCGCCTTGCAGCAGGGCGAGGGAGAGAACCTCAGGCTGGTCTGCGTTGAGCTGGAGGTGGTGGGAGCACGTCCAGTGTGACATGTCAGCCAGTTTCTCTCTCTCTCTTTCTCTCTCTCTCTCTCTCTCTCTCTCTCTCTCTCTCTCTGCAGGGCAGAATGAATAGAATTTCATGGGGCTGGTTGTTGAAGGCCTTTACTGTCTGTGCAGCTTTGTACGGATCGTTTTGAGGAACTGATATGATGAATCATGTGATTGCGTTATTGGTGGTGACGGCTTCCAGCTGTTGCATGAACCAGCGCAAAGAAACACCTTATGGAAGCAAAAATGTCAGTTTGTGTTTTTTTTATCCCAGCTAGCAGGGCAGCAGAATTTTGGGACGTTTGTGGTCACAGTGACTGATTATTTTTCTGAGATACCTTTTTGGAGCACCACCAGGGCCGGATCTAGGCATGGGCATGGGGGGGGGGGGCTGACTGCCCAATCAAATGATGGCATGCAATCAACCCAAAGATATTTCAAATTAAATTGCTTATGATTACAATGATTTGAAACACTACTACTGCTACTAACTAACTAATTGTTGCACCACTAAACCAGCATCATTCAAAACAGAAAACACTGAGTCAGACCTTCAGCTTTATGCATGCTGCGTGCCTGCGTGCAACTTCAACAACAACTGGTGTTATTATTGATGCTTACTTGCCTAATATACTGTAAATCCTGCAACCGAAAACGGTCTGGGTGCGACTCATACCATTTTTGCCTGCCCCCTCCAATTGGGAAATGTTACATCCGGGCCTGAGCACCACACCATGATACTGACAGACACGTGCATGCACACACACACACACACACACGCACACGCACACGCACACGCACACGCACACACAAATTAACACAGAGAAGTACTTGTTGTATAGTCTTGTTTCATGTTTTCCTTTTTTCATGAAGGAGAATGGAATTAGTACAGCTGGGATACAACAGAGAGAGACTTTACCGTATATGATTCTAATTGGTATAGAGGGCCAGCATGTGAAACTTGTTGTGCTGTGTACTGAGGGTCAATAAAACGAGTTGGGTGTAAGGCTTTGGTTAAGTTTTTAAAAAAAGGGGGCATAGTGGTGTGCTCACTGGAGACTATTGGATTTCACTCAGCAATGACAGTTACCTCGGGGTAACAGAGCCTTATTTTGACAGCGGCGGGAACTTCAGTCGCACGCTGTTATGCAGACAGATGAGAGGGGTATTTGCTGAAGCTTGCTTCGTTTTGATCTTAACACATGTGATGCCGTGAGCTTTTAAAGCATTAGTTCCACAGTAGTATATGCAAGTGTACATTTGCATAAAGCAAGAATATTTTCCAGTTTCATATTTGTATTGTTGAGTATCTCGAGTCGTAATAGGTGATGGGGTTCACACTTTGTGAGCTTGTAGATCGGCTATTTTCAAAAGACTAGGGACATGGGGAAAAAAGATGGTATGCCCGCCAGTGAAGTATACAGGGAAAATGTGTCCTTTGCGGAACATATAGATCAAAGAACTGCGCGCTTCATTTGTGATCAATCACCATTACCTGTGCACAGTCGTGTAATTGATTGACAGCTATATTCAAGACGATACCGACGTGGGTCACGTTGCAGCTGCCGTGAGGGAGGAAACACAGTCGTTTAGGAGTGAGTGTTAGCTGTTAGCGTTGAGCCCGAGGGTCGCTCTCTCTGCCTATGTGACCTCTGAACCCGAGATGGTAGGAGAGACGTTGCCAGAAGATAGTATCTCTTCTCTGTTCACATACACGCATAGGCAATTTTAGGCTCTCCCGGCAGGGTGGCACTTTTTTAGGCTACTTTTGTGTCAAGCACACAGCTAAATGATGGACCATTGGAAACCAAATGGACCCTTAAAGATCTGTAACTCTTGAGAGCGTTAAAATGAAACCTTGCGGGTCCATTTGGTTTCTTTTCACCGCTCTCAAGAGTTATTGTGCTTAAATGTCTGAATTCTACACAATTAGAAAATGTAGAAGAATTGTTATTTTGACTAACATTTTGCCAGGTATCTCTGCTAAATAGGCCTTTCCGTAAGCCCCTCCCCTGCTGCTATAGTCCAATCACAGATAAGCATAATATGTGATAGACAAACCTCTCCACCAATAGCGTTGGAAAGTGTCCTAGGGTGGACAAGAGGGTGGGGCTTACCTAAAGGTCTATTGTGGACAAAAACTCGAAAATCCTTTCAAGTTTTGTGTCTGAGAGACTAAACTGTATAACTTCTTTTCCCAACTTGCCCCAGGGTGGGCAAGTGCCCCCTTGGCACCTCCCTGAAATCGCCAATGCATACACGCACACACACACACACACACACACACACACACACACACACACACACACACACACACACATGCCCAGTCGCGCAGGCAGCCGCACACCCACACACATGCGGCCACTCATGGCCGGTTCACCCCCTGGCAGCGCAGCGGAGTCACACAAAAGGCATTAATGAAATAAATACCATCTGCCTCTGGAGTGCCGCCGACCTCTGACCTGTCGAATAAGCAGGAAGAGCAGCATGTCCCATCTTTGATCCCGGCTTGTGGCAGCGCTGCAGCGCTCCTTCCTCGCCAAAACACCGATAACATCTCTGACTCCCCCATGCAGTCGCTCCCACTCAAACACATACCAGCCGTCGCTCACTGATACACACCAGTTGTCTTTGCACATGAGGTGTGATAATACGGCTTTAACTTTGGTTCAGATAATCTGTGTGTACGTCGCTTGTCTTTTTTGCTTCACTTAAAGTGTTCAGTAGCACTAATTAAGAAGTTATCAAAAGTTGCTGGATCAAAAAATCACATCCCTACAGTGTCATATGCTTGTAGGGCGGATCCTGTTTCCTATAGCGTTTAAGAACAAAGTAGGGCTTAAAGGTATGTGTCTCAAGTTCAAACATGTTTGGGGTCATTTTATGGTCTACAGTTCTGATGAATGTTATTGTCCTACATTGTTTCTTACTAGTGTTTTTTTATTACATTTATATTTTAGATTAAAAAGATAGTTCAAATGAATTAATGCTATGGAGTTAGAAGTTAGAATAGGTCCGTTTTAGTATGTTTTTTTTTGTCAGTTACAATGAATACGTGGTTAATGCACTGGTATTGTTTTCACAGAGCGCTAGACAGCGTAATGTTAGGCAATGGCATCACATCACTGTATAAAGCATTGTCCACATAGAGGTTTTCACCAGTGTATTGCTGGTAAATCCACCATACTAGAGTCTAAAACTACTAGTACGTATTTAGAATACGTTCAGACAGGAGCATCTAGCTGCTGACTAGTTTAACATGCAACTAAGGTGACTGATATACAGTCCACTCAAACCTGTAAGGACTTACAAGTAAAGTTCTCTTTTTATTTATACGCTATAATTGTACCCTCCTGTAAGGCTACAGGATTTCTTACTAGCACATATTTTTTGCAGAATATTAATCTAAATCTGCAGTGACTACAGCAGAAGCCTAGGCAAAACTCTCAAATGCCAGTAAGTGTAGTGGAAGAAAAAGTACAAGTATTTGCCTCTGACATAATTCTAAAGTATTTAAAAAAGTAAGTACTGAAGTAAATTGAAACCAATCATACTTAAGCACTGCTCCCAGTGAAACACATACCAGCCATCGCTCACTGATACCCACCATTTGTCTTTGCACATGCTGTATGATACGACTTTAGCTTTGGTTCAGCAGCTTATCTGTGCATGTCAGCATGACGACAGGATTTACTGCGTTGTGATTAGCTGTAAGTTTGAGCACCAGGCTTGTTTCTTGCAGTGACCTGCCCGCTGTAAAAAGACCAAAGAGGTGTCGAAAGGAGAAAGACTCTTATCTGATCAACCCTGAACCTGTTCTCGAGTCCAAATGACACAGTTGCAGAGATAACTCAAAACTGCTTTCATACCAGGAATGCAGGCATACCTGATGGAACGCACGATATGCTCACCCGCGGTACCCTTGTAATTGTATTTTTGTAAGTATTACCCAATAAAGGTAAAGGACTGGAAAACAACAAATAGAAAGGCGCTCTCCCAACTTCGCCAGACCTGCTTATTGCTCCATCCGAAACAATGAAATGGCACAAGGCAGCCAACTGCCGGTTGGCTGCCTTGTGCCATTTCATTGTTTCATTGTTCATTGATTTCCGAGTTTCCATCTTATCAACGACAATCATGACAGTCGGTTCTACATGCAGTAGGTCAAGAAGATCGACTTGATATGGAACCTACTAGGAATTAATGCTTGATAGCAGTGCAACTGTTCAGGTTGTGGCACTCCCTTTGGCCAGAAGAGCTACAGTACAGTATGTTGCACCGTAGGTGTGCTCTATAGAGGCCTTTGAACAACATTCCCCATTTGGGACATGGCTGGATGTTGGGTCATCAAGGAATGAAGGGAAATTGTCTTGTTATCGGCCTGTCAGAGTTCCAACTCTCAAAAATGTCAGAAATTGGTATCGGCCTGGAACATTCCTGTACGGATGTGTTAGGTTTCCATGAACTGTATTCCTTCATTCCTGCTGGGAGAAGTCCCTGGGGGAAGACCAAGGATCAGATTATAGCGGGATTATATCTCCAAAAATGGCCTTGCAACACCTCAGGATCCTCTGGGAGGAAACAACCGATGTGGAGATGGAAGTCAGGAGTGCTCAGAAGTTGTCCCCACAACCCGACTACGGATAAGTGGTTGATTATTCTGTCGGATAGACTCCTTCATGTGACTACAACTAAACAATGACTGGAATATGATTTATACCAAACACACATTACAGATAAAGATTATTCCACCACACAATATTTGTGAATACTATTTGCTCACCAGAGATTATCTAATTCTTAGATAAAACAAAACAAAAACATTTCTATCTCAAGCAAGCTATTTGTATTCTAGCATGATACATCATGCATCTAGAAGGACTTAGATGGATGCGAGGCTTGGGTAATGGCATCTAAAACAAAACCTTCAATAATGTTTTGATGAGGAAATTCATCAGGAAACGCGCTGAGACGCACGCACGCACGCATGCAACACACACACACACACACACACACACACACACACACACACACAGACACACAGACACACACACACACACACACACACACACACACACACCCCCACACAGTAAAAAAAATCTTTAAAGGGGAATACCACTGATTTTCTAAATTTTCCTGAGAGTGTACAAATGTGAACTAAATGGAAAAAGACCTCCATTTCTATGAAACACAGAATGGGGGATACTTTCTAATTATGTCCAAACAACATCTCTAAGGTATCTTAACAGTTTTCATGCCATGGAAATAGATCTACGTCATCCGTTATCATTATGATTTACAGTAACAACTGATGCCGCTGACGTTAACGCTACTGTACGTGACGTAACTTACCGGCGCCGGTTCAATACGATCCCCATGCTAACAGCAGCTAGCAGCGACCGCGGCGACCATTGCTAGAGCATAACAAGGGACGGCCTAACCCGGAACCAAAAGTGTGTGTCCGTCCACTAACTTGTCCGTGGGGAAACATGGACCGAAATATGAAATATGAGTTTTTGATGAAAAAAACTGGCACTGGCTACCTCCAAAAATATGAAAAAGGGCTGGCACGGAGAGTGTTAATGACGCAGTAAAATGTTGGAAATGGGTGGAATTCCCCTTTAATGTTAATTTAAGTCAGATATTGCGCAGGAATAGAACCAAATCGAACCCTATGATACATTTGTACAACCTCTAGAGTGAAATCGCCACTGAGGACTTTACAGTGTACGGCTTTCTACTTCATAAACGTCTCCATCTGTAGCCGAGGGGAGAGACCATCAGCTTCTATTGTCCTCTTGATTAAGTTTCATCTTGTAGAAGCAATGCTGTGTGTGCATGTGTGTGTGTGCGTGTGCGTGCTTCTGTGCGTGTAATCGCAGCCCCTGACAGCCTTGCAGCATGCCAAACAAAGAAGTAGAGAAAACAAACACAGGTCTTGCAGCGTTCCTGCCGTTAACTATGTGATGTCTCGAAAAAGAAAACGCGACCTGGCTTTGACCCCCCCCACTCCCGACGCGTCGGGGGGGCTGTGGGATGGAGCCCCAGCTCTGCAGCGACGCCTCGGGTTTCAGGCTGGCGCGTTGATGAGCTCCATAGCATTGAGACGGAGCCGCCAGCGACGCAGAGGAGAGCTAATTTCTCCTTTTGTCTTGCCCCCCACCCCTCCTTTCCCGTCTCAGTTTTTTTCTGCTGTTTTATTCGCATTCAAACAACTTGTGTGATGCGTTGCCGGAGGGAACACACGGAGGAGAGAGAAGGCCTTCTACTCGCAACGCGAGCAGCATATGGATGCTCCGGTTGAAGCGACACCACCGCGTAGCAAAACAACACAATTAAGTGTTGAATTAATTGTGAGTTAGCGCACCACGCCGTGAGACCACGCACGCTAATGAAGACGGCAGAGACACGCGGCACGCGCTGCACACAAATGGTTCCGGAAACCTGCACGCAGTCCCAAATGCAAATATACTGTAGGTCTATATTGTGTATATGCACCAGTGGTGTTGATTTTTAACGCGTTAACGGCGTTAGTTAAATTTGCCCGTTTTTTGCGTTAAATTTTCTAACGCAATTAACGCACATGCACGCGCGTGCACACACGCGCGCACGCTCTGTCTCGGATGTGATTCCACTCGCTGGCGACTCTATTAAAGGGGGACAACTAATAGGGACAAAGTTGCGGAATGCATTGCAGTCTATGGGCTCGAGCGAGTATATCAGGGCTACTAAACTGGTGGCCTGACATCTCCGTTCACTTCCATGGAATGGTCTAATGGCGGCTGCTCTTCATTTCCACTGAGCATGAGTACAGCTAACTGAATAGCAGCGCACGCTCTGTTCTGTGACCCCTCAATGTCGCTAGTCTGTCACTAGTCTCTATGGTCCCTTCCACTTCCCTTCCAGAGGAGCTCCACTTCCTGCACGTGAAGTCAGATGTAAACAAACCAAACACGCAGCTCTTTCGGATCACTCCCAACTATTGTGGTGTGAATGAATGAATGAATGAATGAATGAATGAATGAATGAATGAATGAATGAATGAATGGTGTGTTTGTTTAACCGCGTCGCCATCGAAACTGAGAAGAAAAGTTGATTCAGAAAATCGCCAGTTTAATAACGAGTGGACCGAGAAATAATGGCTAAATTGAAACTCGATAGGGAGCGCAGGCAGACGCATTTGCTCTGTAACCAAGTCAATGCTGTCGCAAAATAAAAAAGACGTAAAAGACGCCACTGTTGCATGGATTATTGTCAAGAAGAAAAAAAAACACCCAGAGATGCTGAGATGATGAAGAGTCGAGTGCATGTTGGCTGCAGAAGGTAGAGCCTATTTCTTTCCCTGTTTACCTCCACTCTGATTTGCTGCTTTTGGCTTTGCATTGGTGAATATGTGTACGTCTGTCTTGATGAAATGAACATGGTGGGCCCTATTGTATGGCCACTGGCCAGTCAAAGATGTGCCATCACTGTCATTAGTTGCCTGTGTGTAGGCTAGTCCTGTCCCCTGTTGCAAGCCTTTTGAGAATTAAAGAGAGAGCACAATAAGTGTACCTTAGATGTTGTGATTTGCTGCTGTTGTGATAACAGATATGATAAGCTGCACTATAAACATGTATTTTGATTTGGTTCAAATATGATGCATGTTAGAAAGACCAGATTCACATTGCACTTTTCTTATAAATGGAGCATTTTAAGAAAAAATGTGTCTGTGTGTGTGTACACATGTCATGGTGGAGAGTAGTCTCTGTGGCAGTCTGGCCCCCGGGCCCCTTGGGTTTTTGGTAATGACTCCTGAACAATTTAGTTGAATAGCCCTGCTGTCTTTCCATTTCCGCAACAATACACAGGAAAACATGGCATATTTTGGACATAGTCCGAATGGTGATTAATCATGATTAAATTAATTTTGAAGGTGTGATTAATTTGATTAAAATTTTTAATCATTCAACACCCCTAATATGCACTGCAGTGCAGTGTAGTATAGGCCAGTGTTTCAACCTTTTTGATACCAGGGCCCACTGTTCAGCATTTGGATCATGGACCACCATTTGACGACATTTTAGCCCCACTAGACTTGGGCTAATTCAGATGTTGAAAATTTTAACTCTTGTGTACAGTGTAAACCAAATGCGGGTCCATTTGGTTTCATGTTTAAGCTCTCAAAGAGTTACACCTGGTTAACCAACTGTCCATCATTTAGTTAGGGACCTCCTGGAACCCTATCAAGGACCACTGGTGGTCCCCAGACCACTGGTTGAAAACCCCTGGTGTAGGCCAACTACAGGGCTGTGACAGCATACGTCACACACACACACACACACACACACACACACACACACACACACACACACACACACACACACACACACACACACACACACACACACACACGTACGCACGCACGCACGCACACACAGGCACACACACAGGCACACAAACAGGCACATGAACACAAACACACACATGCTGCATGTATGCATGGCTGTGTAAACACAAATGCGTACATATTTACATTCATATGCATCCACACATGTGTAAACGCTTACCCACAAGACACACTTTCGCATTTTCGTTGAACGTATAGTAAACATACATGCAGTATAGCGCGAGCACACACACACACACACACGCGCGCGCACACGTGCAGGCGGTTTCCAGGAAGTGTTTGCATGACTGGTCTAAATGCGGGTGACGTGAGTCTGAAAGTGAATCTTCTCCAGCTCTCTGCGGAGACGCTGTGCAGTTCTCCGCTCAATTATTGAAATAAAAGGTCTGCTACTCCGGACTGCATAATTTAACCCAAATAAAGGAGACATACGAGAGCACAATGGGTAACATAAGACCGAAGCTGTTCACTTTCTGCTCCATAGCACTTTGTCTGTCAAAAGTGCGTGCATGCGTGTGTGTGTTTGTGTGTGTGTGTGTGTGTGTGTGTGTGTGTGTGTGTGTGTGTGTGTGTGTGTGTGTGTGTGTGTGGGCGCGCGCGCGCTCACTCGTGCATGCGAGTGTGCGTGAGTCAAATTTTGCAAGGCCCAAATGTCCTCGCCTGTATAGACAAAATTTATATAGTAGAACGGAATTATAATGAGAAAGAAAGTAGTGCACATTATTAGCCGCGCGTTGAACAATAACTCTGGTCTGATAGGAGGCCCAGTTTAATCAGCTCCCATCCCTCGTTATACTGCTGCTGCGTCTCCATCTGGCCGTTATCACAGGGATTTAAGCAGCTTGCATCATTCCACCTGCACCGCCTCGTATAGGCTGAAGGAAATAGCTCTACGTTTAAGCTCCGATGAGAGGTGAATATTTAGGAGCAATATTAGCCTATATTCTGATACACCTCAACACAATAGGGACAAAATGAGTCTGCAGCTGCTGTCACTGTTTGGTGGAAAGTTTTCTCAACTTTTTAGGGTTAGGGCAGTGGTTTTCAACCAGTGGTCCTGGTTGGGTTCCAGGTGGTCCCCAGCTAAATGATGAACCAAATAGACTCTTATAGATCTGTAACTCTTGAGAGTGTTAAAATGATACCAAATGGACCCTTATGGGTCCATTTGGTATCAGTTTACGCTCTGAAGATTTCAATTATATTTAAACATCTGAATTACTTCATTTTCAAGAATGTACACAGTTTTGCCAATTAAATCTCCTGAATTGTGGACACAAGCTTGAAAATACTTACTTTTGGATCCGAGGGACTAAGTAAGTAAGTAAGTAGCCTTGCCAGGCCATGATGTCAAGTGGCCCAGCTGAGCCATAGAGGCCCATATAGGTCAGGAGCCTATCTCCTGTTTCTGTAGCGTGAGGCAGCTTGATGTACAAGTACACCCCCTGGACATGACGCTAGTATATCGCAGGGACTTACCCCCAATCCATCCCTTGATGCTGAGTGCCAAGCAGGGAGGCATTGGGTCCCATTTTTTAGAGTCTTTGGTATGACCCGGCCGGGAATCGAACCCCGACCTCCCAGTCTCAGGGCGGACACTCTAACCACAAGGCCACTGAGCTGGTATCCGAGGGACTACTACACATCAAATGGTGGTCTGTGGCTAAAATGCAGAATAAATAGTGGGCCCTGGTATGAAAAAGGTTGAAAACCACTGAGTTAGGGTTAAAAGAGGACTTTAAAGAAAATGGACTGGAAATTGCCAGACATTGTGAAACTAGCAGTCAAGATTCCGATGAATCTTGCATGGCTTCCAGTTATAATTCGTTCAATCTCTCTGTTCCGTCGTCTCGCTCGTCTTCCACGGTGCAACACAGAAAGACATTGAGCTTCAGTTATTGTTTCCTAATCTGTTAAATAGTTGTTTTAAGGGGCGTGTGTGGGTGGTGGGGGCGGGGCGTTCCTGTCTCTCTGTTTATCTATCTATCCGTCTCCATTTTCACTAACGAGGGAACGGTTCAACTCCACTGACATTGAGAAGGAAATGCGTTTATGGGATTAGAACGGGATATGTTTCCGTTTTGATGGAGATTAAATTAAATCTGTCGTTATTGAGTTCTTTAATACATTCAGGCATTATAGGGCCCAACCTAATTACATCAAATGAGAGAGAGAGAGAGAGAGAGAGAGAGAGAGAGAGAGAGAGAAGAGAGAGAGAGAGAGAGGGAAAGAATTAAAAGATGGAATGATGCAGTAATGAGAGTCTGTAAGGCTTCATTTATCCTCCATAGACGTGCCCACCGTGCACCATCCATCCAGTCTGTTTTCTGTTGATTGACACGCTCATGTGTTGAAGTATAAATTGGTCTCCGGGTTTAATCCGTCTTGGGGGGGGGGGGGGGGGGGGGGGGGGGGGGGGGGGGGGGGGGGGGGGGTGGGGGGGGGGGGGGGTCAAGGGGCAACGGGTTATCTTATTGAAAAGTTTAGTTCAAAAGGACACTTGTAATGATGATCCACTCAATTGGGAGGATTATGCAGCCTCTTTGACGAGTTAAATGTCTAACATATGTGATGTTTAAAAACCCCCCCCCCCCCCCCCCACACACACACACACTCCACATGTGTTCATAACAGCTGCTGTTCCCCCATATCGCATTGTCCTGACACCAACCACCACTGTTGACTTCAGGCCCATGGCAATGCATAATAAAATACAACATAATGCAACATTGGTGATGAATATGCAATACTATTCACTTTTTTTATCTACAGCAGAGGTTTCCCCTGGTGGTCCACAGCTAAGCGATGGTTGGAAACCAAATGGCGTTAAAATGGCATTAAATTGAAACCAAATGGACGCTTGCAGGTCCATTTGGTTTTATTTTACGCTCTCAAGAGTTAAATTATATTAAACATCATGGGTCACTTAATTTTCTAGAGTCTACACAATTACAAAATGTAGAAGAATTGTTATTTTGACCAACGTTTTGCCAGTTATCTCTACTAAATTGTGGAAACAAACTTGAAAATCCTTGGTTTTGGGTCCAAGAGACATCAAATTGTGGTCCATGGCTAAAATGTGGAATAAATAGTGGGCCCTGGTATGAAAAGTGTTGAAAACCACTGATTACAGTTGCACTTTACTGCTCTAGTCTGTTGCACTGTGTCACTTGTTGTTTCTTGTATTGTTTGTATTTGTCCTTTTTCCTATTACACTGTCTATTGTCTTATTGCACTGAGGAACAATGGAAACGTTATTTCATCCCTGTATATGTTCTGACATACACTGGAGTGACAAATAAACAACCTTGAACCTTGAATCATCAACGGTCCAGTTAACTGCCATTTTAGTTTGGCCGTGAAACAGTGTACAAATGTGGTTCCATCTTTGGAGTTGAATTAACCAAGGCCACTGTGGTCAAGTCATTTAACCGTATATCCTGCATCATCTCTACTATAACATCTTGCAATGGAGAGAGGTGTTGCTAGTAACTCTCTCTGCGATTCAAACTTACTGTATATTTGGCATTGGGAAAGCAAACGTCAACCCACTGCCCTCGAGGGAGATCATTGTCAACTGTGTATTCCAAAACCCCAATCCAAGGTCTTAGTGTCTCAATGGCAAAGCTTGTAGCCATGAGCAATGACTCGTTTCATGTTGTGGTTGCTTTTGGGTCAATTTGTCAATTTCTTTAGTAAGTAGCTTAGTGTAATAAGTGGGATAATGAATTGGGTGCAGGTCATTATTATGAAATAAACCCCTTCAAGGTGATACAGACCCCTCTGCTATCTCATCAGGGTTTAATCACACCATCTTTATTATTATCCCTTGGGAATAATTGATTTACTTCATGCTTAACATAATCCACCACACGCATGTACTACAACTGTAGTTTATATTACATTACATAGGCTACAGTAGTATTATACTGATGGGTTCAAACTCTAGTTCTGAATGTGGTTCCCCCAGCAGTACTCCAGGGGGTTTAAGCTAAATCAGTGGTTTTCAACCTTTTTCATATCAGGGCCCACTACTTATTCTGGCTTTTAGCCACAGACCACCTTTGATGTTGACTTTAGTCTCTCGGACCCTCGGACTCAAGTTTTTGTCCACAATTTAGGAGATGTAACTGGTAAAATGTTGGTCAAAATAACAATTCTACATTTTCTAATTGTGTAGATTCTTGAAAATTTAATAATTCAGAAAATGAAGTAGGCCTAATTAAAATATAATGTAAAAATCAAATTAATGTAAAATTCAGTTTTTCTCTCAAGAGTTACAGATATAAGGGTCCATTTGGTTGCCAACTGTCCATCATGTAGCTGGGGACCACCTGGAATCCTCTCAGGGACCACTGGTGGTCCCCGGACCACCTGCTGAAAACTCCTGAGCTAAATGACTGATATTTAAGAACAAAAGAAGGCCAATAGTTGTGATAGTGGAGCCATGTGGAACCTCATAGTTAAATAAACAACGATGCTTTCACAGTTTAGGATGGGATCCTAGAGATAGAGATCTAATGGGGGTCCTCCGTGGGTTCTATAATGCATATCAAACCTGCGATCCTTGAAACTAAAAAAAGCATCACTCGGTTAAAGTAGTTTTATTCATTAAAATATGTTCCGGACCGCAGCATGTCTTGGGTTTTCTTAAATACCCAGTGGTGCAGACTGCTTCCTGCCCAGGACGGGGGTCCACAGGGGGGGTCCCAGAGCGTGGTGATGTCACCCTGAGTTTGCCCGTCACTTTACCCCTCTCTCAATTAAGAGCTGTTCTGGTGGGCCCTGGCGAGGCTAACCTAATCCATCTGTGTCACGGCGCGCGGTCCCCGCGCAGGACCTAATCTAGGCTAAACGAAGCCGTAATCCAATTAATCTGTCACAGTGTGGAGCCCCCCCCCCCCCCCCCTCCTTTCTACGGTATTTGTGTTTTTTCTTTCTTTTTTTTCTTTCCTTTTTCCTCTTCGCGCTGACACGTCCCATTTCCCTCTCCGGTGAAGTAACGAGGTGGAGGGACGGCTTTAATTTGGAGCGCCGAGCCGACATAATGAGACACGGTTTAGTACCAGAGATGATGAGGAGGAGGATGGGTGAGGAGACTAGTAGGGCTGCAACCATTAATCGAGGAATCATAAGCGAATCGATTATTCAATTCGTTTTCAACTATTTTAGTAATCAATTGATTGGTTCATCAATTAATCACTGACGTTTTTACCTGTTTCCCCACTTAACCATAGTTTTTCCAATGTTAAATATAACAACTCCACCCATTTTCAACATTTTACTGTCATCATTAATTAATACACCTTAAAGATGTTATGTGGACATGACTGGAAATGGAGGTCTGAAAAAAAAATCATAAACATGGTGAAAAACAACTTGATGACATCATCAAGTTGTGTTTCACCATGTTAATGATTTTTCTTGTAGGACCTTTTTTTTCTCAGAGTGTAGGCCTACAAATGAAACCAAATGGACCTGCTAGGGTCCATTTGATTCACATTTGTACATTCACAGAAAAAAAAAAAAGAAAATGAGTGGAATTCCTTCTAAGGTGATAAGAGTCATAAGGTCATAAATTAGTCATAATCCAATAAATAAGAGCATAATCAGATTAATCAATGAATCAGTTAAATAATCGCCAACAAATTGATCCTGAAAATAGCCATTAGTTTCAGCCCTATATAGACTAGTGAGGATGATGAGCAAAAGGAGGAGAGGACGTGTCTGTAACCTTTTCTACCGCATCGCTTGACTATCCATGATGACGAATTTGTTTGTTCAGGCAAACAGCCACGGAGCACGTGGATCGATAGAGAGACACTACATAGATGGATAGGGATAGCATTATGAGCCCCGTCGTCGTTGTGTGAGTTTCCACAGAGTTATATAACACGGCATATACGGTCCTGTACGCCAACTCTATGTCCCCTGCGATTCCTTCTGGCTGGGTTGGCGAGTTCCAGCTAAATGTCAGTTCTTTTAATAATCAGGTGTGGCGTTGCTTTTAAAAGCCAGAGGTGGTGAGAGTCTTGAGGTCCTTATTATTAGGGGAGCGACAGGCGTGGGAGTCCGCGACGCCCGCGCGCATTATGGGACGGCTGTCGTAGAATAGCAGGGGACCCGAACACCCGGCTTCTTAAATCACTGTAATGGAAATGCTTGACATTTAGAACACAGTAATAGGGCTTCAAACAGAGAGAGAGATATGTTCCTTTTATATTGAATGATGGTCTTTTTAAAAGCCATACACTCTGTCAGAGCCCATGTCAACCACATCATTACAGAATCGATCTTAAATTTATTTTAATCACATATAAAGCCACTGGACACGGGACACTTCTGGTCTTCTCAGCAAAAGGTCTTATAACTGTCCTAAAATGGAGGCTATAAACAGAGGGTGACCGACGGCCTCTCGCCTGGTGTTCCCTCACTACTCTATCCTCATCTGAACTGAAAGTTCAACTTAACAGTAGTCTGCAGTTCTGTGGAAGTCCGCTGCTGTTTTGGTGTGTTGCATGCTCCCATATTTGTGGAATTCCTTTGCTATTTTAACGTGTGTACTGTCCCATTTTTGTGCAGTGCTATAATTATTCAGCAAGTTACAGTTGTTTTTTTTTCCAAAGTAATGCCTCTACTTAGATTTAAGACCCATTCTTTCTGTTGCCATATAGGAAAATGAAAATCCATTGTGTGCCTGCAGTACAACATTACATATGCAATTTAGGTGGTATATCTCAGAAGATAACTGTGTTGTATTCCGGTATAGGGGTAAGAGTACGTAGTGTAGCTTTTTGCCTGTGTATTTGCCTGCCTGGAAATGCAGTCGATTGATTCTTTTCAAAGGCCTTTTGTTTTGCAAGCACTTTTGTCTTGTAGTTCGTTTTCCTTCTGTGCACTTTTTAAACGCACATCGTTTCATACCCTTCCTTCTGTTCTTAACTTCCTATTTTACGGCTGTTCAGTTTGTATTCTTATCTAATGATTTTTCACCGTTCAGGACCTTGCAATTTTTTTTTGTTTTGGAGCGGCGCTCCAGGAAAAGAGGAGAAGAAGCATTTATCTTACCTTACATCACCACAGCGCTTCATTTGGTTTGGTTTAGCTTTTCTTTCGTCATCTATTGATTTTGGCTGGTTCTTGAAATGAATGAATTGAGTGAAAATGTTTTGAACTAGAGTTGTTGTGGAAAATGCTGCTCACAGATATATGTGACTATCTCTGTCACGACGGTCGCCTCCCCAACGTTTTGTTAAAAGAATAACCGTCATTATGAGTGCATGCGTGGTGACTATTAATGATGTCTTGACATCAGGCCCGGATATAACAGTTTTCCCAATGGGAGGGGGGGCAGGAGAAAATGGTATGAAGGCGGCTTCCATTTATGGGGGCGGTATGGCATGGCGCGGTATGGTATGGTATGATATTGCTCAGAGGAAGCCGCACCCATACGCTTTTCGGCTACAGGACTTTTAATAGGCAAGTAAGCACCAATAAGTTGTTGAAGTTGCAACAGGCACCCAGCATGCATAAAGTGGTCTGACTCAGAGATTTTTCTTTTATGAATGATGAATTGGTGTTGGTTTAGTGGTGTGACAATTGTAGTTGCGTAGTGTTTCACATCATTTTAATTATAAGCACTTTATTTTGAAATTTGGGTTGTTTTTCCATCATGCCATCATTTTTGGTGGGCTAGTCTGGGCATTTAGGGAGGCAATGCCCTCTCATGCCCATGCCTAGATCCACCCCTGCCTGACATCGTGACTATGAATGACTCTCTCTCTGGTTGTTCTTCCAGTTGAGTTGAGTTCAGAATGCTCTGTCTCACTCTCGCTCTGTCTCACAAATGTCCTAATATCAAATTTTGTTTTTTTCTGCAGTGTGTTCCTTTTTTAACCCTCCCCGCCTCCTCCTGCCCTCATGCAGAGAGCTCCAATTATCCAGGCCACTCAGAAGGGATGACTCACGCGTGTCATATTTAATTGTGCTGAGAGTTTACAATAGAACGGGCTCATTTCCATAATTGGGTATTTTTCCCGTTGGTAGAACTTTATCAAGACGTAAACAGGATGGACTCTTCGACAAGACGCTGCAACCTTCAGGTGCAATTAACACCGACCTGTCACACGCAGGTGGAGCTAATTAGCGCAGTCAGGCATTGTGTGTGTATGTGCTGTATGTGTGTGTGCATGTGTGTGTGTGTGTGTGTGTGTGTGTATGTATGTATGTGTGTGTGTGTGTGTGTGGGTGTGGGTGTGGGTGTGGGTGTGTGCATGTGAGTGTGTGGATTTGTGCTGATAGCATGCTTAAACATGACTGGACAATTTTCACATGTATTGCATTGTGTGTGTGTGTGTGTGTGTGTGTGTGTGTGTGTGTGTGTGTGTGTGTGTGTGTGTGTGTGTGTGTGTGTGTGTGTTGCTGTCTGTGGGTTTACATTTTGTCTGTCTGTCTGTCTGTCTCAGGGAGGTTCTACCAACATTTAGATGTGGCCTGACTCTGTTGTGGTTTGGTTTGGTGTGTCAGGGACGGATTGGCAATCTGGAGTACCGGGAGTTTTCCCGGGGGCCTGCGCCACCTAGTGGCCTGAACAAGATCCAAAATGCACTAGTGGCACTTCCAAAATGCACTAGAATGCGCTAGATGCTCGCCTGGAACATACAGATCAAAATGACCATTAGTCTTCTACATTCTCTAGTTGTATAGACTAAGTTGGGCTAATTCACATGATGAATATTTTAACTCTTGAGCAAGGGTCCATTTGGTTTCATTTTTACGCTCTCAAAGAGTTACATCTGGTTAACCAGCTGACCCCCCCCCCCCCCCCCCCCCCCCCCCCGGCTGGCCTGGCAAAGGCAAAATTGTCCCGGTGGGAAAATATGTGCCAATCCGCCCCTGGTGTGTGTGTTTGTGTGTGGAGTGTGGGAGGGAGGGTGCTCTCAGTGAAATTATCAAACTGAAAATTGACTCTGAGAAAATTGGCATCAGATGCCCACGCACACACAAACACACACAAACACACACAAGCCAGCACGCACGCATGCACACACACACACACACACACACACACACACACACACACACACACACACACACACACACACACACACATAGAAAGACTCGCCCATTCTATTGTTTGATAGAACGGCGTCTTGGACACCACACATGCGATTACATCATCATAACATCCGGTTTTGGAGATTTGGCTCTTCAAAGCAAAAAAACTTGGCACTGTGCAATTAATTAACTGGTTGGTGGGTTAAAAAAGGGGGTTTCTGACTTGCTTGGGCGCAGCGTCCACTCCATATGAATATTTTCTTTGTCCAGATAGAATCACTTTAAATAAAATTAAATACAATAAAGTATGCCCATGTCCATGGGGGTAAATTACTTCCATATATAGGAATATGGGTATATTTGTGCTGACATCACGTCCGGTATGGCATTTCAGCCCAGTCACAGACAAACTGGGTGGGTGTGATATGCAGACTTCTGTCTTTATCATTATCTTGTATCATTATTTGCGACTGGGGTGGCAGTATAGCAGTGGTTTTCAACATTTTTCATACCTGAGTCCACTATTCATTCAGCAATTTAGCCTATCAAAACGTTAGTCAAAATAACAATTCTTTTACATTTTCTAAATGTGTAGATTCTTGAAAATTAAGTCATTCAGAAGTTTAAATATAATTTAACACTTTCAAGAGTTACAGATCTATAAGAGCCCATTTGGTTACCAACTGACCATCATTTAGCTGCATTGGGACCACCTGGAATCCTCTCCGGGACTACTAGTGGTCCCCGGACCACCTGTTGAAAACCCCTGCAGTATAGGATACATCCTGCTTAGGATTTGGAAGCAGGTTCCCAGGTAGATTCCTACATAGACACTGAATGACCTAAACACTTCCCATACGTAGGTTGGCCGGTGGTGTGGGCGGCGATACGATACGAAACAACTTTATTGTCAGTTTACACTGAAATTTGTCTTGCATCCATGGCGACACCGTTCACATATAAGACAACATACAAGTGCAACATACAATACATTACAGACATGACAACAGAAACAAAGAACAAAACATGATGATCATGACCTTGGATTTATCGATTCTGGTTTAGAAGTAGGACAGACTAAAGTGTTCTTTAGTCTGTTTTTCTTAATTTTAGGAACTCTGAACTGCCTCATGGATGGCAATAGCTGGTATTCTTCATACAGGACATGTGAGGGGTCAGAAGAAATACTATATTTGCCAGTCTGAGCATGCTCTTAGACTGGAACGTGATTGCATGTTGCAGTGTGCTATGGATTACGGTGCTGTGTGAATACGCCATTTATTTACTACCATTTCATTCTCTGTTTGCCGCCCCTCCGCCCACCCCACGCCACCCCCCACCCCCTGCCGTAGCAGCGTGTCACCCGGTGTGAAACATAATGACACGCGTGTTGGTTTGATGGCGGAGGTATTTCTGTGTTCAGCAGGCCAGCCTTTCATAAATATACATCCATGATGAAGTTGACAGCTGAGAGCACTTAACCTCCAACACTGACCCGAGAACAGTCCATACAGCTCACCACATCAAGGAGCGCTCTGTGTGTGTGTTGTGTGTGTGTGTGTGTGTGTGTGTGTGTGTGTGTTGTGTGTGTGTGTGTGTGTGGTTGTGTGGTGTGTGTGTGTGTTGTGTGTGTGTGTGTGTGTGTGTGTGTGTGTGGTGTGTGTGTGTGTGTGTGTGTGTGTGTGTGTGTGTGTGTGTACTCTTTTTTCTTTTTATGTTTATTCATTTTTAATTATATTGTCTGTGTGTATACTTTTACGTGCATGCATGGTGGGTGTGGGCAGTTTTAAAAGGTGTATCTGCATCGGTTCACGTACAGCAGTGGTTTTCAACCTTTTTGATCATCCGAGGGCCCACTATTTATTTTTGCATTTTAGGCACGGACCACTATTTTATGTTGAGTGTATAGTCTCTCGGACTCAAAACTAAGGATTTTCAAGTTTGTTTGAGCTAAACTGGAAAAACGTTAGTCAAAATAACAATTCTTCTACATTTTCTAATTGTGTAGATTCTTGAAAATTTAGTAATTCAGATGTCTACATATAATTTAACTCTCGAGAGCATAAAATGAAACCAAATGGACCCTTACAGGTCCATTTGGTTTCATTTTACAATCTCAAGAGTTACAGATCTGTAAGGGTGCAATTGGTTACAATGTGTCCATCATTTAGCTGGGGACCACCTGGAATCCTCTCAGGGACCATTGGTGGTCCCCGGACCACTGGCTGAAAACAGTGGGGTTGTAGTGAGTCCAGCTAACGTTTTGATAGTTTTTAGACCACTCCAGTACAACTGCAGGAGTGTGTAACAGATGTAAAAAATCGCGACTCTATTCAAGTCCATCTCTACACTCTCAGAGTTATGGGGGTGTGAAAAAAAAGTTCCCAATCCAACAGTAGACATCACAAGACCTCCCCCCATCCCCACCCCCATGCAAACCCCAACACCATGAAGTAACTACAAAAGAGACACATCAGGAAATAGGAAGTCACCAGCTCTTAAACGGCATAATTGCACAACTCAGCTCCCATGAGAGAGAGAGAGAGAGAGGGAGAGAGAGAGAGAGAGAGGGGGAGAGACGGGGGTGTGGGGGAAGGGGAGGATCTAAAAATTCCCAATTGGGGGGGGCAAGAGAAAATGGCCCGGACTTTCGGACTTTAATTAGGCAAGTAAAGCATCAATAATAACATCAGTTGTTGTTGAAGTTGCAACAGACACGCAGCATGCATAAAGCTAAAGGTCTGACTCAGAGAGTTTTCTGTTCTGAATGATGAAATGCTGTTGGTTTAGTGGTGACATAGCTGTAGTTAGTTTGTAGCAGTAGTAGAGTTTCGAATCATTTTAAAATATAAGCGCACTTTAATTTGAAATATCTTTAAAAATTGGATTGTTTCGCATGCCATCGTGTTTGGTGGGGCAATCAGGGCATTTTGGGGGGCATTGCACCCCCATGCCCATGCCTAGATCCGCCCCTGTGTGGGGGGGTGCATATGGGAGCATTTTGGTCCTGGGAGGTGTCTGCCTCTCTGCTGTGTGACAGCTAGATATGGGGGTGGTGGTGCATTGGGGCATTTTTTGGCGAGGGTGCATTGGGCTCAGTGGGGCTCAGGGATGTGGTTCTGTGTGTGTGTGTGTGTGTGTGTGTGGGTGTGGGTGTCGGGGGAGGGGAGGGGGTGGGGGGTTCCCAGCGAGGAAGAGAGAGCCGTTAGGTGAGATTAAGTCACTCAGCGTAACTAATGGCCTGCTACTCTGCACTGACACACGCCATTACCCTGCATTTACCACACATGCACGCACGCACGCCATGCACTCACACTCATACACAAACACCTAGTACTTGCTGTGGACGTGTGTGTGTGTGTGTGTGTGTGTGTGTGCGCCCGCACGTGCACGCTGGCAGGAGATGGTACAGTAGGTGGTACAGTATGAATAATGTCAGATTTTTGCGTGCGGTGCGTATTGTACATGTCTGTGTGTGTGTGTCTTTGTGGTCATCTGTGTGTGCATGCGTGCGTGATTGTTCATGAGCTGGATGGGTGGGCTCAGCGAGGTAAAAAGCAGACTTTATTGGATAATTACCAGGAACCGAGCCGCTCTCATTTACTCTCTCTCTCTAGCTCTCTCCCTCTCTCTCTCTCTCTCTCTCTCTCTCTCTCTCTCCCTCTCTCTCCCCATCCCCTCCCCTGGTGGCCTCCCATACAGACAGAACACTAGCAGGGGGATAAAAGAGGCGTTGAGGGGAGACGACACCCCCGACCACAGCCTGCCCTCTTTAACTTCCTCCATTGAGCATGACTTCCTGTGTTGAAAGGAACCACCTCACTGTCCGGCACCACGCACACTGTGCTAGCACCGGCCCCCTGCTGCTCCCCAGTCCTCACAACGTTACACATATATACACTATATACACTATATATACTATATACAGTATGTGTGTGCAGTGATGGAGTGGTGGAAAAGGTGCTGAATTGTTTTACTTTAACCGTCACTTCGTCAGCATTTCTTTTAATAATGGAAGCTAGCTGCCACCAGTGTTTACACATGTGGAATATTTTAAAGAGACAAGTTTCCAAATGAAAAGGGACATGTTATATCAGCGCACAGGATGTGGTAGATGCATTGTCTGTTTACCTCTGAGTGAGATAGCAGCCTCCATAAAGTCACAATTGTATGTAAGTGATCTGGGTTGTGGAATATACGTTGTTTTGACCAAAAATGGTATCTGGCATAAGGATTAGGGGATACAGGTGATTGAAAGAAATTGGATAGAATGGATGGATGTCTATGGGCGCGATGCGATGTTAATGACAAGAACAGCTAGCAAGATGAAACTAGCGATACTAATGGTGAGTAGCATTGGATCAATCAATCAATTAATTGATTGATTTAAGTCAATGGCGGTTTAGGTGTTAAGTTCCAATACTGCAATTTGACTTTGTTGCAATTAAATGTACGGAATTGAAAATGCAAAAAAACTAAAAGTACAAAAGTATCAGCATCAAAATGTACTTAAAGTACTAAAAGTAAAAGTATTCATATTGCAGAATCTCCCATTTCAAGTTCAACATTTGTCAGTATGTGGTTAATTAATTCATGATTAATAAAATCGCCAAAAGTAACCAGCAACTAAAGTTTTCAAATAATTGTTGTCACATTTGTAGCTCTGAGATGTAGTGGAGTAAAAGTACTGGAAACTGGAAATAGTAAGTAATTTTCCTATTTCCTCAAAAATGTTCTTTCCACAGCTGTGTGTGTTTAGGCTATACATTAGGGTAAGTAATAATACGCATATGCATTGTGAACCGTTTGGTACGAGGCTTTCGGTTTGAAACATGCTATACAGACCCAAACGATGTACACAATAATTCGGCATCAAACTACGCGTTCTGCACTCAACATGGCAGACCAATCAACATCAGGCCAGTTGGAATGTTCTGTCTGCCCCCCCCCCCCAGAATAAACAGTGCTTCAGTCATAGACACAGACACGCTGAGAGCCGTTCCACAGTAATAATGCCATAGATGGTGAGACCAGAAACAGAACTTCAGCAGGTCTGCTGTTTGTTCCCATGGAGTCAATTACCAGGATCATGGTGCAGGGGCATTTTTGCCATTAGGCAGACTATAGGCAGTTGCCTGGGGCACCATTAGGGTAGACGGGTACATTGGTGTTTTGTCTTTGTGTTTTCTCTGCAACAGTTGGTTGCAGACATCAACCCCTGCATAAATTGATTAGTTACTATTGAACATAATGGGAGCGAACATAGTTTTTCTGCTAATCTGTCAAAAAGTTATAGGTATTTTGTCTGCATCCATCGCATAGACGCTACCTACAGCTTGCCCCGTTTCCGTTTCTTAGTAGCACAGAATGTGATGATTTTATTGGCCGATGTATCATAAGAGCACTCCTCACTTCACTGCGTGTATGATTGTTTTTTTATGGTCCTAGAAGACACGCACCCCAGAAGATGGGTCAGATATTGCTCCATAGTTTGTTCATATATAACTCATGGGTTTGTGCTCAGGAGACAGAAGGTGCATCTGCTTTGTGTTGTGAGGATGACAGCATGTTGTAAATCTCTGGAGGAGGATAGATGAAGGAATGTGAATCACTGTACATTAGCTCACAGCTCGTAAAGAGAAAAAAAAAACGAGAAAAGAAAAGAAAAAGAAAACGGGGCTGACTGACCTGTCCATCCAGGTGGGCCAGCACATGAGAGAGAGAGAGGCAAAAGAGGAATGCAGAAAGAAAGGTGAGCGTATGAAAAATAAAGCTGGAAAGAAAGATAGGCAAAGTAGAGAAAGTGGTTTTGATACCAGTGCCCACTATTTTTATTCTGCATTTGAGCCACAGACCACCATTTAGGGACATTTTTCGCCCACAGACCCCCAAACTAAAGACTTCTTTTGCTTTTGTCTAGATTTGGGAAACAAAACAATAAGCAAATGTACAGATCAAAATGACCATTAATCATCTGGTTGTGTAGACTTAATTCAGATGGTGAATATATTAACTCTTGAGACCGTAAAAGTATAGACCCGCAAGGGTCCATTTGGTTTCATTTTTACGCTCTCAAGAGTTACATCTCGTTAACCAACTTTTCATCTGGTTAACCAACTTAGCTGGGGACCACCCTGAACCTAGCTGGTCCCCAGACCACTGGTTGAAAACCACTGAAGTAGAAGAATAAATTAGATAGAGAGAGAGAATGAATGGCGGCAGAAAAAATGTTTAAGGAAAACAAAATGGAGCCCAAATTTGAAAGAAAAGCACAGGACAATAGAGAAGAGAGTTTGGGAGGGCAGTGGTGTTATGTTGGCAGTGACGCAGTGTGTTATCGGTGGGGCGACACAACCACCCCGGTTCCAGCCATGCTTTTCTGTCAAACCACCGTCCCCGCAGACACGGACGCCGCACAGCCGCCAAACCGAACAGTCGCACTGAGTTGAGCCCCTAACTGGCTCTGTCTGTGAGGAAGGCCTGGCCCCCACCCCCCCGACGGGGCCAAGGAAACTCACGGTACGAGCGGGGGCTGGGGGGAAAAAATGGCGTTTTCTTAAACGTTTTGTATCGGAGCGAGCACAAAAGACTTCCTGATTGGAAGTGAGTGTGGGTGGCGGCTGTTTGGAGCTGTGAGTTGAAAGGGGTTCTGAGGCTGCGCTTATTGCATTGCATCATGTTAGGAGGAAGACCTGCACCGCGTTATGAGAGAGAGACACAACACAGGGCGCGTATGGAAATTATACTTCCAGAATTGTGATATACAAAATGGCTTTCATGTGTTGCGGTTCCCTCTTGATTGGAAACTGCAGGGACGTATACTGTAACCATTATGAAAACCTATAGCATCTCTGTTTTCTGGCCGTGTACGTTTGGCAAACATTTTGTGAAAGGTTTGGCCATTATGTGTTTACATTTTTTCCTATGGCGGAAGTGCTTTACCCAATAGCATGGAATTGTTCTGAAAAGGCTATTGTGGTTAGCTAGTTGGTTGATATGATTCTGGACTGTATGTTGATAAGATTCCTTGATTTGCGTTGGTTTCATTGCTTTATATCAGGGGTTTTCTACATTTTTGATACCAGGGCCGACTATTTATTCAGCATTTTAGCCGCGGGCCACTATTTGATGACATTTTAGCCCCACAGACCCCAAAACTAAAGATTTCTTTCCCAGGCTGGATTTTGGAGAAAACAAAACAGTCAAACGTACAGATCAAAAATGACCATTAATCTTCTACATTCTCTAGTTGTGTAGACCTGGGCTAATTCACATGATGAATATTTTAACTCTTGAGAGTGTAAAATCTATGCTCTCAAAGAGTTACACCTGGTTAACCAAATTTCCATCATTTAGCTGGGGGACCACCTGGAACCAGGACCACTGATGGTCCCCGGACCACTAGTTGAAAACCACTGTTTTATATGTTCCTATCTCAGCGATCTCACCTTCTTCAACTTTTTACTGCAGTGTGTGACTTTGTGTGATTGTATGATTTGTCTGAAGTTCGTCTCCTTTTGTTCCCGGTTAAATCAAAGTTAAATCAAAACAAAAATCCAATCCAATCCCAGGCCCTGGAAGGAGATATACCACGAAGAGCCTGTTCTGTTGGAAGGGATTCCCTCAGGTCTTTGCTGTCTTGCTGGCGAGCAACTCCTCTCCGCTTCTTCTTCTTCTTCTCAGCATGAAATGAGTTGTTAACTTTTGATCCGTCTTGCTTGAGACTTGTATCAAAAGATTGGCAGTTATATCAAAACATCAAGGACTTGGAAGGATGAAAATGAGGCTGTTAAAAATGTCTACCTCCCGGGATAACAGAACCTGAATTAGCAATAAGCAATACATTAATAAATAGGGGCAGAGGGGGGTGTATTTGGGGGGTATTTTGTGGAGTTAAGAGTGTGTCATGGCTCTGGTTCCGTATGCCCTCTCAGTGCTCATACATTTATTCAGTAGCTCACGGACAAAAGTCGAGGTCACACCGGCGGGACGCAAATTGTTTTGTGCCGAAACCTCGACCGACGCAGTGGATGGATACACATATGAGTGAGGAGGACATTCCTCAAATGACATTGTGCGGATGGACGTCGCTGGTGGAGAACAATCAAGGAGAAAGATGGGAGGAGAAATTGACACCTGGGAGGGAGAATAACCACACAAAAGCTAATCCTGCATAAAAGGAGCAGAACATTACTTTCATTTCAATTGCTCCCATTACGCCTGGTGCCTTTTGGAATCAGGTACCCATTAGCATTTCCCTGAGCACAGAGCCCGCCCCCACGCAGCCATGCAGGAGCAAAATGGTATTTCAACGTACAGGATTCATTATTGTTACCGGTGCATCTCATTATGCAAGGATGGGAGATTAAAATGCCTGGTTTTGGGCTACAGCCATGACGAATAATATCACAAAAATTGAATAAAACAGCAATAGGAATGGCAGTAAAGATTGCAGAAAAAATACAATACTGTACATATAGTAATAGACACCGGGTGTCAGGTCCGTGTATGTGTGTGGGATTGTTTAAAACTCCACAGATTGCAAATATCCACCAGGCTGTACTCAGGGCTATGTAATGTCGGTTGTGCATTCAATACACAACCGACATTACAAAACACTGTATTGTATATCTATTTGGTAGTATATTAGGGGGCAACTGGCTCAGGATGTAGAGCAGGTCCTCCAATGATCTATGTGTCGGTGGTTCGAATCCCAGCTACGCCTGTCTTCATGTCGAAGTGTCCTTGGGCAAGACAACTTGCTCCTGATGTGCCGGTTGTGCCTTGCATTGTTTCCACTGCCATCATGTATGAATGTGTGTATAAATGGGTCAATGTAATGCACAATGTAAAGCACCTTGGTACAGTAAATGTAAATTTATGGTATGCTATGATATAGCTGCATAAATAGCAACATATGCATGGTATTGCTTATGTTGATACTGCACATCTTTATTAGGAGCAGAATAAGAATTTTCACAAACCACCAATTTTCACTGGCTCATAAAAAATGTCCATATGGGGCCAAAGTTCATTCAGTCATTTCCAGGTATTTTGATCAAAGATCGTGAGAGGAGTAGGATTTTAACCTTTTTTTAAATATATAATTCAATATGATGGGTCATCTAAAGGTCAGGGGTCAAAAGTCAGAATATAAGGTGATTGGCATAAGGAGATGCATAAGTGAATAAAAGGTTGCATTGCAAACAGTCAAACTGTTCATTAGTGTTCAAAGTTTGCATTTTCAGTTGAGTGCTATAGCTCTACCAGTTGAATGATGACTAATATCACCAATATCACCCTCCCTGCCCGGCTTCACTCCTGTGAACATGATTTGCTGAAGTATACTATCAGACTTAATGCTGTCAGCCACTGAACAGAGCCCACAGAGCTTATTTAGTGGCAACATAAATGCAACTGTTTGCAGTAGTGTATATTATCACACACTAATACTAGTCTGCAATGTTTTTTTATTATCCACAGCATGATCGAGTACCAGGAGGCACCGCGGATTGCTTTATTAACGGAGGAGAACGGAATTGAAGTCGGAAGTTCTATCGTATATATGAAACCACAAGCAGGGTAAGTGCTTAATTTATACTCCATCATACCACGCTGTTACAACGGTGTTGTGCAGACGCATTTGTGTGTGTGTGTGTGTGTGTGTGTGTGTGTGTGTGTGTGTGTGTGTGTGTGTGTGTGTGTGTGGTGTGTGTGTGTGTGTGTGTGTGTGTGTGTGTGTGTGTGTGTGTGTGTGTGGTGTGTGTGTGTGTGTGTGTGTGTGTGTGTGTGGTCTTATTCCACTGTTGGGTATAATGCATTTGCAAAAATATTAAATTACATAGTCATTGACATTTACATAGGCCTATTGGCAGATTGAGCACTGACTGCCCCAGTAGTTTGTGAGATTAGCTGCTAACATGGAGCCAGCCAGGCATGCATTCAAGCTCTCTCTCTCTCTCTCTCTCTCTCTCTCTCTCTCTCTCTCTCTCTCTCTCTCTCTCTCTCTCTCTCTCTCTCTCTCTCTCTCTCTCTCTCTCTCTCTCTCTCTCTCTCTCTCTCTCTCTCTCTCTCTCAGAGAACAGCTATAGTTACAAAGTGCAGAGAAAGGCAATACATTGTTACATACTGTATATTTGACAATGCTTGTCAAACACAGCAGTCCTCCAAATTGAGTGGCTATCCATAATGGCAGTTGCTAAGCAGTACCATGCTTGTCCCTCCTTGTTTCGAAACAAGATGTCTACCTCTGTAGCATAGCTGTGAGATGGTCGGCTCTTGCTGTTGATGTTTGCAGCAGTATGGTTAGAGATGCTTCCTCCAGGCCGAAGGTACAGCTGACTTTGAGAATGAACATCTGTGTCGTTTTCATTTACAACAAAGACATCAGATATCTTTAGATATCGAATCCACTATTCTGTCATGTATACTTATCCAGGGGCCCCTGTATGTATGGCAACCATTTAAGATGTGATAACTGGTTTCAGCTATTTGTTCATGGCCATATTGAATACAGTAAGAAGCACCCTTGATGTACCTTGAAATACTATTGTATAATGTCATAATCCTGTGTATGTGTGTGTTTAGGGCAGTCGATTGATTGTTTCACTAAATGAGTCACTAAGATAATGTTTTGTGTAAGGTGTGTATGGTCCTGTGCTAATAATTGTGGCAATTGCAACAGACACGAGGCAGATAGTGTCCGTTGTTCATAAGCCTGTATAGCTTACAGTAGAGGTAGCCATTTTGCTCTCACCTGTGTGCCTTTACTGTGACGTTTTTCATGACACATTGCTGCCCCCAATCTGTGTGTTGTTCACTTCTAGCCTGCTGGGACAATGACCTGCCTCACAATAACCACAGATTGTAGATCATTTTAGCTTGATTACACCCGTAACCCAGCAACCGAGCTTGGGCTTGCTTCTATCAATCACAAGTACAGTACATATAAGAAATTCTAAATGTGAGTTTAGAATGCAATGTTCATGACAAAACGCCTTCTCTCGTTAAAGCCTTGATTTTATACTAGTAGAAATGTTTGTAATATAATGTGTAAATTAGGCAGAAGGAAATGCAAAGTGTAATGCCTTAATACACACATAGCGTTTTCTGATCTAGGCACAAACATTGTCTACATGCAGATCCATCCACCCATGGGTACTGTACCTACTGCCTGCCTGCCTGCAGTGTTTGTGAGATGAGTGTTTAGTGTAGGTTTAGTTATCTTGAGTGATGTCCAGACGTGATGCCAGATCTAATCTCTTCTACTGTCTGTTGGCACCTTCCCAGCTGACGAATGAGATGCCTTTTCAGCTGTGTGTGTGCATCTGCATGCGCGCACGCACATGCCATAAAAGTGGTAGAGTGAACACAACTGAAAGAGAGGGAGGAGGATGATAATATATTACTTTATTCTCCGGAGACACTTGTCTGTCTATTTACTCAAGCCTGTTTACCAGGGAGAGAGAGAGAGAGAGATGCATGATCAGCTTAGGGTCTCAGATATTGTATATGATCACCAGATTCTATGCATTAATGATTTATTCAGACCTTTACAAACGGATCCAAATGGACCCGCTAGGGTCCATTCGGTTCATTTGTACACTCTCAGGAAAATTTGTAAAATGGGTGGAATTCCTCTTTAATGACCTTCATTGCCTGGAAACAAGTGTAATTGGAAACAAAAGAACTGTCATTACTGTAATCCCAAAAATAAAATTAAAAGGGAACTTACACAGCCTGTACACTGTGCATACTGAACACGAACATGTTGTGCATGCACGTACACGCACATAAACACACCCCCTCCCCTTTAAAAAAAATACTCATAGTCAGGCACACATTCCAGGGGCTGCGGTCGTTCATCACAGAGCAGCCTCACAATGTGGGAGTTTACATTGATTACACACAGAGATGATTAGTGTACACATTGTGTGGAAACATCACGTCCTGTATTTCACAAACACTCGCATCAGATCAGATCCTGGCGTCCGTGGAGAATTAGCACACCATAGTGAGAGACAGGCAGATGCAAGAGGAGTAGAGAAGCATGAGGTCTCTGGGAGGACATGAGGACAGCTGCGTGCTGAGTTTCAGAATTCTCGTGGCCAGCGAATCCTCCTTCTCATCGCCATCATCATCATCCTTGTCATCGTCATCATTATCATCATCGCCGCAATTGGATCCAGCTTTTTCGCGAAGTTCGTCACACGATAAATTCCCATTGGCGATGAATGGACTATTTTACATCATAGCGTCTATTTTGCTCCATGATGATTTACGATGATGCAAGCGCCCCTCACTTCATACAAGTGTGATTCCATGGTTCCATGTGGTCCTCAGGCTAAATAATGGAATGTCGGTTAACCAGATGTAACTCTTAAAAATGAAATCAAATGGACCCCTGTGGGTCCATTTGATTTCATGGTTACACTCTCAAGAGTTAAAATATTCATTATCTGAATTAGCCCAAGTCTACGCAACTAAAGACTGTAGGAGAGCAATGCTCATTTTGATCTCTGTGACTTGTTTTGTTTCACAAATCCAGCCTAGAATTCTGGTCAAAAGCAATATGAATCTTTAGTTTAGGGATCTGTGGGGCTAAAATGACTGAATAACTAGTGGGCCCTGGTGTCTAATAGGTTGAAAACCACTGTTATAGGGTACACACAAAGCTGGGCATAGGATCAAATATAAACACAAGTGAAGGCTGCTATTTGGGTCTGACATTGGGTCAGATGGGTTGGCTGCATAAAATGATACCAAATGGATTCTTGGTGCATTTGGTATCATTTTACGCTCTCTTAAATTATATTTAAATATCTGGATTACTAATTTGTCAAGAATCTACACATTTTAAAAATGTGTGTAAAAATGTTTTTCCAGTTTATCTCTCCTAAATTGTGGACACAAACTTGAAAATCCTTAGTTTTGGGTCAACATCAAATGGTGATCCGAGGCTCAAATGCAGAATAAATAGTGGGCCTTGGTATGAACAAGGTTGAAAACCACTGAATTAGAGCGTGGTTGGTTTTGTTTTCAGTGGAAAAAAATAGATGAATGAGGCTTCAGCCGTATGAAGAGGTTTCATCATTGCCAACTACGTAAAGGAGGAATTTGGTATGGCGTTCATTTGTGAGTGCGTGTGTAAAGACCTTCACACATCAAAAGGTACCTGACCGAATGTCAAAAATGTGACGGGTTTGGGTGTGAGAATGCCACTACGTATTATCCCTGCTGAGAAACAGCGATAAGCCTGTGTGTGTGTGTGTGTGTGTGTGTGTGTGTGTGTGTGTGTGTGTGTGTGTGTGTGTGTGTGTGTGTGTGTGTGTGCAGGAGCTTGTTAGCTTGTGGCTGTCAGATCCTAGCTCCTCTGCCGTCCTCGAACAAAAGGACTGGGGAAAAAATGAAAAATAAAAGTGAATCCTTGAAACTTCACAGCCTTCGCTTCGGTACAGGAAGCAATTTTACTTCGTCTTTTTTGTACTCTTTCAGTCGAGAGTAAAAACAAAACAAAAAAAAAATGTGCTGGCACTGAGCCAACGTTAACAGAGACTCAATAATGACACCCCCTTTCCCCCCCGCCGTCTCAACCCAGATTTTAATCGTTTCTGTACCTCCCCTCCAACCCGCTTCTTTAAGGAAAGCTGTTATGGTAAAGCTGAGAACTCTGCCTCAATAATGAGGCTGTTTTGTAAAAGGTTGGTCTTGTTGATTTTGCTGATTTTGCTGTCTCACTGAGCGGACCGTTATATACCTCCCCGAGTTTGTTTCATGTTTATTTTTTGTATCATCCAATTAGCCGTAATAACCTGCCCGGATCTAATGGGGTGAAACGCTACATCAAGCCGGTGTTATGCTGGACCAGACTCCGCTCCAAGGGAGGTCTTGGTCAAAGCCATAACTTGAAGCATTGTTCCGTGAGTGGTCAGGGCTGACCGACAGAACCACATTATAGAACACTGCTGGTGGTGGACGGCAAGCCGTTTTAGTGTTTTAATAGCTAGATTCTTGGATATTCCTTCCAGATGTCTGTAATTCAGTTTTTTTTCCTGGTCAAAATTAACATTTCAGATATCCACAATGACATTTAGATATCAACAGTGACATTGTTCCTAGTGTATATCTAAAATCAGTGGCATTTCTAAGTAATTTGGAGCCCTAGGCAAGATTTTCCCTGGAGCCCCCCTTACCAAATGGACCCTTACGGGTCCATTTGGTAAGGGGGGACTCCAGGGAAAATATCCTGTATTGAGGACTAACGGGCGCCCCCCTCCCCTCATGGCGCCTAGTCTGCCTAATGGCAAAAACGCCCCTATCTAAAATTGCCATTTCAGATATCTGTAATGCTGTTTTTTCTTCATTGAACGACCTTCCTGTCGGTAATATACCGGAGTGTTTTAGATATCAAGACCACTGGTGGTCTGGGAACAAAACACACAACAACCGGTACATCCTCCCTCTCATTCCTTCTCTCTCTCTCTCTCTGTCTCTCGCTTTCACTTTCCCAAGGGGTTTCCCATCCTGGTGTACCAATGCCAGACCCAGGAAAACCATATTGTGGACATTGTCATTTAGTTTAGGTGTTTTTATGTGAGGGATACAGTAGGGATGATTGCAGGGAATTGTTTGAGTTGGTTGGAAACACATGTGGTTAGGGTGTGCGTTACTATGGAAAAAACAGGTTTTGTCATGACTACTCCTCCAGATAAGGAACCCGATGTTCATTACACAACCAGATTCAAATTTACTGTCACATCACACAATCGCAGGGCGTGAAATAGGTGGGTGTATTTTCATGTGTTTTTTTCTTAGTATTGTTGTTACAGGAAGAGTAGGAATAGAGGAAGAGAGAATGGAGAAGAAAGAAACAACGGGACGAGTCAAATCACAGGAAGGCACAGTCAAATCAAATATATACAAACACGGCGCATGATAAAACAAATAGCAACAGATAGATATCACTACAGAAGGCAGTCATGACTCTGAGGAAGATCACAAGAGCACAGCGTCGGCCTTTATTTACATTAGCACCTGCATGAAAAAGGCTGGAACTGTCCAAGCTGCTCCGGTGTCTACTCCTTCCTGCACACATGCCTTTCGTGCAAGTGGAAAACATATCCAGCATATGTTGTTGCTTTCAAGCATAAATCGTGTGCATATGTCAATGTTGTATGGTGTTTTTTTTATTATTATTTAAAAAAGTAAAGTAGCCTTGCCAGGCCATGATGTCAGAAGGCCCGGCTGAGCCATAGGCCCATGTAGGTCAGGAGCCTATCTGTTTCTGTAGTGTGAGGCGGCTTGATGTACAAGTACACCCCCTGGACATGAGGTTAGTATGTCGCAGGGACTTACCCCCAATCCTTGATGCTGAGTGCCAAGCAGGGAGGCATTGGGTCCCATTTTTATAGTCTTTGGTGTGTCCCGGCCGGGAATCGTCCCCCGACCTTCCAGTCTCAGGGCGGACACTCTAACCACAAGGCCACTGAGCTGGTTTTTATTATTATTATCCATCTATAATTGCACAAAATCTCTGTTTGTGTGTAATCCACGTAACTTGAGAACCGTTCGCCCCACCATCTTAAAAAACGGCTGGCACGTTCCACTCCCCACAAATTGTGTTCTGACATCATTCTGACAACTGCATAGAATCCAGCTATCTGTGCATCTCATGTGCCGGGCGCTGCTGTGATAGAAGTACTGTATATATCTATCTATATATATATATATATATATATATATATATATATATATATATATATATATATATATATATATATATATATATATATATATATTATACCTCGACATGATAATTGTATCATCCTGACAAATTAAATGCCTTCATGCTGAGCCTAGTTTCCGTGGCAACACTCTTATACTTTATCTAACTTTCCATTACATTCAGTGATTTGGGTGATCAGGGAAAAAAACTGGGAAACTCCCTATATGGTCGGCACACTCGATAGTAGAGAGGATTATCATAAAAACATACAGTAGATTAATGAAAAACACCCAATCTTTTTTTTGGTGACTGATATTGTCCTCATAATATGCGAGGGGTGGTGGATTTTCATTTACTGTTTTCATTTATTTTTAAAATATTCTTTTGGAAAATGTAGCCATGTCTGCTCCACACAAGTGAGCAAGACAGAATTAAACAATATTCTAAAAAATAAATGAAATTAGTAAAAGAAAAAGCCCCCTCACATCACATATTAGGAGAATGATATCATCCCCAGAAAAATGATTGGGTGTTTTTTAATAATCTCAGTCACCAGAAAAATTGGGTGTTTTTGATTAAAATTGGGTTTTAAGTTATAATGGGTTTGTATAGAAGAGGAGCAGGACAGCTAAAATGAACATCAAGTATCTAAATACTGAATCAACCAACTTATAAAATTTCTGGGTTGTCAAATGAGCCCGAGATGAGACGATGAGACCTTTTTTGTACGTGAAAGTGAAATATCACTTTAACTGCATATAATGATTTGTATCTTGAGTGATCAGACACATACTAAACTTTACGTAGGCGCTTGTCCTACTAATGATGACTCAATCAGACAAACTGCAACACTTCTCTTTTCTGTTTGTCAATGTCTTGACCTCTGACTTCCCAGTAGCAAAATTACCAGAATTGTCAAATATTTGTCATCACCACGATCTTTGGTGCATTGTTCTGTAGAACAAAGAAAATAATAATCTTCACATCGCAACGTGCAATACCTTCATGGACCACCTGTTGAAAAGCAGTGGTGTGTCCAGTATAGCAAGGCTATATAAAACAGTAAAAGTCTGTCTATCTTGAGTTATCTATCTCAGCCTTCCTACCGTGCCCCGCCCAAGTCATTACATTTACTGTACTCATGAGTAACACCCGGTCTGCACAGAACACACATAGTTACATTAGTCAACAGTAAACCCATAAAGCCGCTACCGTAGGCTAAGATGTTTATGGACTTGAATCGAATCCATTATTTTGAGTTGGGAGATGTTTTGCTTTGTCTGAAGGGAGACCGAAATTCTAAAGGGGGGGGGGGTGCGTTTTTTCTTAATTTATGTTTTGGTTGATGTTTGCTTGTGCAAAGTGCCGGTTGCTATGCGCTCCCGGCTCGTTGCTGAGTAATTTGCAGCCCTGGTTTCCAATCAGGTTCCATCGCCTTCCCTTCTGTCGCCGTTGAAGCTCTCCCATATTGCAGCTCAGTCGGCTACGAGGCAGATTTTTAATTTCATACTCTTGCATATGCTCCACTCCACTCTGTGTGCTAACATTAGCGTCTCCCCGTCCTGTCTAAAATGGCCGACCAATGATGAATCACCAGTCAATTAGCCCCAGGAAACAGATGGGGAAGGCGTTCTCATCTGTCGCCACTTAAGAGAAAGTGAGTTTGGAGTAAAGTGTTTCTTTTAAAAAGAATGGATAATTGGTCTGATGAAAGGAAATAGGGGAAAAAAATCTGTTTCTCCCACCAGTGGGAATATAAATGATGAGCTTTAAAAGTAGGAAGAGAAGTGAGACTCTGACAAGTCCGAGATTTCTTTGTGAACTGGTGCTATTCGAGTTTAATTAATCTCTCCCCCTGGCTGACCTGATGAGGCGCACCACCGAGAAAAACATTTTAAATGGAATGTTAACACTTCTGTTTTTCACAGAATCGTGTGAGATGTTATTCCCACAGTTTGACAATGAAGCGAGATAGGGTCCAGCAGTCGAGCTTTCAGCATGCAGATTTCAGTCTTAATGTGGTCAGTCTTTGGCGTCAGTTGCTTGACCTTTGCATCCATATTGGGCCATGTTTCAGCCTGCGTGCCACCAATTACTTTCTCTATATAGACTGGGATAGGCTTGACTCTGAAGTACTCTGTTTGGTGCATTGTGCATTTATATAACGCCTTCATACAAGCCGCTTTAAATTAAATACATAGTAGATTTACCCATTCACACACCAATGGTGGCAGAAACCATACCAGGTACTGACCACAGTGACCAGCACATCAGGAGCACTTTGGTCTTAAGTGTCTTGCTCAGGAATACATACACTAACTGTTTTTCCACTCATTATTTCAAAAGACCATAGCTAATTTATTACATTTCAAAGTGTTGTGTGATGGTCGAATATCAATCTCTCATTTGCTGTACAGAATATGTGAGTCGGTATATGAAACGCGATCAAGCAAACGGGAAATCATCAATAAACCACGCTCATGGTGAGAAACTGAATCATCAGCAGCAATGTGTCACAAGCCAAATAACATCTTTGACTGTAGACAATTTACCTAAACACAACATACACAAGGAAGTGGCAGCAGGCAATGGCTTCTGCTGTTTAAATGAAGTCTTATGCAAATCACTCACATTGTAGGACTTTGGATGAAGGCAGCACAGCAGATGAACAATTTCCCAAATTCGACAGGTTAAAGACAGCTACTTTAACCGTCAAAATAGCTAAAATATCTCAGTGTGAAGCATTGTGAGATTGTACATCTCTTTTATGTCCAGCAAAGTGGAGCATTACGAGATTACATCAAATGTTGACCTAAATGGAGATACATGGTTCCTGCCAGACAGCTCAGCTCTGATATGAGATATAAAGTAATAAAACAGGACCTAGCAGAAAGCCTGTGGCTCTGACTCAGCGGTCAGCAGATAATAACTGCCCTAAAAGTGGAAAATGTGGTTATTACAGTAATCAGGGCTGGCATAAACAGGCATAACACAAATAATTTAACAATACAATTTAACATGAACAAATTTCATGCTAAAAGGCTCCATAATCACACACAGAGGCTTAAAGCAGGTGAGCATGGTATTAATGGTTGCAAGTATAGCACAATTAGCCCCCTTCAGTGTCCACATAGTTGTGTTTTTGTTTGATTTTTCATATTATTTTCCTGCAGTCTTTTATTTTCTGGTCCATCATTCAAGGTTCAATATTCCTGTGTTGTTACATCTAGTGCTGCATGGGTACATAAGGGTGCAATTATTTTGTTCTGGTTCGCTGCAGCATTAATAATAATAGTATGATATAATTGGAAAATCTACATGCGTCCATCTGTAATTCCAAACATTGGCAAAGAGACCGAGGTATTGGCTATACAACTAGAGAATGTAGAAGATGAATGGTCATTTTTGGTCTGTATGTTTGCCTGTTTTGTTTACCTCGAAATCCAGCCTGGAATTGTGAACAAACGCAAAATAAATCTTTAGTTTCAGGGTCTGTGGTGCTAAAATGTCCTCAAATGGTGGTCCATGGCTCGAATTCTGAATAAATAGTGGGCCCTGGTATCAAAAAAATTGAAAACCACTAATATATGGAGATCAGGTTATCTAGAGCTGCCTAAAGTAGTACTTGCATGATTTCCATCCACCAGCTGTTTATAAACGATGAAGACATGCCTACTCTTTAGGCATTTTCCTGACACCTTTTGACGCCTACACCCTAACCTTTGGGACGGAACCGACCTCAAGCTAGGCATGTGAATTGCTTTTGAAAAAGTAACAGATCTATAAGCTTGTGGAACGCTTGTGGATTTGCTGGCATCTTTTGATACCTTTGTGTGATGCTCTGTTATGTTCCAAGTATGGGCCAGTCTTCCCCTACACCGACTTTGGTGTGAACTATAACGCTTGAATAGAAAACGATTCAGCTATTCACCCTTGGCTCTCCCTGCATGCTGTGCCACTGGCTTTTAGACACACATGACATGCGTGCAGCATACACACACTTGCATGTGAAGGCACCCACACACACACACACACACACACACACACAGAGAAGCACAAACACCTTGATATTACCGAGTGCTCCAGGAACGCTGCCTTCCAATCTCATTTCTCCAGCTGCAGTGACCTGTGAAATAGTGGCAGACACCGTGTGGTCCTCGGCGCTATATGTAAAAGGTGCGCGGTGCCTCGCTCTGCCTCCGGTATTAACCCCCCTGGACCTCTCCCTCTAATACCACGCTGCCTGGCTGTGCCTGCAAAGGCTGCATGGCAGCGAGGCCACTGCCAGCGACGGCTTCTGTGAAGGTGAGGGAGCCGCTTTATGTGCACACTTCCAAGTTGGAGTTTGAGTGTGATTTATTGTAAAGTAAAGATTGTGTGTGTGTGTGTGTGTGTGTGTGTGTGTGTGTGTGTGTGTGTGTGTGTGTGTGTGTGTGTGTGTGTGTGTGTGTGTGTGTGTGTGTGTGTGTGTGTGTGTGTGTGTGTGCCCGAATACGTGCGACACGTGTGTACATCAGTGAAATTCCCAGTTATATTTTTTTCCGAGTGATGAAATGGTGTATCGAGCAGCACATAATCCTCTTCGGGTGAGGTGGAATTCTTGCTAAGAACTAACATCCTTGTTAGTCCATGTTATCGCTATAACTACAAAAACAGCCTGCCGCAAGGGCGGATCTAGGCATGGGGGGCAATGCCCCCCTAAATAGGGAGGCATTGCCCAGTCTGCCCCCTCAAACACGATGCCATGCACCCAAGATATATCAAATTAAAGTGCTTTTATTTAAAATGATTTGAATCACTACTACTGCTACTAACTACAATTTTGGCACCACTAAACCAACAGCATTTCATCATTGAAAACAGAAAACTCTCTGAGTTAGACCTTTAACTTTTTGCATGCTGCGTGTCTGTTGCAACTTCAACGACAACTGATGATATTATTGATGCTTTACTTGACTAATAAACGTCCTGTAACCGAAAATGGTACTGTATGGGTGCGACTTCATCGCCCATGGCGCGAGGCCGCACCCATACTGTTTTCTCTAGACCCTCCAACATGCTCTCTTGCCCCCCCAAATGGGACATGTTACATCCGCCCCTGGTCTGCTGTCTCTGTCTGTCTGCCTGTCTGTCTGCCTGCCTGTCTGCCTGCCTGTCTGTCTGTCTGTCTGTCTGTCTGTCTGTCTGTCTGTCTGTCTGTCTGTCTGTCTGTCTGTCTGTCTGTCTGTCTGTCCGTCCGTCCGCCCCCCCCCCCCCCCCTCTCTCTCTCTCTCTCTCTCTCTCTCTCTCTCTCTCTCTCTCTCTCTGATGTTCTTTAGTGAAGCGGTATACAGAATCTCACCTGTCACTGTGCTAAATGCTTTCTCCCCCTGATAAAGGGATTAAAGCATGAGGGAGACGGCTGGAGAGATGCTCTGATGTCAAACAACATGAGCTACATCAGGCCTTCACACCTTGCCAACCGTCACAGCGGGTGATAGACACTCCAGATCAGTGGTTTTCACCCCTTTTCATATCCAGCTCCATTATTTGCTCAGCATTTGAGCCACAGACCACCTTTTGATGAGATTTAGCCTCAGACTTTTCAAAAAAAGTACTTTCAAAAAGTACACAATATTTTGGAACAAACAAATAATTACAAAGAAGAAAAACAACAAAAAAGTTGTCAGACCATGTCATTTTCTCTATCTATGTAATGATCTGTTAAGCTTTGAAAATTCTGTTTGTACTTTTTGAAAAGTCTGAGGCAAATGTACAGGGAATTCAGTGACGGAACAGACGCAGTGACGTCACTGTGGAGCTCTATAGCTAACGCACATGTGAGTTGTTGCCTGTCTATATTGTTTGATGTTGGGTAATATGAATTAAATTGGCATTTTGCTAAATGTGTGCTTGAATTGCATCATGCAGCAATATTGTATGCTATAACCCGCATAAAGCATCAAATAGAGAGAGAGAGAGAGAGAGAGAGAGAGAGAGAGAGAGAGAGAGAGAGGGAGAGAGAGAGAGGGAGGGGGGAGATTGTCTTGAGGCTGTGTGTTTTGCATTCATGGGTTCTCTATCTACTTGAGTGGCGTCACAGTCCAAAGCTTTCATTTTAATCATGTTGCAATTATCACAAATACACCGTACAGAAAGTCCATTACTTCTTTCCCATAATGCAACAGTATACTGAAGCATCACACTGCAAATTATTTCTGTAGCAAAATGTGAGTGGTAAATGTAAAATACCATCACTTTGTGTTTTCAAAATTATATTGTATGTTTACAAGATGTTCTTGTCCAGTGGACTCCCCAGTTTATTATGCATTAGGGCCACAGATGTCCGTAACTCTGAGAGTCTGCAAGTGATAACAAATGGATCCTCACACTGCTTGGCTTGGTTCAATTTGAAGCAGCTCATAATGATTCCTTTGTACATTGTACCAAGACAACTGTGACACATATTACAATCACCTGTGGACATTTCGAAAACATGACTAACTAGAAAAAGTGCCCTTCTGGGCACAGGTCAGGTTGTGGCCTCTTGGTAAACAGGGTGCAATTTCTTCTTATGCTTTGAGTATGATTTGAGTATTATGTTCCAAAAACGTGTTTTGTAAAAATCTAACTATAATATCACTGTAATATAACTAGCTATTTCTCAGCCTAGTAGGAAAGTGTTGTTTTTTCACATAAATTGAATGTGTGTTCATGATTTAATGCCTTTTGTTCTAAACAGGCCATCTTGCGAACTTTGAAAGTCAATTATATGGAATGAAATATGGGATAGGTCCGTCTTGAGCACATGACTCTAGAGAGGGAAACGATTTGTGATTTTGTGACAGGATCTGGTTGAGTAATATGAATGAATGTGGCCTCCTGGTGACGCTATAAAAAGCTGAAGTGGAAAATACAGGTCAAAGGTTCGTCCTGGTCCTCTAGGGAGTCGGCATGCAACGTTTCATCCAGATCATTGCTTTTGTAGCCTAGGTGGAAATGCTGCCTCATGGTGGCGCTATAACAATCCATTCTAGAAAATTTGGGGAATTCATCGTATAGCAGACGCCATACAGCACTGTGACGAAAAGAGAGCGGAGCCAGATGGCAAAGCTCTCTGTATACCAAGCTATCTTTATCCCTACACTCAACTACTGTATGGTCATGAAGTGTGGGTCATGACTGAAAGAACAAGGTTGCGAAAACAAGTGAACAGGTAGTTGGCATCCCCCTCAGAGATAGGGTGAGAAGTTTGGTTATGTCGGAGAGACTCTGAGTGAGCTGCTGCTCCTTCGCCTGGAAATGAGCCAGCTTAGGTGGTTCGGGCATCTGGTTAGGATGGCTCTCGAGTGTCTCCCTAGGGAGGTTCTCGAGGCACGTTCCACAGAGACGCTGAGGCAGACCAAGGACCAGATGGAGGAATTACATCGACTCTCTGGTCTTGGATCGTCTCAGGATCCCCCAGAAGGAGGTCACTCGGGACAGGGAAGTCTGGAGCCATTTGGTGGAGCTGTTGCCCCCGCGACCTGTCATCGGATAAGCGGGTGAAGATGGAATGGAAAAAAAAACGTTGGCACCCGGGATTGTATGTGCAAAATTTGGCATTGACGGTGCCGAAGATTAGCTGTTAACAGAAGGACTGATCGATCGATGGATGGACAGACGGATGGAAAGTGCGAAACATACTCTTCACCATGCCTTGGACCTGGTGGAGACAACAACAAAAAACTCCCATATCTGCTACATGGGCGAAGTTCAACAATGTGCAAGAGCAGCAAGATGTGTGATCTGCTGTGATAAGAGAAGGATATCGAATGGGACACAACTACCCTAAAGAATAATCATTGTGTACTCTTGCATTGAGATCTTGGCATATAGAAATTGATTTATTGAAGATTCTTACTTTCAAGTGTTCATAATTGTTTGATTTGTTTTTTGGCAATGTAAATGCAGGTATTCTCATGCCAATAAAGGCCTTTGAAGTGAATTGAAATGGTGCTTGCTCCAACGTAGACCGTCAATCATCAGGGTTTCTCGCTCTACCCTGTAATGCTAATTAGAGTGAAGGGAAGCATTTCTTGGCTCAACCTTTATGGAAGGTCAAGCTCTACGCGGTGAGACACCAACACACCCAATAAAGTTATGGAGTCATAATAAAAAATAATTAATCTAAATGAGAGGAAATTAACGACGCCGTGGTTAAGTGCAGCCGTTTTCCTCTGTTCCATGAAGGTCAGCTGGTCGCCTCCGGCACTGGGCGCTGGGACAAGAGAGAGAGAGAAGGAGCTGGAAGATGAAAGAGAGTGACAGATGACTGGGAGAGAAAGATGTATGGATGGATTGAGGAGAGAGAAGTTCAGAAGAAACTGAAAGATGAAAAGAAACATTGAATCAAAAGGTGGTGCTGCAGGCCGGGCGGGCGACCAGCCCTTATTGATGTCCTTGGTCTTGCACAAACATGAAGTCAGAGCCGGCCCTGACCCATCTGGTGCCCTAGGCAAGGGTCTTACTGAACCCTACCCACCCGCATTGCACATTACAACCAATTACACCAGTCGTTTTCAACCTTTTTCATACCAGGGTCCACTATTCTGCATTTGAGCCACAGACCGCCATTTGATGACATTTAGTCCCACAGAACCCAAAACTAAGGACTTCTTTTGCTTTTGCCCACAATACTAGGCTGGATTTGGGAAACAAAGCAGGCAGATATAGCTCAACATGACAATTCTTCTACATGATCTAATTGTGTAGACTAGGCTAATTCAGATGATGGATATTTTAACTCTTGAGAGTGTAAACATGAAACCAAATGGATCCGCAAAGGTCCATTTGGTTTCATGTTTACGCCCTCAAAGAGTTACATCTTGTTAACTAACGTTCCATCATTTAGTTCAGGACCGCCTGGAACTTTCTCAAGGACTGCAATGGTGGTCCCCAGACCACTGGTTGAAAACCACTGAATTACACCATCAATTGTTGTGTTCCTACACTCACACTAAAATTACTGCATAGAGCTTAATGTCTTTTACTTACACAATGCAAAATTATTAGAAAAGTATAAAAAAAAAGACAACCTAAAATTGTTGATCTGCAAGGTCACAACGCATGCAAAGAATTTGGAACATATTCATTGAAAATGACATGTAAAAAATAATAACGTCAGGTTTAATGTCAACTCTCTGTAGTTTTTTTTTTTTTTTTTTTTTTTTTTTTTTTTTTTTTTTAAATAAATATTAACAAGAGATTGTGACTATATTGTAACTACTGGTTTCTTTGGAACATAAGCTCTTTTTCTCGAAAAGTAATAATTTTGGACATACAAGATTTCCACAGCGGCGATATACTGTATGTTCCTACTGGGACATAATTACAGGAAAAAGGAAGTGCTTCTGCTCCTTGGTGTTATATGTGGCGGCGTTGGCTCAGTCCAGTGACCAGTGAATGTGAACACATGGCTCTGGGTCTATGTATCTGCAGTAAACACACTATAAACACTGAATTAATTGGTCAGTGTGAAGTTTTTGTGGTAAAATATGGGGAGCTGGGAGCTGTGAAGATAACATGCTAAGAAGTTAATAGGTGTTAATTAACCAACTCTACTAAACTCTCAATTAAAAGTCTTGTTTTGCCCAGGGAAACATAAACACATACAATGGATAATGGATGCTTTTCCATGCATTGATTGTGTGCGTATGTGCTGTGCATGCATGCGTTGATATATTTTTCTTTTCTGTTTTTCTAAGTCAGACCAAGGTCTGACCCAGAGGCCAACTGTGGTGTGGAGGGCATATTTTATATGGCCCGCGGGCAGGTTTTCCTTCCCAACATGTATTATTCATTGCCATATGAAGTTCACAGATTGACGTTTCCAAGTGCTGCGCAGATTTCTCAAGATGTGAAAGAAATTATTTTTTCATAATATTTTTCATAAAACTTTTTCCGATCTGGTTACATTCAGCTCCATTGCTATTTGAACAAAGGAATATATATTGGTATACATGACGTATGATGACATATTACGATTCAAAAGTACAATATGACTGTATGTACCCTTTTGCACAGAATAATTATGCTGGTATTTGACTGGTTAAGTCTAAGCATGAACATGTGCAGTGTGCTGTATCTAAGATACAACACACTGCACATGTTCATGCTTAGACTTAATCAACCTGTGACAATGTGTAGCAAGATACAGTATCTTGCTACGCATTGTCACAGGTTGATCAAGACCAATTCATTATAGCAACATGCAGTGTATGAACCTTGTGGGCTAAAAAACACTGTGGTCCGTCACGTTTTGTCAAGCTTTGCTTACAAGAACACAGCTGGCTGGGCGGGGACTGTGATCATTTTAATTGCACATACTCCTACAGACTGGGACGGCACAACATTGTCAGCAGTGTGTGTTGAACGGGAGTAGCAGGGCAAAGGTTCTACGTGAGTCACTATGGATAAAACAGCAGTGACAACACAGAAATATGTTATAATGATGATAAAAATAACCATGCTGTCCCTTCTGGCAGAAATAGTCGATCTGCTAGCTCAAGACATGTTGCGTTGTTGATATTATCAGCGATTTTCGGCAATGACATTTGATGTACAGGTGCTGGTCAACGAATTAGAATAATTTGAACAGTGCAATCGTTAAATTCTTTGAATGCATTTCTTGTGCAGAAAACAAATCAGGTGTTCACCGCGCCTGTCCTACTGGTTAGAGTAATCACAGAACTAGTTACCTGTAAAAAATTTGCTCAGCTGAGCTTTCCAAAAGGCCCATTTAGGCCATTTAACTGTGACACTGTTGTTTCATTGAATTAGAATAATGGAGAAACCGTTTCATTGAATTAGAATATTTTTTATTATAATTAGAATCATCACTTTCTCAGTATTTTGTGGCTGCCCCCTTGGCTTGTATGACTGCCTGAAGTCTCCGTGCAGGGGTTGACACTAAGGTCTCCGAGGTACTTGCCCATCGGGCAAGTGCAAATCAGGTTCTACTTGCCCTCAGCCAAATGGACCCTTGCGGATCAATTTGGTTTCATTTTTACACTCTCAAGAGTTAAAATTCATCATCTTAATCAGCCCATAGTGGTCACAGACCCAGTGGTCCCTGACCGCAGCAAAATGATAGTTTGGAACCAAGTGGACCTGGGAGAGAGATAGGTAGAAATAGCTAGTTCTTCAAATCGATGCCACGGACAGGGCTTGACAGTAACACTTGCCCGCTTGCCCGGGGCAAGTAAAAAAATGGTGGGGCAAGTGAAGACTGCTACCTGGTTGCCCGATCAGGCAAGTGTGCAACTTTGTGCACTATAACACTACACAAGATAAATTTGTCTTGAAGGCGGTCATTGCACTCTGCCTCTGTGTCTTTCCCTGCTTTCTAGCTATCTACCTATCTCTCTCCCAGGTTCATTGGGTTCCAAACTATCATTTTGCTGGGGTCAGGGACCACTGGGTCTGTGACCACTATGGGCTAATTAAGATGATGAATTTTTAACTCTTGAGAGCGTAAAAATGAAACCAAATGGACCCTTGCGGGTCCATTTGGTTTCATTTTTACGCTCTCAAGAGTTACATCTGGTTAACCAACTTAGCTAGGGACCACCTGGAACCCTCTCCGGGACCACTGGTGGTCCCTGGACCACCTGTTGAAAGCACCCAAGTAGGAAGTAAACTTAAAAGCAAAATTTACAATATATTTTTGGGGGGCAAGTGACCATGACCTGAGGGCAAGTAGAACCTGATTGCACTTGCCCGATGGGCAAGTACCTCGGAGACCTTAGTGTCAACCCCTGCACGGAGACTTCAGGCAGTCATACAAGCCAAGGGGGCAGCCACAAAATACTGAGAAAGTGATGATTCTAATTATAATAAAAAATATTCTAATTCAATGAAACGGTTTCTCCATTATTCTAATTCAATGAAACAACAGTGTCACAGTTAAATGGCCTAAATGGGCCTTTTGGAAAGCTCAGCTGAGCAAATTTTTTACAGGTTACGAGTTCTGTGATTACTCTAACCAGTAGGACAGGCGCGGTGAACACCCGATTTGTTTTCTGCACAAGAAATGCATTCAAAGAATTTAACGATTGCACTGTTCAAATTATTCTAATTCGTTGACCAGCACCTGTAGACTAAAGGAATATTCTGGCAGATCTAGAGCCCTGGGGGACCTGGGTCAACTGCTTTTAAGTTGTGTCTAAGTTATCATCAAATAGGCAGTGTCATGATTTTGGTATACTTCTTTTAGTTTTTCCACATGCCTAGGGTATTCTAGACCTCCTGCTGTGGTTAAAATATGCAATGATCTCCTCCACCCTGTATTCATTTCTGTAAGCTGCAAGCATTTCTGCCAACTAAACATGACCTCTTTTTGCATTAATAATTACCGAACCTTGTCGCTCAAAACGCTTTAAACTCCCCAAATCTAAAACGGGCACTCGTTCTATTTTAGTGCTAACTTTTAAGTAATCTCAAGTTCTTAATATATCACAAACGTTGCTGTATATCTCGTGTATCATGTGTATCTCTAAGTTGAACAATGGACATCTTGTGATATTCATCTTGTTTGAGTTCCTTGTCTGCCGACCTGAGAGCTCCTCCCTGAGCGGCTGTATAGCCAGCCAGGCTCTGAACTTGGAAAAGCCAAGACACAGTTGAGTGCATCTCTCTGTTGGACTGCACAAAGTCTCTGAGCAGCCTCCGTACCACTAACCAGGTACTGTATGGCTGTGTGTGCAAGCCTAGTATGCAGCCATGCTTTACCCACTTTTAGACTGGTCTGCAGTCAGGTAACTGTGCCAGACGAAAGACTACAAATATACCCCAACACCGGAGGCACATACTGTATGAAGCCGGTGTAAGGACAAAGGACGACTGTGTATGGACTATGGATTTGGATCATGGACAACATGCAATGCAGAGCAAAGCTCTTCCTGTTGATGTTCACCACGCGCCTGTTACATGTTGTGAGCTTGTATCTGCTTTCTTCCCTTTTAGGATAGCCTGGCATGGCCAGACTAGCATCACTGCGTAGCTATTAGTTTGGATTTTTTTTTTACCACTTTGGATTCATAGAAATGATATTTCCCCAAACATTTCTTTTTGGGTCTTGCCAGGACTTGAGTGAAAGCCAGTTATTCAATGCCAACTTGCTTGTGCTTTCGGGACTCGGGAGGACACAACTGTGGTCACTTGAGCTAATGGGAGGGAGAAACTCAAGTACATTGAAAGTACAAAGATTTCACGGTAATGATAGTAATCGCATTGAAGGATGACTTCACTTGTACTGAAGTGTCCAACAATTACAAGTCCACTGACAGTAATGACAGATGTGACTTGACTCATAGATATTCTACGTGGTCTGGAACACTGATGAAGATTATTAAGGTATGTGATGGATCACTGTCTCTGGTGTTCAATTATCTGTTATGGCTAATGTTAGTTCAAAGGTTCAAGGTTTTGACATTGTTATGTCATGTCATCAGAGTATAAATTCAGCTTTAGTTTATGAAGGGGCGCTAGCCCCTCCTATATGCCCAGCTTAATGGGTTTGTGTGAACACAAAAATGGATGATTTGATTGACTTAGCAAAGTACGTATTGAACATCAAAGTGAGGGCAGAAAATTGAAGTGATTTATCCGGAATGACTTTTGTGAGGAGTTTATTGGCTGCTCCGTTTTTTGATTTTTTTTTTCCTGAAGTTATGCTAAACTAGTGGTTTTCAACCAGTGGTCCGGGGACCACCAGTGGTCCTTGAGAGGGTTCCAGGTGGTCCCCAGCTAAGTTGTTTAACCAGATGAAAAGTTCGTTAAACAGATGTAACCCTTGAGAGTGTAAAAATGAAACTAAATGGACCCGCAAGGGTGGTTTGGTTTCATATATTATATTCACTGTCTGAATGGTCATTTTGATCTCTGTGGTTGCCCATTTTGTTTCCCAAATCCAGCTTGGTGTTGTGGACAAAAGCTAAAAGAAAAACTTTAGTTTTGGGGTCTGTGGGGCTAAAATGTCCTCAAATGGCGGTCTGTGGCTCAAATGCTGAATAAATAGTGGGCCCTGGTATGAAAAAGGTCCACTAAACACTCCTATGCTGCAAGATGTCCTGCACTTTTTAAAAGACTGCTCTAATTACTTTCAAACCATCACAACAAAGTGACCAGGCAATTATGAGTGCATCTCCAACCCAACCATGAAGAGCAGTGCTTATGGAGGCCAGGTCTGAGTTCAACTTAAGAGTACAGTTAACAAACCCTTTCAGGCCGGGAATCCATATTTGGATTCTGTACAGTATGTACAGTATCACATAATTAACTTTATTTGATGCTGAAATATAAATATTTCAGGTTTTTCAAAAACCTTAGGT